>JAQMYL010000036.1:16023749-16035045 GCA_030014365.1 Clarias pachynema
GCTGCCAATGAAAGCGGTTCAGTGTTGTTTTTTGGATGACCTGACTGCTGATAAACATAGCAGAATGAATGCTGAAGATTCAGCCAAATGCTGCAGAACTGGTAATATGTCGCTTCATACCACACATGCATAATGACCCAAAACCTACAGTTTGTCAAGGCAAAGAAATGGGATATTCTTCACTGGCCAAGTCAAGCACTTGATCTCAACCTACTGATGAAGAAGACTGAAAAATCTGAGAAAGACCCACAAACAAGAAGCAGCTGAAGGCTGTAGTCCCTGAATGGTTAATGCCATGTTTGTCAAGCTGATCGAGTAATGCTGAAAGTCTTGACTTCACTCATATCTTAAGTGTTTCATTGCAAATTCAATGTGGTGGTGTGCAAATGCCAAAAACATTGTCTTTGTTCTAAATTTCATTGACTGCCCATATGTATTTCACTAGGCTCCAGTTTATTGTTTACCTCCATGACATGTCTCAGAAAAATGTTTTAATTTACTTTGTAAAACTGTATATAAATAAATGTAGTTCAAATAATAGATTCATTAGCTTAAGAACCAATAGTACTCTAGAAAGGCCAGCCCATTCAGATCTTTGTTATTCAGAGAGAATGTTTACCTAAAGCAGCAATTTCACTACAATGAATGTTTTATAGGGAAAAAAATGGTGTAATTATAGCGTGCATTATTTAGAAATGCATGCCGTAATTACAGCATTTTTTCCCTATAAAACGTGTTCCTTACATTGAAATACTAATAAAAGCATCTGTCCAATCATCTGTTTTTTGTATTGTAGGTTAAAAGTTCTCTGTCTCATGAGGGCGGCCAGTCTTGCCTGCAATTTCTCCAATAACATTTTTGAATCCCTTTCCATTTCTGCTGGCACCGAGCAGCAATTAAAGGCTAGCCGGTTGAAATCAAGATTTGTGCCATGTGTGTGATCTTGGCCTTGTTGCCTGCTTTGTATGGTGTTGAATGGAGCCAATCAAGCCTGGATTTTGAGCCAGGTTAAGGAAAAATTATAGGCCCATACTAAGTGGGAGATTTTAGTTGCGAGACATATTAGAATAAATACAGCTTAGCAGTCTGAAACACTACTATAAATGTAATTTTCTCGGTAAACTAATTGGTTTTACTGAATTACCACAAAACTTTGAGCAGACTTCCTTTCAGTATGTGCTCTCACTAATGTTAAACCCATCGCTCTGCCTTTGCCCTCTTGTCTCAGGGATGACGCCTTTTCTGATAATCTAAGTCAGAAAGCGGACAGCGAGGCAAGCAGCGGGCCACTGCTAGACGACAAGGCCTCATCCAAAAATGACCTCCATTCACCATGTGAGACAGCACCAGAGTATAACTTCAGTGCAATGATGGGCAGGTGAGACACAATACCACATCCTGTAGGTTTGCTGACTTCTGGAGAGTTGCTGATACTATTGATTTAGAGAACAGGATATTCGCACAGTAAATAAAGTCATTATTATATTACAGAAATACAAAGGTTTTTGTCCTGTGCCTGCAGCTTATGTGACTGTTTTTGTACGCATATTAACGGATGACAAATTAAAGGTTTTAAAAACAACCCAGGCACAAAATTGAACCAGTAACCCTGGAGCTGTAGGAGTATTAATACCCTGTACTCTAACCTGCGTAATATTTAAGAGTCATTAGAAACCGTTGAATTGTTTTGTGCGTGAAATTAACTGTGCGTGCGTTCTTGTTTTGAGGGTACGTTTGCGTTCGGATGGTGCTGCAATCCCAAGGCGTCGCAGCGGGACAGAGAGCCATAGTCCTCCACGTGGTTCTGACACCCCTCCTCGTGCAGCTGCATGTCCCAGCAGCCCCCATAAAGCCATGTTAAGCAGCAGGAGCCGCATGGAAAGTCCTGATAAGAGACGCCTGGGCACATTTGGCAGCGCCGGCACCATAAACTACCCTGAGAGAAAGGTGTATGGAGAGGGCCATCCACTGAGACCGAGCACTGGTACACGCCATAGCAGCCTGGGAGACCATAAGAGCCTGGAGGCTGAGGCCTTAGCTGAGGTCAGGAAAGATCTGAAGTTTTTTACTGGATATGCATTTTAATCTGTGTGTAATTTAGTTTAAGAATAATTCCACTCATAAAAGATTCATTGTGAAAAAGCTAGATTATTGGCATAAAAGATATAGTTTTAATAAACGGTACTGTAAGTCGTGCCTGTTTGACCTTGTTGAGAAAACATCTGTAGTTCTGATTCAAATATATATGCATGCTTTACCATAAGTGAATTTATAAAACCCCTTAACATGTGACCATGAAGCGAAACAATTGAGCAGAAATGATTTGCCACGGAGCTATCCATTTGGTTCAGCATCAGTTTAATTATGAGCACTAAGGCACGAGGCACAGCTAATGATCTTTCAGCAGCTCAAGTTTGCACTTTAGCTAACGGGAAACAAATGGTCCATACACTGGCAGAGTTGATGTTCAACCCAGAATTGATGCCATTTTTGTGTATTAATTTTCATAAGAATCTTCAGTTCATTAATAGTTTATTGTGTAGGTGAGAGATGATAAATTCCGATGTGTAGTTAATTATAGCTTACTGCTTGCATTGTTAGTGCCTGAGTGAATGTCTAGTCCCAATTATCTTGACTGTCTTTGTATGTGCGCGTGTTTGCTTTAACACCTCTTATCATTACAGCTTTCATACAGCTGTGGAGTCCTAAGCCATTCCCCTCGGTGTGAATGAGGGAAGCTGAGCAGCGAGTTTTATAGCATATGAGGCCGGGCTGAGGCGCTGTATACATGTCATAGATAAAGCACAGCAGTGACATATGGGACCCCGAGATAAAATTATGGCTGAGCCTAGCTCTGAGCAAAGCCAAAGCTCAAACCATGAAAATAAATCTGTTCTGCAACTGGTATTCCACGAAGCAGTGAATACATTACGAGGAAGTTGTTTAACACTTTCTCAAATGTTTAAATAATGCTAAGGACCTGTCAATAAACATAATTAACATTTAACAATTATATCCTCAAGAGAAACGAGGATATTTCTAACGCCACTTTAATTATTAGTGGAAGCAACAACAACAACAATATAAACGCTTTTTCTTTCAGCCTGTCAGAACTGTGTGGGGTCTCGTCAGATTACATAATGATTGACAGAATCATCTGACTGGCGACATAAGCAATGGCAGCAGTGATGATAGCGCTAGAAAAATGTGAGCCTTGGAGCAGTCCCATGTAATTGGGTATTAATACGTGATAATAAGGGACTTAACCATTTAGGAAAATGTACCGTGAACAAGAAGACCCCAACATGTTCCAGTATGACAGTGTCCACAAAGCGAGCTCTTTGAAGGAAAAAAAATAGATAGAAGAACTCAAGTGGCATGCACAGAACCTTGACCTCAACCTCACCAAACAGCTTTGAACAGAATGAACTGAAATACACACCAGCATCCTCGCCCCACCTCAGTGCCTGATTCAGTCATGCCTTTCTGGCCGATTGAGCACAAATCCTCACAACTACAAATAAATAAACTAAATACAGTCTCAGCAATTGTTGCGCTTGATTGCGATGGTAACTTCACCACAGAAGCTATACATAGCAGTAAAAAGTTAATAATACAAATAAGTTGACAAATCTATATGTTAAACCTGGTTATTTTAGAAATTAAGTAGCTCCAGTTATTATGATATACTGTATGCTATTTTGATGAGAATTAATGTCTCTGAATGTGCATATCATGCAGGACATAGAGAAGACGATGAGCACTGCCCTGCACGAGCTGCGTGAGCTGGAACGCCAGAACACGGCCAAGCAGGCACCGGACGTGGTGCTGGACACACTGGAGCCATTGAAGAACCCTATAAGCTCGGAGCCAGCCAGCCCCTCACACACCATCGCTATTCGTGACCCTGAAGCCGCTCTGCGACGTGGAAGCAGCTCCTCCTCCAATACTGCTGAGACCATGATGATGAGCACGTTCAAACCGGCGATGTGTGCCAGACTGCCCAGTGCCCAGCTCCGACCTCCGGCTATAAGGCCCTCACGCCCCGTGCCCTCTCAGCAGCAGCGCTCTAGCAGCTCTGGCTCTTCTGGAGTGGGCAGCCCTGCCATTACCCCAACTGATAAGAGCTTTCCCAGCAGCCCCTCCTCTAACACAGCTGACAAACACGGAGGAAGCATGTAGCTCCACCAGGAGGCAGGGTCAAGGTTGGCTCTCTGATTTGTAATTCTGCCAGCTGTACAAAGACCAAACTGAATGGGGAAATGTTTTACATTTGTTTATTTTTTAGTGATAAAATAAAATAAAAAAAGAGCCTCAGAACACTTCAGAAGTGAGCCGCGGTAACTATGGCAACGAGGCGTACAAAGTCATGAAGTTTACTTTTATAGCATTAAGCGTAAAACATGAGGTGCAAGAAGAAAAATACTGGAAAATAATAACAGCTGTGTACCACAAACAGTAGGGTCTAAAAGAGTGCACTATTTAAAACATTCGATTTCTCAGTTTCAAAATGTTTTGCAATTTGTCAAAGCCCTAGCAATGATAATTCATAACACAGATGACTAAATTAGGTGGCACGGTGGTGTAGTGGTTAGCACTGTCGCCTTGCACCTCCAGAGTCCGGGTTCGATTCCCGGCCAGGCTCGATTCCCGTCTCTGTGTGCATGGAGTTTGCATGTTCTCCCCGTGCTTGGTGGGTTTCCTCCGGGTTCTCCGGTTTCCTCCCACAGTCCAAAGATATGCAGGTTAGGTTAATTGGTCTTCCCAAATTGCCCGTAGTGTGTGAATGTGAGTGTGTGTATGTTTGTGTGCCCTGCGATGGATTGGCACCCTGTCCAGGGTGTACCCTACCTAGTGCCCTAAGCCTCCTGGGATAGGCTCCAAGTCCCTGTGACCCTGAATACAGGATAAAGCGGTATAGATGATGAGTGAGTGAGATGACTAAATCACTAATAAATAAATCAATATCAAGTTTAACTTAAAAAATTTTTTATTGGTATATCGGTGTTACCAGTTAATTAAAATATAATGGCATCATAACCACTTAAAAACTGGATATTTAGCTATATTTCCATTTAATATGACGAACTTCTAAATTCTAAAACAAAATTTTAATTTTGTTATGAATATGTGGAGCAAACACAAACATCAATGCAGAGTCTACATTTTGGACCCTACAGTATATATTAGTATATAGTAAAGATGTGTTTTTGTGAATACACACACACATGCACACACACGCGCACACACACACATCACTATCTGTATGTGTATTTAAAAAATGATTATGATAACGATAAATGATAAGTCACCCTCGTAGGCCAGTCATACACAGTGGAGCAATACCTAACCAGATTGCTGTTTGTTTCTCTCTGCACTACTCGGCCAGAGGTGTTGTTACAGAGGGGGCGGAGCTCTCTCTCTCTCAGGGGAGGTACCATATGGCATCTTCCCTAGGACCTTACTGTCACTCACAGCCTGTGACTCCAAGACCGCCCACATGGGTTGTTGTAAATAGAGATATACTGTACTTGAACTGGTAATGCCTTTTGTTTTGTAGTATAAGGGATGTTCAGTTAAGTAACAACATAGCCAAGTTGTAAACATATATGAGATGCAGAAACTGAAACCAATATCCATTACCAACTAATTGTAAGAAACCTGTGGTAAAGTTGTAGTTTACTTTGTATATAATTTTAAGTAGTTTTTTATGTCAAACATGTATATTTGGGGACAGAACAGGCAAGAATGGATGGCATTTCACACACACACACACAAAAAAGAGTCACAACCAGCAAACAAGGACTGCATTCATAAATATGGGTACTTTGTGTTCGCTGTCTGAGCCGTTACTTCTAAATATATTCCATTTTTCCACATTCTGTCTCCATCAAAAAAGCATTTCTAAAACTCATAAATATTAAACGCACTTGGACTAGTTATTCCTATTAAACCAATGCCTTCTTTTCATGAGGAGCCTTCAGGTTCGCCGGGTGCACTTTTAGAAAATGGTCACTTAACAAGATATTTGAGGGTACTTAGCGTTCTAAAAGGGTTCTGCTTGGAAAATCCTCTGATAAGCAAACCCTTTGTTGTACATACCAGTACAAGTGACTCATTAAAGAAATTTTTTTTTCAAACTACACTCTACTTATGCATATCCAATAAAGAAATAAATATAGCAAGAACAAGATGGAACCATGTTTTCCCGAACATTTGTGATGCTGTAATCTATTGAAAATTGCAGCTAGCACGTGGGGAAAAAAAGCAAAACACATGAAAAATAATTTTGCACAAAATACAGTCAATATCATATCAAACTTCTACTCCTGCCATTTGGACACAAAGTGTACGCATACTGCACTTTTACATGACCGCCTAGTCCTCGATAACATCAATCTCTTTTTACTTAATGCAAGTCGTTGTTTTCCCAAGATCTTAAAGGGCTTGAGTACTCTATATTCCTAACACATGGGGTTATATAGCGATATGGCGAGCCTTGCTAATCTCAGATTGGTAATTCCCACCTCGATGCAAAGCAGATCCTTGTAGGGAATGTCTCGCTTGGCCCCATTCTGTCACATCAACTCCAGTTCATCTTCAGCTGGTTTCCAGTTTTCCCCTCCTCCTGCTCACTGCACTTGGAAGAGGAATTCTAACTCAGGCATGATGATTGCCCGACTGAACCAATTATCTGCTTCAGTCAGTCTCTAATCTCATCTTTACCGCAGATAATCAAACATGTCCATTTTTTTGCCGTCTTATTTGCCAACTCTTGCCTGTTCTGCTCTAATTGTAAATGCTTGTATAGTTGCAAGAAAAATTCTGCTGGGAAAAAGTACTGTTACTGCACATTTTGCTTGGTTTGCAATGTGATGATGTGTAGAGAGTGGAGCCCTCGTCTTAATGTACCAACAGCACAGACATCTTTATCTGTCTCGTTATTAAGGCTTTAGGTTCAAACACGCACAAGGTGTATGTGTCTGAGTCTTAACCCTGAACCATTTTTTTATGTTGCATTACAATGACTTGGCCCTTTATCTTACTGTCAGCATTTTATTCCCGGTTGTGTTAGCAACCAGTAATCAGTGGACAGTTTCTAATTACTTCTCAGCTAGCTCGGCCTTTCCTTCTGCATGGACCTTCATCATGCATGTGAGGGTGACACATGTGCATGTGCTTCTCTGAGACAATGCAGTTGTGCCTTTCTCAGATCTAACACATAGTCCTTTAAACAGAGACAAGGAGAGTTGTTCATCAGTACTAATGTTGCATTACTGTGACACGTTTTCGCTTAGACAGACAATGATCCCTACATATGAAATATGATGTCAAGCCAGAGAAAGTGAGAAAGGCATCCTCATACATTTTTTACAACTATACAGTTGCAGTGTAAGGTTTTAAGAAACACTAGCCTCTTACCAAAATTGTCATAAATTTTTACCTCTTCTTAACCGTATGGTGCTATCTTTAAGGGTGCATCTTTTGTACATATAGTTTGTCCCTAATATATGTAATGTATCTTTCACCAGGACCTTAGAAGCAGATCCTTTATGTTTCTGCAAAATTGAGAGTTGGGGCCTCCATTGATCCGACTAGTTTGTCCAGATCATCTCACAGTTACTTATTTGGACTGAGGTTTGGGGAATTTGGGGGCCACTGCCTTTAGAAAATACTGTCACCGTGAAGGAGTGTACTTCGTCTGCAGCAATGTCCATCCATATGAAATTCAGAACCCAAGGTTTCCCAACAGAACATTGCCTCCACTGGCTTGTCTTTTTCCCCACAGTCTCTTTTTCAGGTAAGTGACATACACAACTGGCCATATACACAATGTAAACGACCAAATGTGAGTCATTAGACCAGGCCTCCTTCTTCCATTCCTCCATGATGCTCACATGCCCTTTATAGACGCCCTTTATATTGGGTGTGGACACAATATGGGCGATCTGATCAGTCTGTGGCTATGCAGCTCCATACACAGCAGTCTGTGATCCACTGTGTGTTTGACACCTTTCTTTCATACTCAGCATTGGCTTTTTCAGCAATTCATGCTACAGTAGCTCTTCTATGGGACGTCCTTTGCTCCCAAAACACATCAGTGAGCCTTATGCATTCATGTCCTTGTCACCTGTTCAACAGGTCCCACAAGACCTGCCATTTTGGAGACGCTGTAATCCAGTCGACTAGCCATGATAATTTGCCTGCCCATTTTTTGGTGCAGTGTGTATCATCGCCATGGCACAACTCCAAAGTCTCTGGGCCATGAGATAAGGTAACAGTCTGTGTGGAGTTTTGCATGTTTGAAAAAATCAATGTAGATGTCCTCTGGGTTCTTCAGTTTTCTCCAACCTCAACAATTGCTACAGATCATTGCCTTGAGGCATGTGTGTGCATGGTGCCCTGTGAACATTCTCCCTATGAACATTCTCTGAGTTCCTCTAAATAATGATGATAATGATAATAATACAAGTACAAAAGATGTAGTCTTAAGGGTCCCACTTCAGTGAGAAAAGGTATGGTTTTGTACGTTCACGTTTGTGACTTTTATTAGTTAATATTGTAGCATTGTAATGAGAAGTCTTTAATTATATCCATCTTGCATTTTTGTTTGGAAAGCCCAGACACTGTGTCTTCGGTCCTGCAGCAGGTCTTGCACTGCCCTCTGGAGGCCATAAAGAGTTTCCTTTGTGCTCTCCATGTCCCTCCACTGGAGAATGCTGAATTTATGTGCTTAATCAAAGAGCTGTAATAAATGGAATAATGCAATTTGTCTGTTGAGGTAAAATTAGCATGAACAGTTATGCATCTTTAAAATGAATCAGCTCGAACTAAGAAATTAACTGTGTATATCGGTATACAGTACTGCCCTCCATCTTGGTCTTCATCATGAACAACTTCTCCAAATATGAGCACAAACGACACATTTACAAATTGTCATTAAGTGCACATGTTAATGTTTGTCACATATTTGTTCTTACGTTCTAACAATTATGTGGGACGTGCAGTTCTGTCGACTTTGATAAGCCTGGATTAATTATGATAAGGTCCTTTGTCTTTATCCTGTTAGAATTTGAACTTTGAGCTATCAGTAGATGTCTTGTTGTCCTGCACTGGATTCTTCTAAAGTGCTCAAGTGTTCTAACCCTAACCCTAGTAGAAGCGATTGAATTTTTTGCTAGAGATTAATGACAGATGTACGATACCATACCAAATCATACCATACTGAGGTTTAAACAATCACCATCTGTTTCTTATGTGTGTTATATCATTCCTATCATTCCTGTCTCCTCTCCGTATGACCTGAGACTGTGCTGCACAAAAGCTTTGACTTTCTGCTCATCATATAATCCTTCTACCTATCCTTTTAGCTAATGCATTGCAGTATTTAAGGCCTAGTCAAATCTTCTATGGTACTTGCACGATTACTGAGGCACTTGGTGCACTCCTGTCCATTATAGACTGTATGTGGACCATGAATTCTGGAAGATTTTTTTTTTTTCTCTGTCAGTTTGAGAACATATGCTCTAATGGGTGTGTATTGTATGTACGCTTGACTGTATGTATGTATGTAAGGTAACAGACTTCCTCCTTCTCTAGACACATCATTCATGAAACTTAACTTGTGTCCGTCTGTACTAGTGGGTTGTGAATATTGACATAATGTTTTTTGCCCTCCTATTAACCCTTTTGTCCAATGATGCTGTTTGTTCATGAGTGTTTGGATGGTTGATTCCTCCCTATAATGTAGGTTAACTGTACACCATGCCACTGTCTGGATGTGAAGAATTCTCAAATCCAAAATAAAAATAAATGATTTTTTTTTTAAACCGGATGTTCTAATCCTTTAATTCAATTCAATTGAATTCAATTTTATTTATACAGCGCTTTTAGCAAGGGTCATTGTCACAAGGCAGCTTCACGGACCAAAAGAAAATTATGGAAATGTGTATGAAATATGTATAAATAAAAATGATCAGATTGTTCCTGATAAGCAAGCCCAAGGACTACGTTGGCGAGAAAAAACTTCCTGAGATTACAGGGAGAGCCATAAGGAAACACAGACACGAGGGCTTTCTGAGAAGTAAAGCAATAAATAAAATGTTTATACTACTGCTATTTAAAATCAGAGATATGTGATGGACTAAAGGTGGAAAATGAATAAATGTGCATGATGATACAGATGTTCTACATGGATGTAGTGCATGATACAAATAATAAGGAAATGATATCATAACATCTGTCTGCAGTCTGCTGAGCAGGCCCAGGTGAATCCAATTTTGGAACAAAATGACGTTTTAAATGACAGTGGTAAATGGTTCATTTTTAGGGCAGGAATAGAAGAGCATAATTTAAAAAAGACTGTGTAACTGGCTGAGTTTCAACACAAACAGTGTCTGCACCTAGATTTATGGCTGTGATGTTTGTGCAGTAGTGCATTGTGTAAGGAGAAACAGAATGTATTATGTGACCAGACTGTCAGCAAGAGCAGACTGACAACATCCACATAAAGAGAGATATTGTATTAGGTATAAAAGAGGCTGGGTAGTGAAAAACCACAGACACCGGTCTGCAGAGATGTGGAAAGTCTAATACGGTCAGATGAGTCATTGCTCAACTGTCAGCCTGTCAGGTGAGTCAGCCCTCCTTAATGGTGTTAGCTGGCTGCCCCTTCCAGATCGATAGGAGATGGAGGAGGGATAGCACGAGAAGTTTTGGCCATACTCAAACCAGGACAGGAAACAGAACCAATACTCATAAAATCTGGCTCAGTTTGACTGTTGTGTATCTCATTAATGAACTCAATTTGGAATTCTAAAATGCTTGATGATAATACATTTGTTGATGATTAAGATTATGCTAGTGTTCTTGAAGAGGTGATACAATCCATTAAGTGTGCTACGTTTGACCCATGACACTGTTGAAGAGACAAACGAAGGAGCTTTCCAGCCAGCAGAGATATTGGGACCTTGGCGAAACTTGACAAGCATTTATATACTTGGTGCTGAGTAACTGGTAGGTTTTGAAAAACCATGGGTGGCCTGTGACAAGAGGAAGAAAATAACCATCTGATCAGGTCCTTACTGCTGGATTTTGTGTGTAACTATAGAACTATTTCCTAAACAGTATCCCAAATAATGGACCAGACAAAGATTCAACATCTTAAGAAGTGTGGTCCAGTACTGTCTAATTTCTCAGGTGTTCCTGGAAGGAGCAAGATATATATACAGTGGCTTGCAAAAGTATTCGGCCCCCTTGAACTTTTCCACATTTTGTCACATTACAGCCACAAACA
>JAQMYL010000036.1:16035145-16049792 GCA_030014365.1 Clarias pachynema
AATGTTTGGAATCATGTATGATTTTCGTTCCACTTCTCACGTGTACACCACTTTGTATTGGTCTTTCACGTGGAATTTCAATAAAATTGATTCATGTTTGTGGCTGTAATGTGACAAAATGTGGAAAAGTTCAAGGGGGCCGAATGCTTTTGCAAGCCACTGTATATATATATATAGGTCAGTGTATCAACATTGGTACTCTTGGAACCCGGTTAATCATAAATTGAAACAGAAAAAAAAAACATCCAACTTCTTTAAAGTTAAGCCACTTAACTCTACTTAACTCTATCTAAACACTTAAGAGTGTCTAGATACCCCAGACTGTAGCGAGAGCATATGCTGTATGTGATCTGCACTTTCCCAAAGCAATGACGCCATACCTCCGGAGTTTCACTGCTATTCTCAGTAACATAATTATGTTCAGCTGTCGAGAAATTTCAGCAGAAGGCCACTAGGTAGAGCGCTAGGATTTTTTTTTTTCTCTTTGTGAATTGTGTTCACTCCTTTCTGCAGGGTGATGGAGATCAATCCATGACTGGCAAAAATGATCAGGAATATCTGAAATTATGTGATGCTTTTAAGTGTTGGTCAGTCAGTGTCCTGTTTATTGATGGCATGTTCCAGAAAATTTCGTTTTTTTGGACTTGGTTCAGAACTTTCTTCACATTTCAAGAGAGGGGGGAATAACATATCTCTTACTATAATGCTTGAAGGGGGCATCCAGTCTATGTACAGCATATGACATCTTGTGATGCTCATAGTAAAGAGATCACTTTTATATTTGTTCTCTTTAATTATATATTTAGTTGAAGGCAATACTGACACTGGTGAAAATATTAACAGATATTTCATAGATAATTGTATGCATTTTATGCATATTAATGCAAAGCAGTGTTGGATAGCAAGTATAACACAGTGGTTTTGTTACAGGCAAACAGCTGTTTAGTCCAAATCCGGTGAGTTCCCATCACATTGTGTGTGTATGGAAATGCTCCTACTTTGAATATTAAATACAAGTACTGGTAAGTATTGGTTTTAAAAAAGTACCAAGTTTTTAAGTTAGCTCCATTCATGATTTTTTTTTCAATCACATTTTATCCACAAAGTTGACAGTCTAGCACTATCCTTACAAATCATGATGAACGTGTTGAAAGGTTTTTTAACCCAGTTCCATTTAAAATCTCTTTAGTTTTTTTGTGCTTGATCCAGCCCTATAATTTAACCCTTCTGACTTCTTTTTCTTTTCTTTGCTTTTGCCGCAGACAGTGTATGATGTCTATGGTTATGATGTCCACTCTTATCTACAGGTCTTGGCCTCATTTATCAGAATGTGAAACTGCAGTAATGCTCCATGTGATGGCAGTAGTGTGTCAGATTAAGGTTTTAAAGGCTGGTTCAAAAAGTTTATTCTGACTTATTTTTGATGTAAACTTTTGGAGTCAGTAAGAACTCTTAATAGATGTCCTGGTGATCTCAGGAAAGTATTTTTATTGTATCTGAACAAGGTAAGAAATGCACTAATATTTTATTCATTTGTCCTGATTCATCAGAATACAACTGTGCCCTGCTCACAGGTAAACATATTTCACACACCTAAGGGACTGTTTAAATAAGAATGGTAAGCAATGTTAACCTGACACATATGTCCCACTGAGAGCAACTATTTGCCAAATACACAATGTATTCACCATTGATTTTCTTCTTATTTATTTTAAGACATAAAAAAATTTACTGAGATTATTTCAGCATTTCTACTCATTATGACTGTAAGCTTTATTAATATTAAATAATAAAAATCAATCAATCTTGATGAGAACCGCAGTGTAATAATTGTAGTTATTATGTTGGTTAAATTCTCCTTAACCATTAAACTCTCACTCATCCCTCACTTACTCATCATCTACAGTATACCGCTTTATCCTGTATTCAGGGTCTCGGAGCCTATCCCAGGAGACTCAGGGCACGAGGTGGGGTACACCCTGGACAGGGTGCCAATCCATTGCAGGGCACACACACATACACACACTCACTCATACACTATGGGCAATTTGGGAACACCAATTAGCCTAATCTGCATATCTTTGGACTGTGGGAGGAAACCGGAGTACCCAGAGGAAACCCACCAAGCACAGGGAGAACATGCAAACTCTATGCACACAGAGATGGGAATCGAGCCTGGGAGGTGCAAGGCAACAGTTCTAACCACTACACCACCGTGCCGCCCCCCATTAAACTCTATTATTACAAAAGCCTTAGGCATACAGTATGTAATGGAATGAATGAGATTTGTCTGTTACAGTTTGTAACTCTGGGGTTTAGTATGTAGTATTAGTATCTATGGATGTGAGGTTATGTAAAGAATTTCTTTAAACTTTAAAGCAGCTCAGAATCAAAGAAGCAAGATCCTCTTTTGAAGTCTAGAGGCGATCGGGGCTCCCTCAGGTTCGTGATTAAAGGCTGACACTTGAGAAAATGAGTGAGATCTCAGTGGGCAGATAAAATAGAGGGGAAGATATATTCCATATCCAAAACATATAAGGAATAACTCTGGTAGCTGGTCTAAATTTGCCTTGGAGTCCTTAGGGAATATGAACTGAAGATATTCAGGTAGAAATAACTAGGCATTATTGTTATACAACAAACAGCAGCCTGTAAGTGGACTGCACAAAGTTATCCTGCCCATGAAGCCTTTAATAAAAAGGGAAAATAAAAGGGATAATGGTCAGTATACCATTTGTGTGTACACTTTCTTTATAACATAACTACTGTACCTATTTAGTTGTACCTTTTAAGTTTGAACTTCCTCAAGGGAGTCATAAAACATGGTCAGATGCTTTAAAAGGAGATGTTTGGCAGCAGGTCAAAGCTTTTGGTTTGATGGTTATTGTCAAAACTGAAGGTATGACCTAATACTGTGGGTACTAATATTTTGAATTGATTATAATTGATTACTAATTGATAAATTGATTACTGTATCATATTATCATACTGTATCATATTGTTTAATAATTTTTGTCTCATTTTTATTGTTTATGGCTCATTTTACATCATGTAGCTCTTGCATAAATGCATCAACACATCATTTATTGAAATCATTTAGTGGAGAAAGCCTTCAAACCCCAGACAGGCTGACTTTCCCTAACGTGCTACTAAAACTTCCTTGAATTCCTGAAGTACATAGAAACTAGACAGTATTGTTCCATTTACTTTTCACATTTTGCTTAATGTGGTGAAAAAAAGGCAGAACTTAAAAATCAAAAAAGAAGAAATAAAAAGGTAAGCACTTAAAGAAGATGCTGAGAAATTCTCAAGAATAACAAATAGGATGTTGGCAGAGATTCTGTAACTCTGTGCTTGGAGTTCTTTCGTAACTTGTTAATACTACAGTTTAAAAAATCAGTTTCCTTCCAAGTACCCTAATTAAAAGAGTTTTCTTTTTCAATCCCTCTTCATCTTGAGTGCCTTGTAGGATGAAGCTCAAGACTAAAAAGTATTTAATATAAATATGTGGCTGCATCATGAGTCTCCAGTAAACCTTTACCTTAAAAGGCTCACTCACTCATAGTCTATACTGCTTTATTCTGTATACAGGGTCGTGGGGGCCTGGCCTATCACAGCAGACTTAGGGCATGAGGAGGGGTAGACTCTGGATGAGGTGCCAATCCATCGCAGGGAACACACACATACACACAGTCATTCACACACTATGGGCAATTTGGCAATGTCAATCAGCCTAATCTTTGTACTAAACCGGAGTACCCAGAGGAAACCCACCAAGCACAGGGAGAACATGCAAACTCCATGCACACAGACCAAAGGCAGGAATCAAACCCGGAACCTGGAGGTATTAGGCAACAGTGCTAACCACTAAGCCACTATGCCATCCATTAAAAGGCTTAGAAATGAAATTAAACTTGATCCTTGCCCATCCTAAGTGCATATACTGTACTGTACAAAGAAAGCACATGCTGTATATTGGATAAAGTTGGTTGCTCACGGACGTGCACGCTGGGTAGGAAATCTCTGTTGGCCTGATTTGGCATTTCTGCAGTAGCAAAACACAGACTGGTAGTAAATATGCATTCCTCTTAGTTAAGTGTAATTGTAATTGTTTATGTCTGAACAGGGATTATTAAGATAATTTCCCTGCTGCATTTTATTAGCTTGTCTCATTTATACTTTATTGGAACAAATTAACTGCCAGGCATTTACTTAATGAAAAGCCCCTGTGCAATATAAAGAATATCAGTTTGTAGAAGAAAATATACTGCTTGTCAATGGAAATATAAAGAAACAAATGTTGCAGATCTAAAAGTACATGTTTGGTGGTGCTCTCAGAAACATGGAAACTTTTAAACTCCTAGAGGCAAGCTCACTCGCAAGCAGTCAAATTCACTTCTAAGGTATTAACAACAGAAGAAGTTGTCAAACAGAACAAGAAAGAAGAAGTTCTTTTCGAGTTACCAGCCTCAAAAATTAACAGCAATAACGCCAATTAACAGCACCTCAGATTAGAGCCTTTACAGAACATAAGTTGCAGAAACATCTCAATATCAACTGATCAAAGGAGATTATTCTATATTTTGGATGCCTTTCAGCATTGTTTTACAATGGAGAAAGAAATCAGGAAAGACCATGGAATTAGAAGGGTGGCCAAACTTTTGACTAGTAGTATAAGTCTAGAATTTACTTTAAGTCTACATAATTTAAGATGTGGAGTAAGTGATTAAGTAGAGGAATGCTGATTAGGAATTCTGGGAACCGTGACAAAACATGTTTTGGACATCCTTGGTTGAAACCTATGTATAATTGGGCTCTTAAATGAAATTTGGAGCTTTCTCTACTGTGAAGATCAGCAAACCTCTTCAATGCAACCTGTTTAATCCAACTTGGAGAACTGATTTTTGATGACCATGATCACTGTGGCATGGGTTTTTCGAGGATTGTGATAAAATCAGCTCATATATGGGACCACTGGCATTAAGGTATTGGCAGAGATTTGAGTTGATCTGTAGAAAGACTGCATGATACCTTGCTCTGGGCACAGATGGACCATGAGATTTAGTTATGAATGTCTGTAGGCTTAGCCACCAAAACTTACCTTTAGGTGTTAATATGTAATTTAAATGCCTAGATGTCCTGAGGTAGGTGCACTGTGTGTCCACAGAATTAGCCTTCCTTGTAGATCTTGGGGGTGAAAGTTTGCTGTCAAGAGGGCATTCGAAGGATATGTCAGTTTGTGAAATATTGATCTCCTGATCAATATTTAAAGTGAGAGTGCCAACAAAGCTAGATGGCTTATCACAAGATAGAGAATCAGCCTTAGTGTTCTTGGATCCTGGTTGGTAGTAAAGCAAAACAGGATCTATTGTCCCTGAGGATGGTTCAAACTTTTGGCTGTTTTTAGACGGTTTAGGTTTTTGTGTTCAGTGTACATGGTGAATGGATGTGCTACCACCTCTAGTCAATTACACACCACTCCTCTAGTGCCAGTTTGGCTAGTAATTGGAATATAGCTAGTAATTCTCAGTTTCCAGTATCATAGTTATGGTAAGTTTCTTTGAGAAGAATGCTGCTGGATAAAGGTTGGGTTTTTCACTGAACATTGACAAAATTGCACCAACTCAAGTTTCTGAAGCATCTACTTCCACCACTAATGGTTTAGGAACATGAATGCTTCTTCAGCAGCTAGGTTCTAAGACAATTTCTTTATTCCATTTTTCCATCAGTGGAGCGGAACACATGGATGAAGCAGTGACTTTGTTTTGGTCCAAGGCAACTACTAACCAAAACAAATGGATAAAGGCACTTTACTGTGATTTAATTGAAGCTGTGGAAGTCAATTCAAGGTTGTAGTTTGTCCTCTTTCTCCTCCTCAAAGATAAATCTATGGCTGGTGAGGTAGAAGATGCATGTTCCTTCATAGCTTGGTGTTTGGTGAGAGAAAGGGGCTATATATGAATAATTGGAAGTGTGGTACCTGGAAGCAGCTCTAAGGCTGCTTTAAATTATTGATATTCATTGGGGATCTGGATATTAGCGGAGTTCTTTGGACTTTCAATCAAGGTAGAGGCTAGGGAAGATCAAGACAGTGCTGACAGCCCTGACCACTTTATAATGACATGTGATAAACTGTGCAAGTCATGAGGTAGCATGCATGGAAATCATAAGGTTAGAAGGTTGTAGTGACTAAAAGAACTTTATGACTTGCAGAATCAGGGGTTGTTTGCTCTCTGACAATGCCTGCTCCCATGGGCCCTTCGTTGATGGCATTGATCCACAGAGGTCATTGGAGTGGGAGTGGGAATATGGAGTGCATGAACGGCTCAATGCATTGCAAGGTCAATGAAGATGCCTTCAGCTCCAGAGTCAATCAAACCTGACTGGTGAGGTTGTTTTCAGTGACCTTATAGAGTGAAATTCAAGACTGACTGGGTGCATCCTGAGTGCACTGGACAATTGCAACCAACAGGGAACACTTAGAAACTTTGGGCCAGTGAAGCCCAGAAGACGATCCAGTCTGATGGCCATATCAGTAGGAGAATAGAGTATGGCTGGATCATTGCAACACGCAGTTTAATTGAGGAATTTAGACTTTGCTGGAATGCAGCCTTTGGCATCATTTTGCTCCATGCAATGCGCTAAGCTCAGTGGTGCTTCTTTTCCTCTAGGTCAAAGTGATTTATAAGAGGACAAAATACCATTACCCAGAATGCTGTTGCTGTTGTAAGTAATGTGGTGAAAAGCTTTAACGAGTATATTAAAAGGCAAACAATCTAAAACATTGTTCAAATGTTGTCAGTAAAAGGCAGGAGGTCAGGCGATGCACAAACAGAATACCAGAAAGTGGGCAAGATCCACAAAGAATACAAATTCCCCCCACCCCACCCCCAAATACAGAATCACAGTACATCCAAACAATGGCAAAGTCAGAACATAGGTTTGAGCTTTAACTTTGCAAAGTTTGCTATGTGGAGTGAATGCTTAACTAGATGATTGCTGATTAGGAATACGTGGATATGATCTCAGGACTTCTGTAATTCAGGTAGTCTTTTGCTTAATAAATGCTTAAAAGAACTAAAATGATCTTAAAATAGGCAAGACCGACATTTTCTATTTTTAAGCTGCTACAAATATTTTTTGTTGTTAATTTATTGAAAGACTACTATATTCAGTATGCAATAAAATAAGATTATATATCATATTAAAATTACTAAAACATCTGGAGTTTTGTTCATGAGAATCAATAGGAGTTTCTTTGTACATCTTGAAAAAATCCTCCTGAGGATCAAACTGTTAGAAGAATGTGTTTAATACACTGCATACTGTTTAAAAAAGGCATCAGCATCTACTTTGCTTTCAATAATAAATTAAATAAATAAAGGGAATAATGAATCATTGTCCTACTAGCATATGTACCCACTGTTGATGTGAAAGAGCAAGTTCTGTCCAATGTACAGACAAAACCTTTCTTTTATTTATATAGATATGGTTTTTCTATGTGTTTTGGCCTTTAGTCCACTATAAAATGCAAAAAAGTGTGTGCAGTGTGCATGGAAAGAAGGACTCAGACCTATCTTCTGCAGAGATTCAAGTGCTTTTCAGCATATTGTGGATCATCTGAGAATCACCTCAAAAAAAAAAAAAAAAGAAGTTCATGTTCAAGTTCAAGGTCAAATTTTCTTTGTTGTTTCTGCCAGCTCCGCATATTCTGTCTCATATAATCAATCTAGATGTGAACCTGGAAAAGTTTCAGAGTTTCATCAAATCCTAGATAGGCTTCTGGGCTGCATCTTGGATGAGCTGAGTCTGCATATATGGATAAACAAAAGTGTAAAAGCACTTACCTCCTGGCTACACCACATAATCTGTGCTTTTAAGCTCCGTAGCAGGCCCTCTGTTGGAACTTCTAAAGGGGAGACCCAAAACACTTAATTTGTCAGAGAAAGACAGCTAAGCAGTCCAGACAACTTTACTAACATACTTTACTAACATACTTAACATAACATAACATAACATACTTCATTATCCATATTCCTCACTTACATACTGTACGTACGTACTGTAGTACAGGTTAATGCATCCAGAAATGGAGCAGGACTGAGATGATCTCAATATCACACGTTTCTCATCTGCACAGATAATCAGAACTTTTTACATTAGCAAAATGATTACATCCATAGCCTTGTTTTTTTCTGCAATTTAACTTCACCTTGACATATTTATACAGATCCTAAAATGTGAAACTAGATGCTTTGTCACATATGTATGAAAACCCGCAAGTAGAGAATTTCCCAAAATATCATTGTGCTTCTGCAGCTTCAGTTTACTGGAAGTGTATGGATAATATTCAGAAAGGGCTGGAAGTTGATCGGACCCCACCCAGAGTTCCCCAGAGCACGAGTGAAATTCTCATCCAATGGGTACAAACCTCACTCAGTTCTTGACATCTTAATTTTAAAAAGAAAATGGCATTCAAGATGATTGAGACTGAGGCAGTGATTCAGCCTCAGACGGGACAATGGTGCTAAGCATGACGCCAATTCTACACGGTTCAAAATTCTATTTGCCAAGGAAAACGGAATAAATAAACAAATAAATAAATAATCAGGGTCCAGATGTGCAAAGCTGATAAAAGGTTCCAGATGACTTGAAGTCAATGGGGGATACAACAAGTATCGACTGGCTTATGTGTTTAGCATATATACTACCAGTGTGGATAAGTTTGGATTTATTTTTTACATCCTAGAACAATACAAGATTTTTTTGGAAACTATGAAATAACACATATGGAATTGGGTAATTAAGTAACAACAACCACACTCAGTTTTTGAAGCTGTTCTGGAGTAGTTCTTGCAAGAACAGTATTGTCAAGTGCATTTGCAAAACCCATCGAGTTCCATGATGAAACTGCCTCTCATGAAGACCTTCCCAGGAAGGCAAGACCAAAACTTACCTCTACTGCAGAGGAGAGGTTCTTTTAAGAGTTTCCAACAGCACCACAGATTAGAGCCATTATGAAGGCTTTAAAGAGCATAAAAAGCATAGACATATCTTAATATCAACTGTTGAAAGGAGATCATTGCATATTTTGAATGCCTTCAGCATTGTTTATACAATGTAAAAAGAAATAAAAATCATGAAAGACCATACTCTAGAACTAGAAGGTGCGTCCAAACCTTTGACTGTTAATGTGCTGTGTCAAATACTAAAAATGTAATTTAAGTCAATTAAATAAGACATGCTCATATTGCTGATAAATGACATATGCTGCTCTCATTTTCACCTGCTAAAAGTTCTGGTGATGTTATGATAATGCTGCTATGGTAACCATTCTTCCATGCACAGCTGCTCTTTGATGCACTGATGCTGCTGTAATCGGTCTGAATTAGAAGTGTTTGGCAGATGCTTTGCTGCCTTGAATTCTGGATTCATTTAACAGATCAATAAGTGTGACTAATTCTAGCACACATGAAAGGGAAGAACACACAAAATGAAACCAGGAAAAGTGGAATTAACAAAACTCTGATGCATGTATGAACATATGATGTGTGCAAAGAAATAAATATAGAGTTGGTGAAAAAGGCAAGTAATGGGATTGATACTTTCCTTTGTTTGATTATGATTTGTATATGGTCAGCATGCAAATTTTCTTCCGTGTCAGGCGTTTGTATGGGACTATATGTATCCAATGTGTAAGGGATGTACAAACTGATTCATAATGCTCAGTTGTCTTGTCTCATCTGCTTTGGATGAGCTGTTATGAAGAATGTACCTCTGGCACAAATGCATCCACCATGTATCGTTTAAATTCCACATCCAATTAGTTAATGCAGACATAATCCTTACGGCCTCCATAATAAATCAACCCAAGCGTTTCGGCTCCATACAAATTGCTCTTGGAAACCACACGGCATACATTAGTTGTTTACTTGTGAAAAGAACATGGTCTGTGGTTGTGAGGTTTATAGGGAGAATGTGTTTCCTCTTGGAAGGAGGGCCAGGTAATTGCATGCAATTCAGTGGCACAAAAAGCAGCGCTGTGACTATCTTTGCCATCTCGGAAGGCATCAGGGAGCAGGATGTGCTCCAGGACCACACACACACACACACACACAGGGGTAAACAGCAGGCACAAAAAAGTGAAAAACAGAGACGGTAATGTCTATCGGTCTTTTGGTTACTGGGAACAGCGAAGATGGTTTGTGAAGTAAATTGAATGTCACAAATTTTATATTAAATTATCATTGGATACAGAATGAAAAGATGAAGTGCTTAAGTAACATGAGCCGGAAATTAGCCTGATACTAATTGTACGATCTGTTGGACACAGCAAGGTGATTGCACTCTGGCAACTAGTGGATCACATGGTGAGGTAAACACTGGACCATCTGGGCCAGCTGTTGAATTGCTTGGTAATTTATTTCAATGACATTCTCATGATTATCTCATGCATCAGGCATCTGATCCTATGCCCAGTGCCTATTTCCTATGAACGAAAGGCGTCAGAAGCGAATGTCATAATCATTGGTCAGCCACACAATTGGCTGTCCGTGAGGAGGCAGACTGTGCGGTCTAGAACAAGCTTGTGCCAGTTGTCCTGATCCTGTCTGGCTTTGTCAGTTTCACTTGATGTCAGTCAAATTGCAGTGTTGATGGTGCCAGAAGTGTGTCGTCAAATAAGGTTTAATTGGATGACCTTGCTTAGGAACTGTGAGACTTTCTGAGGGGTATACAGCACATACTTTCTCATTGGTTCATTCGGTGTGTGCCCTACTATGGATTGGTGCCCGTCCAGGGTTTACCCTGCGTTAGGGCATAAGGCAGGCTGGCATTGGCTCCAGGTCCCCTCCGACCCTGTATACAGGAAAAATCGGTACAAATGAAGAGTAAGTAAGTGAGTGAGTAAGTGTGGAGTAAGCAGTTTGTGGCTTAGCTGTCTAACATTCTCCTAGAGTTTCCATGTTTCATTGCCGTACATTAGAAAGCTGAAGCATTGAAGATTTAAACTTTGGTATCATTAAGAGTTTTAGCAACTATTGTTCCTAGGTATTTAAATAATCTACAATTTCAGTTTGCTTTGACTCATTCTTCTCTTTCACTTGTGCTCTTTCTTTCACTTTCTACTAGAGCTATGTCATCAGTGTAGTCCAAGTCATTTAGCTGTTGTTCTGAAACTACTTTCTTTAGGATGGGTGATGAAGTCAAATTGTTCTGCAGAGTTGTGCATAATATACTCCATAATCATAACTAATAAAAATGGAGCCACCATGTCACCTTGAAGAACTTTTGTTCTGAATTTTTGTGGAGGACTTTTATTGCTTGTATGAGTGTTAGAGGAATTCCAGTGCCACAGCATGGCGAATATAACATCTCTCTTAATTGAGTCGAATGCCTATTTGATGTCTATGAAATGTTATTTGTAGTGGTATGTATGCCCTGATTGCTCCTTCAAGTACTCGCAGCTAAATCTCAATTTGTTGGATGCAATTTCTATATTTCTCAAGCCTGCTTGATTTGTTCTGAGTAACTTGTCAACCACTGAATAGATGCAATTTAGAAGCATGATGTATGATTTTGCTGCAATTGCAATTATGCCCCTATTATTCACCCTCAGTTACCTTTCATGAGTACAGGTACTATGATGTTCATTGCCCACTGTGTTGGTGCCATGTCTGTCACATTTTTAGGATTTGTGCACAAAGACTTCTTTTATACAGTAACTGTGTTGTTGATTAGAAATGCCTTTTGATTTGTTATCATGGAATTATGTTATTGCTCTATCCAGCATGGTTTCTGTGTCGACTTCAAGGTCCAGAATGGCTGGTGAAAGTAAGAAGTTGTTATTGCTTGAGATTTTGCCATTCAGCAGCTTATTGAAGTATCACGCCTATTCTTAGAGTAGTTCTTTTGGTGTCTGGAGTTTTGTCATCGAGCATCTTAACTGCTGTCTGTTTCATCTCTTTCTTTCCACTTAGATCACTGACTATTTTCAATGTTCTGCCTAGATTATGAGCTCTAGTAACAAATTTTAATTCTTGCAATCGTTTTTTAAGGCAAGATTTTTTTGCCTACCTGTTATGAAGCTATGACTTGTGTGACTAACTTTCTCCATCATGTGTTGGTCTTGTGGTTCTTTTCAAATGGAAGATTTTCTTTGATTCATCATGTATCACTAAAAAGTTGATTGACTTTTTGCTTACTCAATGTGCTATATGGCTCTTCTGCATTCTTTTGGTTTGCTTGTCAATCTCTCTCCACCGTTCGCTCTGCTCACCTCTACATCTCTAATTAGACATTCCCATCAGGTGTACCTTCCCACTTACTTGACCAATGCTCCCTTCACAGGCAGGGATCGACCACGCCCCCATCGCCAAACACATTTTCTACTGTCTACATTGATTTCGATTTGCATTGATTTCAAGCACAGACCTGTATGATGAAATATGCATGGAAATAATGTGCATCATTTCTCTAAAAATCCATTTACATGAATTTAGAATTACAAATACACCTAATTTCATGTACCTTTCAAAAACCAAAACTTTTGAAAGCTATAGAGAAAAGAACTCCTTCCCTTGCTTCCTTTGTTCCAGACTGGCTTTGCTGTTATCCAGCTCTTTAAAAGAACTCCTTCCTGAAGAGTTTAGTGTTGCATTTTAAGAGAAGAGGTCTTTGCATGGAAGCTGGCTCAGTTAAACTCAAAAGAATAATGAGGAGCAGGATGGCATTCATCATTATTTCCAAATGCAATGAAAACATTTATTGTTCCATTTGGAACAATGATACTGTTCATTATAACAATATAATAAATAGTAAAATATTCTTTTGTTTATTGTTCTATGATTATATAGCATTTTAATGTTTCCTATTAATGAATGAATCCATTCTTAAGGAAATGAGAAAAAGTTAGGAAATATCAGTATCAACGGAAAAATGGAGAAGAATACCCAGAATACCATGAAAACTCTAATTCAGCAAAAAGTAAGCCATTCTTGCCAGCCAGGCATTCATCTTGAGGGGGCACACTGGGAAAAATGCATATAAAATGAAGACGATGCAAATGCAGACAATCTGGAGTGCATATAGTGCATATTTGTTTGAATGTACTGTATATAGTCTATAAATATGATTTTTATTGTAATTTTAAAAAACTGGAAGTAAACAGAAATTTAAAATAAATAAATACACTCATACAGTTAGTACACCCTCCTTTAATTCTCTGCTTTAGTGTTGCAACAGTCATGAGAACAAGTCATATTATAATAGTTCATAATCACGATTTCAGGATTAGCTTTTTTTTTTTACTGTGCCATTATTTATATAACAAAAAGAAAGACATAAAAAACAAACATGGACAATACGCCATGATTCGATAGCACCTTTAGCAGAAAGAACTTGAAGGAATTGTTTCCTGTATGACTTTATCAGTCTCTCACAGCATGTAGTATTTTAGGTCCATACTTCTTTACAAAATTGCTTCATTTCAATGAGGTTTTTGGGCATTCGTTTATACACAGCTCATTTAAGATCCTGCCACAGCATTTCATCTGTCATCATCTCTGATGTCCTGTTGCACGACACAATTTTAACCAAGCTTTAGATGCAGACAGATGGGCTCCCATTTGCCTCTAGAATACTCAGGTACTATACAGAGGAGACTGCAAGGTGCCCAGTTCCTGTGGCTACAGAACAAGCCCAAATCACCGTTCCCCCGCCATGCTTGGCAGTGGGTATGAGGTGTTTCTGCTAAAATGTTGTTTGGTTTTCCCCAAACATCCATATAGGCCTGCAAATTTTCTGAGAAGTAATTCTTGCAATTTATTTATTTATTTGGTATTTCTCTGAGTACTGTATGGTCTGGCCTTGGAGTTGATATGCTACAACTTCCACTCCTGGAAATATTGAGATTAGTTAGTCTGTCTTGGATGCTTTCCACTTCCACTGCAGCAAATCAAGGTAACACACACCTACTGTAAATGCGTCAGACCAGCAACCTGCCAGAACTTCTGCTTTTATAGAGATCTGCACACCTGCTGGTGATCAATTAATCAACGGCTGATGATTAGCAGCACCTGGTTGCAACTTACCTTCTTAAGTCCTTTATAAGCTGTAACGGGGGACTTAGGTTTGATGTTTATTTTAAGTTTCATTTTTGTTAAATAAATAATGGCATGGTAAAAAATAAGTTATATGTTGTTTTTCATCTGAGGTTGTGTTTGCCTAATACCAAGACCCCCTCTGTTCAGATTATTTTTAGATAATAATATATATATATATATATATTTTATTTATTTATTATTTTTTTTACATAGAAACACATAGAATTAAAAGAGGTAGTAACTTTTGAAAATTTCTGTACAGTAAATAATCTAAAAAAAAGAAAAGGTGCAATATTGTTGTCATGCTCTGTTGGATGTTGGACTGTGGGTGTGGGTGAGGCATAGGCGCAGAGGGGGTTAAGGTGTAACACAAAGTCTTTAATGATAATAATGAAAAACAAACAAAACATGAACTGAGGAAGTTGGCAGGAACTTGGAGCATATCAAACCAGAACTAATAAACACTTAATCAGACTAGGGATGGCACGAATAATGTACAATACGGACATGGGGATACAAACAGGACGCGACAAGACATACTAAAC
>JAQMYL010000036.1:16055828-16068288 GCA_030014365.1 Clarias pachynema
GTACACACTCTCCTAACACACATTTCAGTCCAAACAGCTTGAAAAAGTGCATGTAGCACCGTATGTCCCCTTTAAAAATTTTATCACTGATGTTATTATTTCAGGTTGAAGTCTACATACATATCTGCCTGTAACACAGTATTTTCTTTTTTTATTATTGTTTTGTGTGACATTATATGGCATTGGTTTCCACCAGATTGGTGGCTAAATATTAGGAAACTGATCAAAGTTCACAGGAAGATTTTGAATCTACTGTCATTTTTATCTTATTCCAATCAATGGGAAAGAGAGGATAAAGAAACGTTTATGTGTTTCTTTAGACGCACAAATTCGTCTAAAAATAATCTACAGGTTTGTCAATTAAAAATACTGTAATCTTATTACTCTTAATAGCTGTATTATTTTTTATAGCAAAATTTGACTCATGCCAAAAAAAAAGTCAATCACAATGCTTCCTAAGGTCATGTGATCAATACAGTGACCTTACAATCTGGCATTATAGTAGCCGTCATGGAAGAAGTAAAAAGAAAAATCATGAGAAATGAAAAAGGGCTTTTCCAGTTGAGTGCCATTGCAGTTTCCCCAGCAGTCATGGATAGATGACTAGATAGATGATAGAAGATAGATGGGCAAAGGGGCAGTGGGGGTGAGGGAATATCCAGCAGATAGTAACATTACATGTTGAGCTTTAGTCCCCGTACTGTAAAGATGAAAAAATCGCAAAGAGGAAAATACTGGAAGATCAAAAAAAGGAAGATTGAAAAGGTATTAGATATAAGAAATTAAAAGTGGTGCATGTATGTGTGCTCACTTGTTTGCATGACATTCATTTAATGTCTCGTTATCCTGTAATGCTAAGTTTCCTTCCACTATGAGAAAGCTCCTTCTGCAGAAGACGACAAGGATTTATGTGCTGAAGTCAACTGTGACAGGATAGCCTGAAGTTGGAGACCGCAACATTCATTAGAGGACTCAGCTGCACTAGTGAAAGATGCTCTTTTCCTACAGCCTTGGTCACTCCCATTTAATACATTTCTCTCCACAACATGTTCTGTCATAATCATTGCTACCTTTTTGCCCTGGACAATTCCTGCCTCCGTAATTGTATTAGCAATTCCTCCTGCAGGCTGGCACTGGTCTGGCAGAGCTGCCATGCAGATTAGCTATTCCACTGTCTCTCTCTGGTTGTGGCTGTTTCTTTCATCTTTAGTATCTTTTACCAGTTGATTACAGCACTTTTCTACTGGCAGGATCCAAAATCACACACACACACGCACACACACACACACACACACACACACAATCCTCAATTCAATTCAATTTGTATAGCACTTTTAACAATGGTCATTGTCGCAAAGCAGCTTTACAGAATGAAATTTTTTTTTTTTAATGCCCTTGATGGTGCAATAGGTAGAAACCTTGAGAGAAACCAGACTGATAACTGATAGCTGGAATTGAGTCATACTGTGTGGTAGGCAGCTGGAAGTTTAGCAGATGTGTTTAAGTTAATATGGAATCTAGTTCATTATTGGAGGCTCAGGTACAAAACAGTAGGAAATTACAGTCCTGAACTATTAAGCAACTGCAGTCACAAGTCCTCAAAGAACAGGACCGTCTTTATGGTTAAATAGAACTGTCCCCAATCTAATCTATTCGCAAAATGCTTGCAAAATAAATAGGATTTTAGCTTAGACTTAAACACTGAGACTGTGTCTGAGTCCCAAACATTAATTGGCAGACTATTTTATAAATTTGTGGCTTTGTAAGAAACAGCTCTGCCCCCTGTTGTAGCTTTCTCAATACGTGGTACTGACAAGCAGCCTACATCCTTTCATCAAAGTACTGTAGCCGTGGCATTATGGGAGGCATGGCACTTGCCTGCATATATACCTGTGACATTCACATGGAATTTAATTGCACACTTATAAGCTTTAAACTGTTTTAAAAAATGTGAACTAAAATTTGTATGTGATACATGTATGTGAAGTGAACTGAATGAAGGTGTGAAATTGCATTTATTAAGTCGCTGTCAATTGCACATTCACCAGCATGTATTAAAAGCTTTTATAGCGCCTTCTGCTTAATATTTGAGAAGAAATAATGATTTTATTTTAGGGTCTTTTATTTCTATACATTAAAACAGTAAAGTTGATGTGAAAATTATTTGGTCGGACATAAGATGAGTAACAGAACAGATTAAGATGGTTTTGTGAATTTTTGTCTGTATCACATAAAAACTACTGAACAAATTTTAATGGGGTTTTCACATGTGTATTTGGCCGAGCTTGAGATAACATATACAGTAGACTTATACAGTAGAGAATATCCAGCAATGGTAACATTCACAATTGGCCCATGAGAAGAAAAGATATACTAATTTGAAATTTAAATAGAACATTTTCGCAAATATCTTCAATGTACAGACTCGCCAACTTTACAGTTTTAATATATCTATATAGAGATATAGTTGACTAAAGACAAAAAAAACACAGAAAAATCCTTGTTTTTAAAAAAAACAAACATTTATTTTTGGACAAGGCCAGTGACTTAGAGAAAATCAAAACTTCTTTCCGAATTCCAAAGGAGTTACAATGGTCAATACTGACAGCATTACAACATTCTGAATATTGAATAGTAAAAATATTGCAATTTATTTTTATTTATTTATTTTTGTTATTTTCAATCATGTTCAAAAGTGAGTACCCCCTCTTTTAAGTCAATGTGTTTTTGTAGTATTAGGCATATACAATCTTAGATGAACAACAACATGTAACTTTTTTTTACTATCCCTTAACAAAAATGAAGCAACAAAAAATGTGGGCAATGCTAAATACTTCTGTGATTCAATAGCTTGTAGATCCACCTTTAGCAGCAATAACTTGAAGTAATCATCTCCTGTATGACTTTATCAGTCTCTCACATCATTGTGAGATGGAACATTGGATTGAGGTCTGGACTTTAACTAGGCTACTCCAAAACCTTCATTATTTCAGCCATTTTGATGTAGAGCTTTAGCTGTCGGACAGTTGGCTCCCAATCCCCCCCCCAACACACACACACACACACACATTCAACGAGCACTGTATTAAGAACACCTGCACATCTACCCATTTGTGGTATTATCTAATCTTATCAGCCAATCATGTGCCAGCAGTGCAATGCATAATAAAATGCAGGTATGGGCCAACAGCTTCAGGTAATGTTCCATAACAATGCAGAACAAATTGATCTCAGTTATTTTGACTGTGACACGATTTTTTGTGCAAGACAGACTGGTATTTCTATAAATGCTGATCTCCTGAGATTTTCACATACAACAATGTATAACGTTTACTCAGAATAGAGTAAGGGAAAGAACATTCAGTGAAGGGCAGTTCTGTGGCTGGAAATGCCTTGTTGATGAGAGAGGCCAAGAGGGAATGGTTATAATGTTTAGAGCCAACAGAAAGGCTAGAGGTACTTTGAGGCAGATAGGCTACAACAGCAGAAGCTCATATCAGATTCCACTTCTGTCAGCCAAGAAGAGAAAGCTGAGGCTGCAGTGGCCACAGGCTCACCAGAACTGGACAAATGGAAAAACTGGAAAAATGTAGCCTTGTCTGATGAATCTTGATTTATGCCGAGGCCTACAGATGATAGGGTCAGAATGTGGTGCCAATACACATGAATCCATAGACCCGGCCTGCGCTTGTGTCACATATCTCCCATCTTCTAATGGTTACATAATTCATCATGACAACAATCAGCAAAAGTGTCTCAGACTGCTTTCATGAACATGGTGGCCTTTCCATCCCTTGGGGATGTGGTAGAATGGCAGCTTCATAAAAGTGGTTCATGAAAAATCTCCACTAACTGTGCGAACATGCCAACATGACAACATGGACCAGAATCATAATGGGGAATCCATGTATTCTTGAGGAATCCATAGCACAAAGAACCAAGGTTGTTTTGAGAGCAAAGGGCTGATGCTAAGCTGTGTTTTGTTTTATTACCACTCTACTACTAGCAAGAGCTATTTTTATTTTTAAATAATAAGTTGAGTGACAGGAGAACAACATACTGTAAGCATGAGCAAATTTCCAGCATTAATCAGTTCATTAAACAGCTGGAGAACTCACCACTGGCTTCTTGTCCTGCCAGAGGTGGGAACTGCGTGCTAAAAAGTAATCATATAAGCTCGCTGGTCAAACAAATCACAGTTTTAAGAGGGGCCAAATTATTGGTATGCATCATAATTGGGTTAGCTGTCAATGTATTACTAAAATATGGAAGGATAGTACTGAACTTCGCAGAAGAAATGTGATTAGGAAAAATAATCATGAACAAAAATGATTGCAGATCACTTAAACACTTGGTGAAATTACATTGTAAAAAAAAATCAACAGTAGAAATCCCACCTACAGTATGTTTAAAAGTGAAAGTAAGGGCATTTCCACACACAGAATCTGACAAGAACTCATAGGATTGGGACTTGGCCATAATGGTACTAATACTAATAATGGACTAATCAGAACAACAGTCTATAGTTTGCTAGGGAGCATAAGGTCTGATGAGTCCAGATAGACCATATTCCCAAGCGATGGGTGGTTGGGGAAAGGAGGGAAGCGCATGATGCGATGCACCTACCATGCACTGTACAAACCTTTGTTATGTTTACTTCAGTTGGTCAGATCTAGACTCAGCAACGTTATGTGGTAAAAATCAGCTGGAAACCTGAATATAGTGAATGACCAGGGTATCACATTAATGCATTGATTTACTGATGGCATGAGCATATTCCAGGAATTTTGAAACAGAGAAATAAGGAAAAATTTTTGAGAAGAGTGTGAGAAGAGTATATTTTTTAAATTATCATGTTTATTACTTTTACATTTTAATAACAAAAGACAAAAAAAATTAACACATTATATACAACACAAATCAAAAATTAAATAATTAAACACTTGCACACATAATATTATAAGTGTATATATAAGGGGGCTGCCACGGTTCCAGGGGAATATAATAAATGTACAACACAGTATGCATCAATAGGCTGTGAACAGTTAAATATGAATGCTTTTTCTGTCTTTGAGATTGGAGATTGCCCAGATAGGAGAGAAATGGACCCCAAATATGTAAAAATCTTCCCAAGGATTTGGATATGGAAAATAGACAGCATTTCCAACATCCACCTTAAAAAAGGTGAAGGAGAGATTTCCTGTCTTTTAAAATGAGTCTCTTGGCAGTGTTCATATCAAGCATCAAAAATATTTGTAAGGCTTTAGATAGATGCAACCTAGATTCTGAACAGCCAAAGATTGGTAATTCAGCATGTGGAATAATGTATTTGCCATATGCATTGGAAAACAAAGAAAATATGCCGGACCAATATCTTGCCAGTTTATGACAATGCAAAAAGTTGTGTAATACGATATCTTCTGAAATTTTACACCTATCACATGGCGCTGAAACAGATAAATCTTTGTTTGGGTGATCTAACTCACAATTTAGTTTAAATATTAATTTAGGGGTTTTAGATAAGTAATTTGATCACTAAACAGCATATGTTCATGAAAACCAGGAGACAGGCATGAAATCACTTTTTGTCCAGTTGATGGTGTATCCTGACAACTTACCAAATTAAATAATCAAGTTCAACTAATTTTAATTTTATAATATATTGTATTTAGAGGTCGTCTAATCTTCTTGGGATAACCCCAGTCTGATCAGGGTAGTTAATAAAAGTCAGATGTTTACTTAGTCTGTTTGGAAGGACCTCATAATAGGTTCATAATATCTTTTCTGTCAACATTTAAAGAGCAATTGGCCTGTAGTTGGCAGGGTCACTGTCTCTTCCTTCCCTTTTTTCATTATGAGACAGATGTTGGCCTCATGCAGAGTTTTAGGTAATGTCTTCTCTTCTCTTCTGCAGAATGAGAGGCCATTCTAAGTAATAGTGGAATTAATATATCTGAAAATGCTTTATAGTTATCACTGGAAAATCCATCAGGTCCAGCGGCTTTCCCGGAAGGAAATGATTTAATGGCTGAGACTTGTTCTTCAGTGGTCCAATTCTTCCCTAGCTGAATCACTGAGCTTTGGATTATCCAGAGAGTCAAAGAAGATGTGCAGGACAGATTGAGTGACATTACCTTTAAAGGAGTAGATATCCACATAAAACTCTTTAAACCTGGTGTTAATGCCTTTGGTTTTTGTTATCAGAGTACCTGAATTTGATTTAATTCTATAAATTAACCTAGTAGCTTAAACGCTTTTAAGTTTCTGTGCTACCAGATTCTCTGGCTTATCTCCTAAATCAAAACTGCCTTTGTTTCAGTTTCAGAAGTGAATTATTAACCAGACATCCTAGAATAGGTATTCTGATACCAACATGGGAAGGATGCTTTCAATTTTCATTAGACGCTTGACCCTTTCCTTCTTAACTGAAGATTCATAGGAGACGATATGACCATGCAAAACCACCTGAAGCAGTTTCCAAAAAATATACTAGATTTTGAAAAACTCCCTTATATACACAACTTTTTGTCAGCTAATAATAAGGGATAAAAACGCCATGAGTAATGTAGTTTGGGAAGGGCAAAGTCAATGGTCATTAATATTGGACTATGGAGATAAAAATACTGTAATATTTTGTGTTAAATAAAATAGGAATTAAATTTGAGTCCAACAGGAAATAGTGAGTTCTACTGTGGGACCGATGGACATAAGAGTAATAGTAGGCTTTATCTGTGGGATGTTGAAGTCTTCATAAGGCTCCTTGATATGGTTCCTTATGGTTCAAATGGTTCCTTGATAACCTAGATAAGGATCCAAACACAATTAAAGTCCCTTCCAATTATAATGTTTGGTTTCTTGTCATCAAGGGTCTCTCTTAATAACATGACCTCTGACATTCCAGAAAACTAGAGTAAGATATCAAGTGCCCACACTAACACCTTCTTGAGATCTGTGCACATAAAAGGGATAGACAAGAAATTGTATCCAGTATATGCATGTGGTGAGAATGGTGGAAATGACCTGGCAGCATTACACACCTAAAGAAACAGAAACCAGGCGATGGTTACAGAACAACTTAAGAACAAACAAATCTTAAACACAGAAACCAATCTTAAATCACATAAAACAATGTGAATTTTTTTTGTGTGTTTTATACAAATGAATGTTATGGAACATCATTGGACAGCCTATACATGTTATAATATTGTACTCATCTGGGGATTTCCTTCTTTATCGTAAATGAAACCAAAGATATTTACTTGGCACAATTAATTCTTACTTGCCATGAATGAGAAAAATACTTGTCATGTCTGTACAAGAATAATTTGCTTCCACATACCATGTTGACTCTTTTGGATATGAAAAGATGGTGGGTGTACCATTTGGATAATGATTAGTGTTTGACACCGGAGTCTCGAAGGACCCTCAACATACAGTATAAGGAAAAGCATGCTGGGAAGTCTGGGAATGCTGGGAAGATTCTCTTCCCTTTGTATTCCCGAACGTGTTGTCTACTGAGGCGAAGGATTAGTTCTTTCTGTTTAAAATAGAGGATACTTGTCATGACAGTGGGCAGACTAACACCTGGAGCCGGCTTTGGTTGGAGTGAGCGATGAGTATGGTCAATGTACACAGACTTTTCCGTTGAGAACAATTTATAAATCAACTTAGAGATGAATTCTGCTTCTTCATATTCTGCTTCAGGAATGTCCGCAGCCTTGATGTTATTTCTACAGGAGCAATAAGGTTCCATGCTGTAAACCTCAGCTTGCAGATGGTTAAAAGCTTTGGTTAGGTCAGAACATTTATTTTCCAAAAGTTGAATCGGCGCTTTGTGATCACTGCTAACTGGCTCTTGAGTAACTATCCGAGTCCACTTGTGAGGTCAAAAGGAAGTAAGATTTTACCTGGAAGGCATCGAAGCATTCATTAATGCTGAGATGAAGGGCCTCTGACATCTCTTTACAAAGTTCTTTGCACATAGCCAGTGACATCTCTGGTGATTGATAGGGCTCAGAGCACATTAATTTACTAGCCACAGAGGGAGATTTAGCGTCTCGGTTTGATGGCTAGCATTAAGTTCAGACTGGATTGCCTTCAGCATGACTGACCTTACAGCTCGTTTAAATCAATTAGAATTTCACAAAGATAAAGATGGTTGGCTGGTGCAAAAGTACGTATATCCAGTACATAATCTTAAATAGTTAAAGAGGAGAATTGTTGGTATGTGTCTTCTCTATATATTCGCGATTACTTATAGTCATGGTGTTAATTTTTGACATCAGTGTTCTGTAAGTTGCTTTGGACAATGGTGTTGGCCAAATATTGAAAAGCATATTTACTTTGTTACTCATGGCATTATTATAATGTGCCAATGCATATTCATACTAACTGACATGTGAAAGACTTAAGGAGTGTAGGTGTGTGTGTGTGTGTGTTTTGGGGGAGTGATGTCTTTCTAAACTCTCAGTTGGGCAGTCACTCATGACCAACCCCCCCCTGCTCATGCTGATATTTTTGTTTGGACCCGCTTGCATAATTTTCTCATTACCTTAGTGAACTTTATATTTACAAAAAAAGTTTTTAAAAAATACATAATTTAGATTCCAGGTAGCGTAATCACGAGAAAGCAATAATGAGGAATGAAATGAACACAGTAAACACATCACATCATGCCCAGTGAGCACTGCTATTTCTGATCTTTTTCAATGTTAATCTGTGTAGTCGTTATTTGTGCTTCAAGCTTTGTATTTGACAACCTGCTTTTATCCACATGAGAATAAAAACCATCTGTTCCCAGACTTTAATATCAATATCAACATAACTGTTTATGAGTGGAAAGTCTTACTGTCAGCTCGCTCATATTTTTTCCAGTGGGATGTGCTGCTTGCAGGATTACATTATTTCCTTCCATTCCGTTCCTTAGCATTCCTTCTCATTTTTATTCCTTCGCTTCTTTTTTGACTATGTGCAAAAGAAAGAGATGCAAAAATCCATCAGAACATTTATTTTCCAAAAGTTGAATTTGTCATCTAAACGTCGTCCAAAGACGACAGATGAATCAGTGAAAAATGACTGTGCCAACTGAAATGTCCTTGCTCACTACAGCGTCACATAAAAGGACAGTGTAGTGAATATTTTGCAATTCTATCACTTGCCAGAGGGCATAACATATTTGCAAATACACTACAAGGCATAACGCTAAACCAGATGCTTAAAGGGGGAAGTAAAAATATTTAACTGTAGAATCAGCTAAGAGAAAAAGACATCTTGTGATGCACTAAGACGTATCATCACTAAGAAAATTATGTAACCTGGGATCATTTTGCATTTTTCTTTCAACAACAGACACCCTCACCCAGATGACCCTTGTATCTGAAGACAGACGGATTACATTTGTTATTTTTCGACTCTTATGCAATCTGAGCCATACAAGCCTTTCCAATGACTATGTCTGTAGCAATGTAGCCTCTGGCACCATTATTGCATGCTCATTGCAAATGGTTCTGTATGGAATCATCACATTATCCTAAAACCATACAGATATGTTATGCTTAACATTCATGCTCACTGCCACTGGTTTCATACTGTATGGATTTCTCCATACAAATAAGGCTACTTAACACAACCTGAACCATAGATTCATTATCACCATCACACATCTCACCCTGATCTAAGTAGCATGAACCCAAAGATCCCAAGTTTTGTTCCTTTTAATACTTAATCATCTAACATGCTTTTTTTCTGCCTTTGTGGTGGTTCTGATGTCCTTTGTCTTGGGCATGCCTGTGATGTTTATACTGTAGACTTACATCACAGGTACAAAGTCTCTGAAAGTGCACTTAAAGCATTGATATATCTGAAACAACGGTGGAAGTCAATCGTTTACTCACTCAAAGCCTGTCTAACCTGAGATGGAAGAAGTGTTTTTGTTTTTTTCTTTTTGAGACATCAAGAGCAATAAGATAAGGCAGTTGATCTATGAAGTCTAACATTGATCAAGGCATATTTGATTTAGAGCCCCATCACTATCAGAAGGACAAAAACATACAGAAATAAACATGACAATGGAAATTCTAAAAAAGGAAATTCAGGAAGCGACGATAAATATAAAATGAAAGATATGGATAAATAAAGATTTTTAAAAAATTATTTAAAAAAATGGGGGGGTATATGCATCAGATTTATCTGTTATGTCGATATCTCTTTGAGAAGCTCACAAGAGGAGGTGCTATTCCTTTAGTGCCTTAAGTGCCTTACGTACTTGTGAAAAAAATTGGCCGTAAAAGAACAGATTTATGGACACGCCGATAGCCAAGGACATGGCTAAATGGCTTTGTTTGCTTTTAGTTACCTCTGCTTCTAATGAGGCAACCTCATTGATTCAACTCTTATGGAGAGACAAAGAGCTAATAGCTCCTAGACTGATAGCAGCCTCATTAACATACCATTACACCTGCTTTTACTTTCAAATAGAGCAAATTAACAACACCAGTGCTTTGGTAGATATGAAAATGTGGTGATGAAATTATATATGCTTGCAGCTTGACAAACCCACTGATAACTATCTGTTTGTTATTACTATGCAGAAAGCAGAGAGAGAGAGAGAGAGAGAGAGAGAATGTCGTGATGTGCTCTGTATTGTAATGAGCCAGTCATTGGGGTGATGGTTGTTTACACTTGTTTAAACTCAAGAAATTTTTGAAACCCACCCAAGATGTTTGCATGCTTCACCAGGGCTCTACACATTACCTGCCCAGTGGCAAAAATGCAAAAGCTGCCTTTGTCTGTGCTGTGACTGCATTTCTCTTTCTTTTCTCTTTCTAATTTTAACTTTGAACTGTAGCATGCTTGATTATTCAAGCAAATTAAATTTATAAAGCAGTCTCGCATACAACCCAACACAGTGGATACACAACAAAAATGTGCCATGTCAAAGCAGCTTAGAATCAGACACAGCTGAGAAATCATCTATATTCAGCATATTGAAACAAGTATTGGATTCAGACATGCAATCTAATTTAAACAGCAAGTGCAAGCCTCTATATTGGACTGCAGAACAATGCTTCTATATAACTGCTATTTTTGTATCTTGCCATTGTTGACATCTGACTAATAAGCTCGCTAATTAGTGTGTTATCGCACCAGTAGCTATATAACTGCCATTACTATCAGATAATTAAGTAAGCAGCAGCTGGTCATGACCATCGATTTTGGTCGGGCAAGATGACGTTAATAACAAATAACCTCAAAATAATATAAGTAGACAGGCTTTTACATATGATTTATGCTTAGGCTATTTAGTAAATTTTTAGAGTAGCACTGTTATAGAGCGATGAGAGTAGGAAGTGTAGAAGATTTATTTAATTGCGCCAGTGGGATGTTGCTGGACTGGTCAAATTAAAACAATGGTTATTCAAGATCTAAACATGGTTTAACCAACATATCCTTTACTATCCTGTAGGATATGTTTGATATCAGTTTAATCTGTATTTCATGGTGGACCGTGTGATGACATCATAATTATCATAAAAGTTTAAGAAATAACATTTTCATTATATGGCTTTAGACTTTGCAATATGTAATCATTCATGAAGTGGAGCCATTTTGTCTACACAGAGACATTCTTTTATTTACTTTTACAGACATTTATTTACATTTGGCAGACACCCTTATCCAGAGTGACTTACATTTTATCTCATTATCTAAACAGTTGTGGGTTAAGGGCCATGCTCAAGGGCCCAACAATGACAAACTTGATGGTTGGGTTTAAACCTGGCCTTAATGCCTTTTACCACTGAGCTACCCCCGAAGCCGAACCCTCTTTTGTTAGATACTACGTACGTGACAGCAAGTTTTTTACACTCCAGATAGTAAAACTTTGCTATTTCTCAAATTAAGAGCCCAATAACATAAAAAAAAAACACCTGACATTATATTGATACATTGTCGCAGAATAACAAAAATGCAAATAACTTAATGTTGACAAAAAAGGTACCCACATAGACTCATAGAAAACCTTTTACTGTCTAGCATACTATGTCCACAATGCTACATTTTTACATTCTGTATCTTTTGTATTCATTGCTTTTACAGTATATAATAAATTATTGCATTAAGTAGTACCTGATTTCTCAATATTCCATCTATAAGAAAGTAAGGTCATTAAAAGTATGTATGGTTTCTTCTAGTATAAGTTTGACAAGTGACCTCTGACTTGCCAAAATAAGTGGCTAATACTTATGTGTTTTAAAATAAAATCTCTGACAGGTAATTAGAAAACCTAGGCTTGTTTGTCGACTGAAACCTCTGAGCTAAATGAACTGAACTGTTAGGCTATAAAATCCTCTGACATAGTTATCATTTTGTACTAAAGGTTATAGCTAGTGGTGGGCCGTTATCGGCGTTAACGTGCTGCGTTAACGTGAGACTCTTATCGGGCGATAAAAAAAATATCGCC
>JAQMYL010000036.1:16068388-16078393 GCA_030014365.1 Clarias pachynema
ATCGACCGATATGAAACACTGATATCGTGATACAGTTTTCAGACTTCAAATGAGCCATTTTAATCTAGATTAATCTACATTAATTCCAAAATCACAGTGAGATTAATCTAGATTAAAAAAATTAATCTATGCCCACCACTAGTTATAGCACAAAGCTACTTTAGTTAAATTGAATACTGAGGTAATACATTTCTAGTCATAATTAAAAAATATTATAAATTAGAGTCAGATTATTATTTAAGTGTCTTGTAGTAAGAAATTTAAATTATTAAGTTAAACTAGGCAATTAGCCTCCACTGCCACTGTATTTCATTAGCAGTTAAGATCTAAATGTTCCTATTTTATATAATGGTTTTTCTGGTGTAGACTGAAGTCCCATTAATATTCCCAAGGTTCCTGGGATGCACTCTATTTTCAGCACTATTAATCATAATAAAGCAATAAATCATTTAAATTATTTTAATGCTTAAAAACTATCTGTGTATGACAATAGACTTAATTTTGCAATTAGTTTTTTTTATCATTATAAACACTGGCATTGAACCTTATTTCATCAGCGCAGTTATCCCCTTAAACAATTTCTCACAGTATATCCATATGAGGTACCTCAGATGCAGGTGCATGTAAATTGAATTTCGTGGAAAAAAAAAGAGCAAATGTTGTGTTTTGTAATAGCTTTCCTTGGTGCAAAAAGAACAAGACAGCACATTTTGACACCCAGTACTTATTTAAGTGTGATTATATATGAATAAATTAGGCATTGCATAGCATAGAGCAATTCATTAATCATAGCCTGCCCACAGTGCAATAAATGCTTTTTTTTTTTTTAACTGGAAGTGATTTTGTGGGTCCCACTTTATTTATTTATTTATTTATTTATTTAAGTGCTGAAAGAAAATACAGTTTGGTCTTATCATGGGAAATATTTCACAATCATAATCTAACAGTTGAACTCTTTCCGTTACAAATCCAGAATATTTCACTGTGCAGTTCAATCCAATTCTGATTTGTACTAACCACTAGACAGAGGTTAGCTGGAAAACAATGACGTAATCCTCAGAATATTTCCTAATTATCTCTAGATAACTTTGCATGTTTAAAAAAAAACATTTCCTGTTTCCTATTAGAAATCCTCATGTGCAGGATCATTGCCACTGTGACTATCACTGATGACCAGTAACAGCAATCCATGAATTACAATATATTACTAGAAGGTCACCATCAAAGTGACTTGTTTTTATTTGTTTACTGAAATTATTTTTTATATCTTTAATGATTTGTACATACATGTACAGTTACATGTAGACAGATCTACAAGGGATTTTGGTGTCAGACATTTTCCAGAAGACTAGGTAGCCTTCAAACACAGCCACTATGGACTATAACACCCAACTATTACAGTTTAGACTCTCACACATTCAAGTTCACATCTATCACACACTCTTAGTCACTTTTAAATGTTTGATATAATAAAGCGAATTCAACTTGCACCTGCGCCTATACCTTTGTGTATGACAACCGTCAGTGGTTTTTAATTCTGAATTGGGTTTAGTTCCAAATGAAGACTATGGGTAGAAAATGTAAGTTCGCAAGGTTGTTGTTTTTTTTCTTAAAAAAAAAAAAAGACTATAATATTAAATTTTTAATCCAAATAAGGAATGAGGAAAATATGTTCAAATAATGACTTGTGCTTCATAAACAAATAAATGAAGGAATGTAAACTGTGTATTTTGGGCTAGTTAAAATTATTTTGTGCATTTTCGAAAGGTAGTATGTCTAAAAAAATCTGCTGAGACCTGGCAGCCCTGCATACAGAAAGCATTACAGTGTATACAAAAAAACAATGATGTAGACTAAATTCACATCAACTATATAATAATAAATAAATACAATGCATGAAGTCTGCAGAAAAGAATGCATGAACTCCGCATAAAAAAATGCATGAAGTCTGTATAAAGATATTATTTGCCATTTTACCTAACATTGTGACTTATTTTTTCTCTAATCAGTACGGGAGATAAAATTCCTAAATTACTTGTACTTTCATTATTGTACATTATTACACCCCATGCCTCTGTTTGTAGCACCGTGGCACAGTATCAGTAATCAGCATGCATCATCTTCATTATGTTTATGCTAATGCTGCTCAGGCTACATAGTGGTTTAGAGATGATGTGTACTTTTCATGTGTGGTTTTCTCATTTTCCAGTTCCTCAAGTGCTGACTCAAGTTTGGAGAAGCGGTCCAGTCTTTTTAATGGGTTACACATGCTTGTGACCCAGGCACATTTTGTGAGTATTGTAAATTGCAATCGTATAGTGCAAGGACAAAATGAAAAATGGTCTGTCTGTGCTGTCTACAGCTGCAACTGATAAAAAAAAAAGCAGTGAAACACCAAGAAATAGAATCACCATTACGACACTAGGTTTATGAATGTGTGCTAACTACAAAACAACTTGATTGTATTCTTCAGCGGTATGAGCAATAGTTTATCTTGAGCATGCTGAGGTCAGCTGCATAAGAGTCTACTCATAGCACTTACATATTGAATAAGGCAAATAGATATTGGGTGTGCATTTTTAAAAATGCACTCTGCTTTATTCATGAAGAGCTGTAAACATGAATAAATGACTATATTCAATACATATCCACACCCAGGGATGGAGGGTTAAGCATTCTTGAAGGTGTCTGAAATTAAAATCTTGTGTTGGTCCTTCATTGCAAATTTAAAGCTAAATTGGGGTAAACCAGAGAACTCCTATGGGTGGTAGATAAAATCTTTCTTTACTAAGAGTGTAGAGAATAGTGTTATGGCATAATACAGTACAGGCACAAAGTCAAATTCTAAACAATAAAATGCATCCATCCCTAATATTGGCAGTAATAATGAAGTTCTGAAATTTCCTTAATTCCTCAAGGACCAAATGAACTACTTTTACTGCTGTGGTCAACAAGTCCACAGTACCACAAAAAAAAACGTCCTGCCAGAATTTGATTGAGAGAGGTAATATCTGCCACACGTTGAGGTGATAAGGTTTGCTAACATTCTCAGTCAATCTAGCTTTATGACAATAAATTGTGTAGCCTACTAGGGAAGTTCAGAGTGAGGCCAAGTACTGTAATGCATGTGAGGAGGGTGAATGTGTTCTGTGTTCTGGGTGGCCTTCCCCATGTTGGAGGCACATAGAAGCCAGTCAACAACGTGCAGCAAAATCTTATGCCAGGTGAAAGCTGTCATATGAGACACATGCATGATGCTAGTTGAAAATTAGCATTTGAGTATTTGCTAATCCTTTTCATGCACAACGAATGAAATGAACCAGTTATCTGCCCGGACAGCACTAATAACAACCGGTACAGAAAGAAATTGCTTTTAGCAAAGAGTACAGCTTTCTCAAATCTAGCAATGTACCGTATGTAAAACACTATACTTTTGAGAAAGTAGGATGTACAGTATAGAACCCCACTGATCTGAATCACAAAAACTACTACTTTGACAGTGAGCTACTTTATTGATAGAGGAAGCAGGTATCTTTGTACAAAGTGGCAAACTTGCCTTGGTGTAAAATCACAAATGCTCTGACATGGTAATGGAGGCGGTGGTTTGATTGAGTGGCAGACCGTAGGTTTGTCCCACAATGCAGTGTCTTACGACCTACTGACCTAATTTCATCGTCACCTAATGAGCAGAGTTTACAGCTAAATGGTCCTGTTGGTAGCTCCTGTCTCCCACAGACATGCCCAGTAGAGCCCTTTAACATTTGAACAGAGTCAACATTTATTATTAGCACATATACCCAGAAATCGGACTGAAACGTGTTTACAAAATCTCCCATTCATAGACCAGGATTTATGAAGAAATATTTGATGAATGCCAGTACATCAGATTTCCTTACAAGGTGGGTAAACAAGCTGACATCAAAGAGCATTATGCAGCAATGTCTGGTTTCCCAGATGTAATCAGAGCAATTGACTGCACTTATGTTATTCTGAAAGCACATAGTCAGAATGCTTTTTTCAATCAAAAGACTAACCCACATATCACAGAGGAGAGGTTCTACAATGATGAACACTCCCATGCTCTATCTGTTTGTAGAGCACACCACTGACCTGCTTAAAGGGCATTGGTGTTGCCTGGATGCATCAGATGAGACTGATGGCAGTATTGATGGGGCTGCCCTTCCTCATACCCCATAACCAACAACCCAATGATTCGATTCACAACTCTAACTATAAGACAAAGCGTAATCTCTAAGATGTCAGACCATCGTACATAAATCATGAATAACTGGATTACTGCAAAGGTATTTTTAAGTTTTTAGTGTTTTTAGTACTTTTGTGTTCTCATTGTTAATTATCCCCTTTATTTAAAATTTTTTGTCAAGTTTTAGTAACATTAATTGTGTCTTTTCTACATTTCATAACATTCTTCATATTTGTCCATTTTCTCTTTGCCATGGGCATTACTACCTCACTCAACTGTGCATGGGACACCCAGTATTTTAATAAGCATGCGGTATATTTCATTTACCATTCATGACTATGGAAGGCAGAAGATAAGTCTCGTTCAGCTGCTCATGTTTTCAAGAGCATTGTGATTTATACAGTGAAGACAGCAGCAGGTACGTGTATTCAGTGCTTTATAAATCAGTTTTTGTGCACATGGAATGTTCTCGTTTTTGTGTGCACACACCCACACACACACACACACACACACACACACACACACACACACACACACACAACATTTCACTTTAAACAGGAATCAAAAGTTACAAGTTTTACAAAGCACTCCCTAGAGCTTTTTTGGCTGCAATCCCAAAGCGTGCATCTGTCAGACTCGGTGTAGAGTCCAGTGGTGCACACCGTGCCAACCACATTTTGGAGATATCCATAAACCAGATTGGTTGATGGCTGCATTGCATCCTGCTCCCGGTGCAGGTTTTTGATCATATTGGGGCTGACAGCTGCAGATTGAAATGATTTTTCGTTGAATGAAATCAGCAAAACGACTAAGTAATTATATGTTTATGCAGTTTTGCAACATATCACTAACATGTCATAAGTGCATCTGCACTTTGTAATTATTAAAACCTTTCTTGATGAGGATTTCAATTTTAAAACTTACTGTAAATTCACTGTGTATAAGTGTCTGCCAAATACTGTAAATATAAATGTAGTGGCTAATTTCGTTAAATTTAGGCTGTCTTGATGGAAATGCCTCCTACAAGCAGATTTGACTTATATAAATGGATATAAATCCAAATCTTCTGGGTGTCAGCATTGGCATTGCTGATCCGCCAGCACAAGGGATGTCCAAACTGCCTTTCTAAGAAGATTTATGCCATGGCAGTGGAGGACAGACCACATTTTGTCCTTGGCCTCCATAGAACTTGCTGTACAAATGGCTCACATAGACTCTACAAATATGAATCATTTAGCATGGCTCATAAGTCATGCCAAAACTATTTATACACAGGCTTTTTTAAGTAACTTGCCTTATACACCTAGAGGTAATGACTGATGATGTCATTAAACTCTGTGGATATTTAAAATCCCTTGAATAAACCCAAAATAACCACATTGTTCCTGTACTACTGCCTGGAATGGGAGAAGATAATTGAAGAATGAAACAAATGAATTCTAGCAAATTAATCATTTTTAAATACTTAAGATTCCATGTGTGTTGTGATGCTGTAAGTATGCTACACCACTCTCAACCAGTAATGCATTACTAGGACACCAAACAAGAGAAAAATATTGCCACCAGTCTTTCTAATGCATTTATTATGATGCAAATGATACCCTTAAAATGTCATTACAAGTAAATGAGCAATTGCAAATTGGCAAAATTTCAAAACAACTAAAATTTGGCAATAAATTAATAAATATCTCAAGCTCGGTGGTGATTATTGTTGTTTCTATTGACAACTCTATCTCAATGATCAATAACACAGTAATAATTCTCCCGGTGAAAAGCATTGCTTGCTCCATTTAACAGACTTTCTTGTATCATTTTGCCTGAAGCAACAAGTGTGTATTTCTTGTTGATTTATTTGTAGTTTGACACTCAATGAGGTCTCGAGGAAGACATGGTTTGTCGAGGCTGGAGGGGAAGAGCGCGAGTAGTCTGTCCAGAGAAATATGGCTCAAGTCATACTTTTTACTGTCACGTTTTTCTAGCTTCTCCTATAACTGCCCATAGGTTATATGTCTATTTAGAGACAGTTGTGTGAATCTAAGCATATCCTGCAAAATAGTAGGCATGTTTTCTCATTACAGCATTAAAACAATTCTTTATTTATCTCAACTGTTCCCAAGACAAAGAATTTTCATAAAGTAACTCTTTATGAACTCTTTGTTAACTAGCAGTTAACTCTTTATTTTATCCTGTAATTTATTAAATACTGACAGAACTAATGTTCAAAAAATGTGTCACCTGTATAAAAGTGAGCTGATTTTTTTGGTTGTTTGTTTGCTTGCTTGCTTTTATTTTCGGGTGAATTTTGGGAATAATTGTATGAAAATTTTAAGAAACCTGGAAAAAAAATAGTTAAACTAATTTCAGTGCCTTTGTATATCATCAATTGGTCAAAAGTGCTGCCAATATTAGCCTTTGTGTTATACATTTAGTGATATACGGAAGTTCAAGGCAACCAAACTTTACTGAAGCTTTCACTTCTGCAAACTCAGAATCAAGAAACAGGCAAAGCACCAGTAAGGCATAATTTATTATAAATACAAAGATATAACCCCTGGCCCCTTCCATAATGTTGATGGTTAAGTCTGTAGTGCTTCCGATAATATCAGAAATGTATGACTTCATTCTTTACATTTCCACATCCATGTACAGTAATGACCACAAACAAAGGACAGAGAGAGAGAGGGGAGGGGGTAAATGTAAGGCTTTCATTTGTTCCATTAAGTATCCTGGATTTGTTCAATCATAATTGGATTCTAGCATAACATACGGTAACACCACTGGAACGTTTAACTGTATCACTCTGTGTCCCAGGTGTTCTAATAAGCATTAATTAAATTAACATGGGTAAAATTAGTTCAGTACAAATCACCATCCTGAGAAGAGAGCAGCTGCCTGCCAAAACCCACATGTAAAACCAGTCGCAGAAACAGTTTCAGCAAGAAGACACATCTGATAACATTATGTCATTCAAAAATAATTTATTTTAAGTTGTATAAAAATCACCATCTGTGTTCTTTTATTTACAGCTACAGTACATTTACCAACTAGTTACTAATACATGGCTAAATTCCAAATCTCTCTCCAACCCCTGATCAAGGGCATTACTTGGTGTGTGTGTGACAATGGATTGTACACAATAACGCAATAACTTTCTTTTTAATACTATTTGGAATTCAACCTCGGGACCGGGAAATTAATGGAGCTCATGTTCCAAAGTGAATAAGTGGAAATATAAAAGGAAACGTACAGGATTTACAGAACTGCCCACCACCTACATGGTGTATTCTCCTCAACCTTAGGCTAAATAGCATCAGTAAGAATTTAAAACTACTTTCACCACTGTTGATTACCCTAACTCGTCACCAGCTCAACCAGTTGCGGTTAGTTAGTTCTACCAGTCACAGAAAGATATGTGTTAGTGCAGCAAACTGAATAAACAAAGAAACAAACTGTAATCTGTTAATAATATGTTTGTGGAACTGTTGTATAAAAGAAATATCACACTCAAGCTCATTCTGTTGTAATGAATATCAGCACAGCTGTGATAAAGTTGTAGGCATGAGGGCACAGCTGATATTCCTCTTATGCAACCTACAAACAGTGAGTTAAATAAATGGGAATTTTTATGTTTGTTCTCCACCAATAACTTACTTTAATATTAACCAAAAGGTATACTTTTGATGAAGGACTGAAATTCTAAGGATCACATTGCAAGAGTAAATTACTGATTCTAAGTTGTTTGAATGATAAAATTTATATTGAATGAACAACAGCAATGTTGCACTATTTACACTGTCGTTCCAAGCTGCTTATAGCTTCCTGGTTCTATGTCTGTGGTAAATGTATTTTGGGCACTATAGTGCTCTCTGAATCTCTTCTTTTCATGCACATTATTTAGAAGAATATTTTTTCCAATTTTCATTTCTTTTTTTTTCAGTACTTATTTTACAGAATCCACTTTCAAGTTCCATAAATGTGTTCATCCTATTGTGTAGACTGTTTTAGTGCTGAAATGTCAGAGTGGTACTTGTACTGTCCCCTCTGTCTTTTGCTGCACACTCTGTACCTGGCTGGGTCTGCTTCCACTTGATTACTCTGTGGTTCTTTGGCTTAGGCTGAATCTGCACTGAGTGCACTTTGCTGTGGTGTGAGATAATAACAATATTATTATTATCATTAATAATAATAATAATAATTAATAATCTTCTAAATGTATCTTATCTGGTTTGGGTTATGCATACAGTGATGGATTTCTTCTGTCTCTCTCGCTTATCTTATAAGAAAATAGAAAACAGACTATAATCCAGGACAATCTTAAGTGTACCTGCACATGAGACAGGGAGGGAGCAATGTGGAAAAAAGTAACGAGATGACAACAATTAAAAAGTTGTGAAATATTAAAAACAATGTGTTACAGTGATCTTGAAATTACACAGTTTTCAGACTGATGTCTTCTGCCTTTCTTATCAGTCGTGTTCCAGGAATGTTCTCAAAGTATGGTGTGAGACAAGTACAACAGCTAAGCTATTAAACACAAGGAAAAAACACATTCTAACTGATCTGGTACATTAAACCTTAATCTTGTACCTTTCACAATCAATACCCACAAAATACAGCACTGACAAGGTGCCTCTTGAGCTGCTGCTTAATGTGTTCTGTCCCCTTAAGGGTATTTAAGTTGTCTGCTTTTAAGCACTTTAACAATTTAATGTCTAATTTTAAAAAATGTCGTAACCATATGGCAAGAAATCAAAGGAAGGGTTAAGGAGGTCAGCTTTGCTGCTTGCACCTCAGGAGTTTAATGTGAATCTCCTCTACACCATCAGCAATTCCAACTTGATATTTCAGAAGTCAAATTAGCTAATACAGTATTTGATGAACACAGTTTATTGCTACTTTCTCATGTAGGACTACCTTAGAAGTAATTGATATTAATATCATTCACTTGTAATGAGACTGTAGTGGACTAATTGATTGTGGGCAGCGTGTTGGTCCTGCTTTTAAGACCTTTAATGTCCCCATAAAATGGCTTAAGAGCTATGAATGGATTTCACATGTTAACGAATTTCCTTCTAAAACCGGATGTCAAAGTGTCGATTTGAAGAAGTGCTTGACTGGTTTATCCTACAGCAAACAGCATTGAAGATCAGTAACCCTGCCATTGAATCTAAAATTCCTAGAAATGTATCCAATTTTCTGTTGCCTCTTTTGAATGGTTTGAGAAATATGACAAAGAATTCAAGGTGTTGACTTGGCCTTCCAATTCCTTCCTTAATCAACCTTGCAACTTACATCTGCTGCTAACACGTTGGTGCCAGATATAACAGCACATGTTCAGAGTTCTTGTGAAGTCCATTTCTAAAAGAGTTTTTTTTTGGTGCCACAAGGGAGACCTATACATTATTAGGCAGTGTTAATCTTATGGCTGATTAATCTTATGGCTGATTGCATATAAATACAAGAGTGAGTCAAAAATTTTCCGCATTCTGGCTGTAAAATTTATTAGAATTAACTTATGGAAAAGACAAGTCAGTTTTTATTTTTTACATAATTTACAAAACTGTCAACAGGCTTTTGTATTCCCTCATTAAAAATGTTTTAGGTTGATCCGTGAGGCAAGTCTTTTCTGTCTAAAAAGAACATGTAAGCAGGACTGATATCTGCAAACTTGCATCCGAACAAACTACAAGACTTCTGGAACGATGTTCCACACAGTTGAGACCATAGTGGAGTTGTTTGGCCCAGAGCCATGTTTCGGAAGAACCAAACACCGATTCACCAAAAACTCATCAAACTGTCAA
>JAQMYL010000036.1:16105445-16118443 GCA_030014365.1 Clarias pachynema
TGCAACTGTCTAAAGGATGCAAACATGCCATCTATGAATAGGTTTCCAATATTCTGAACACCTAACTCCTTCCACTGGATATCATATTTTTTTATTCAAAACTCAGTAAACTATAATTGTTGCATATTTGATAAAGTAATTTGCTTTTTCACTCTTACAGGTGAGGACATTGCTAGAGAGGTTGACAACAATGAGAAAATGAGGAGTCAGCTGGAGAAACAAATTAAACCTGTATGTGCATTATCATCTCACAGTAAAATGTGTCAGTAAAATTTTAACCACAAGCTAATGTTTTCTTTTTTCCCCCCTTTGTAGGCAATAGTCATCACTAAAAACCACACAATTGATGAAATTGAACAGTTGCACTCAGATTATCGTAAGTTAATTTTCTATTTTCTTATGCACACATTTATTGTTTATATTGGAAACAAACGAATAGACCAATTTAAATGAAAAAAAAATTCAGGTGTTGAAGCAAAACACTGAAAAAAAACACAGCAAAATATCTATAATCCAAGGCAACGAGTGACGCACTGGCCATTTCATTCCTGACTAATCTGAGAAAGCTGCAGTGATGTGACTTTTCAGACTTGAGTAAAGGCATGTATGTGTTAAGACTGATGAAAACCAGCGAAATTAGCCACAGAACCTAGCGAACATATGACTCGCATCACACATGAGAGGAAAAAGACTAACAGACTAAAACTATGTGATTTCTGAATTTGTCTTTTGAGCATGCTAAAATGTTGGCTCTTGAGTTACAGTACACTGTTTTAATTTTGTCTGTTGCGATTTTAAGAAAATAAAACAAGGGACATGACTAGGGGACATAACACTTAAGATATTTTGTACATATTTATCCACTTACTTCCTGTGATTCTTTTGGATCATCTGCTGTTTCGTTTAGTTTATTTTCCCACTCCATGTAATTACTGGAACCAAAAAAGCTTTGCTGGAGAGCTAAAAAGTCCCTCATAGGGCTTGTTATTCATTGATCAGAAGTACATTGGAATTGGATCGTGAGGACATAGTCATAATCACTTGAGTAAGGAATCAACATTCAATAAATTATTAGATAATACAGATGGGAGAAAATATCAATAAAAGAGTACAATCCACTTATACTAATATTCATCCAATATTTTTGAGTGGAAAAAACTTATCACATGAGATTAAATTGTATTTTTCTCTTTCTTCTGTATGCGTGCACACACTCTTGCACACACTGCAGGCCAGTACTCACTCTGATTAGTACAGCGTGGCACATGTGACACAAAACCAGCGAGACAGACGGATGAAGTTAATTCTGATTGAATGTTTCAGACCATACGTAATGCAGCCATGCATGTGTGGACATCTACAGTACACACACACATGCAATGAACTTAATGCTGCACTCAGACAGCATTTCCTCACTGGTCCAGGCTAAAAAAAAAACTCACCACAACAATGGGAAACACATTGTCACAGGGCCTTTAAGTGTATCATATCGAGATTGTAATATAAACATGTCTATCAAATCATATCAGGGGAAAATACATAACCTCTTATCCCTGCTAAATAATAATAGAAATATGTTGTCACATCCACTGTTTTTCTCTTTTTGTTTGTATAGACAACTCTCCAGACCATATTGCATTTCTGCAGCTCTGTTGTTGCAAGCGATTATTTTATCAGCCCACATCGTTATAAAAATGTCTCCTACAACCCAGATACACACCATATTTGGTTTAGTTCCTGCGCTTTTTTTTCACTGCATTCAAAACCACAATGGAGTTTGAGGGTGGCTTTCCACAGCTGAGTGTGATGGACCAGGGTTTAAAAACACTAAGCACTACAGAGTTGAAAGGTCAAAGCACTCTTAGAAGTATAATAGTGTGCATAAAAAAAATTCTGAGCCCCTCCTTATTTCTTCATATTAAATCAAATTATATAGATATTGGAACAAATGTTTTACTGTGATGGGCTGCAAAGTGCCTAAAGATACGATTAAAAGATACAAATAAAAATTGTTGTTTATGTAGCCTCAGCAGCAACCATATTTCCCCTCTCGTCTGTACCACCAGTATATTAATAACTGACCAGATCATCTGTCGTCATCTGCACCCGTTTCTCACTGGTTCATGCCTTAAGTTAGATGTTTTTTTATGCTTTAATCATTCACAAGTCACTGTGTGGCTTAACAAACAAAATCATTCCTCTGAAACTGGCCAGGATTGAAAATGAGGGAGAATATTTATACAATATTGTACATTGTTATTTATATATTTTGTGGCCAGGACAGATCTGTGACTTACTGGAGATGTAAAATGTATCTCTCCCCCCCCCCCCCCCCCCATGTTAATATAAAAAAATATATACATATACAGGTTACATACATTGCATTTATTCCTGTCTTGCTCACCACATTGTAAAAATCTCAAAGTGCAATATTTTGAACAGCTTGCATTTCATTCAAGGATGCAATACACTTTGGTACTTTAACAGGGTACAGTAATAAAAGAAAATAATAAATAAAAAGAAATCTCATTCTAGATTCTATAAATCGTCTCAGAGAGTATGTGATTGACTGTATTTAATCCCAGATCTTCTAGGTGTAGTATATACTGTGTGTATATATGTACACAACCTTGAAATGAGCTTCATATCAAACTCCTCCACTGTTGACGGGGCTGTCCGTATAAAGCACAGCTCACGTTTTTTTTTTTTTTTTTTTTTAGATGAAGCCTGATCTCTGTGCAGCTTACCCTAATGCCTGGCTTCCTAAACTAAATAAAAGAAATTCACTTGGTTCAGATCCTTTCAGTGTGTGATTATTTATTTGCAAGAACCTGGTTAGTATTTGCTATGTGTAATCGAGCTTGCAGGAAGAGAATTACGCTAAGAAGGAAGCTGAAATATTGATGGGCAGCATGGAGGGGGTCTCTATAAATAGCAGACCTGCCGAGATTACTTCTTGAATAATCAGTGAAAGGCATGATGAGTCACTCACTGGTCTGGTGGAAGAGATGATGAATGAGAACACGAGTTAGAGATTGAATGAGGAGGGAGTGAACACAAAGACACTGACATTGTGAAGGCTATTGGTGAGTCATAGTTCATCTTTCCTGGTTGAAATTGAGACATTTCTTTTATCTGAAATTGCGTTATGGTGTTCTGTGGTGCTATATAGTTAGAAACACAATAGACAAATTGTTTAGTCAATTAGGTATTCATGGGTCATGAGCAGATGGAATCCTTTTTTTTTTTGTTTTTGTTTTTGTTTTGTTTTTTCACTGAATTAACCTTCAGAGTTCATGGTCTGCCCTTAGATTAGATATGGCTTTAATCACTATTCCTTTTCTTTTTTTTTCCCTCGAAATGTGTGCTGTGTATTGAAAAACATGCTTTCTCTTGCCAGGTTCAGAGCAGCTGAACCTTTTAGACATGCCATGGAAGGACAAAATCAGCAAAAAAAAAAAATTATCCATTTGTGGGGGGGTTCTGGGCTTTGTGTAACAAATGCTGTTCTTACTTGTTACACTGGAGATTAAACAGTATCTTTCAGCGGGGAACATTCACTGTTGTTTTGAGTACACGCATACCTAAATTCTTGATTGCTTTTGCTTGTAGATTATTGTAAAAACCACTACTCGACAGCTGTCTTTTTAAAATCAGGCGAGTAAGAAACGTTTCCCTCATCTCACGTTTTAGAAATTATACTGAAGTGCACATAAAAAAATAAATAAATAAATAGAAAGAAAAAAAAGATATATATATATATATATCATAATACATGCAATATACTGTAGAAGTTCGATTTTCTCGAATATGTTTTAATTTTCGATTATGGTCTGAAAATAATGCCATAATGAACTTTGTTACAATTGTTCATCTAAAAATTTACATCTTATTCTGCTTTGCATTAGCCTGTGTTGGAGGCATCTGGTGTCTTCAGTATACTGGAATCAGTGGCGTCAAACATAATGAGCAGATGTGCTGGTCTGGAGGTCACACACGCAACGTAGTGCGAAGAGAAACTGCAGAAAACTGACACATGCATTTCTAATAGATTTTATGCTGACAACAAGTTTCCACATGGTCAAAAATACTGTCTTACTGGAACAGTCAAGTTCAAGCTGTGAGGATTTTCACACTTATGTGCAATCCTGAGTGGATTTATCATATGGTCATATGCTGAACATGCATAGCATTGTTATAAATCTTGTTCAGTTGCTCGAACAGTAGCTCCTGACAGCACTACAAAGTTTGTTGTTCTTTCACATGCAGAACAGGCAACCACTGCAATACAATAAGGCTACAGCATATTCTAAGCAGAGATTAAAACATTTTGAGGAAGGCTGGGATAGGAAAATAGTCACTCTCTGGACATATTCTTTCATATGAAGTGATAAAATTCCCAAAGGGAATTATTTTCCTGGGACAGCACATGTGAAATTTTTTTTATTCCTAAGCCAGTTGACTTAGTTAATGAATGACACTTGCAGATTTTTAACCATTTATTTTTTATATTGTGGAATGTTCACAAGGCTTGTAGCTTGAATATGAATCTTCTTAAGGCATACGTGTGCCTTTTGAGTACGTTGTTACTACCGAAATTCTTTATTACTACCGAAATTATAACAAGATGCTGTTAATAAAAAGCATTGTATGAGTTATAGTACCAATTTTTGATATTAAGACTTTGGGGTATTAATCATGCTTTTAAAGAAAATGACTGCATTCCTTCTGACCAATCAGATTCAATAATTAAAAATTTTAAGACATTAACACTTCTTCTTTAGCAATATTAAAAGCAAACAAATCTTAGTGTATTACTGCATAACTCTTGCAAGCAAGAAAAAAAGTTATGAAGCTGACATCAGAAGATGAGATTTGGCATTTCTTCAGTGCAGGCAATGTGACATTTGCGCACGGCTTTACACAGTCTTTCAGCTCCTGCCAGGCACCAGATCCTTCTATATATGACAACACTTTTGATTGGCCTGGCATTTGATATTTTCCCTTTTTTGATTTTAAGAGGAGAAAGATAGGAACTGAGATGATATGTAATTGTAAGTTTCCTCAGCTGGAACAGTTCAAGGGTATTTTTAGGAGAGTTGTTTGATAGTCCTCGTGACCAAGCTGGAGCTCTGATAAGCTCTGAGAAAATGGAAGAAAAAAAAAGTGTGTAATAAATAAAGGTACAGTCTACAGGCTGTAGTTGTAGTGCACTTTATTATTTTATTAATTTGGCTATTTAAGTACCATTAGCACTACATTCTAAGCTGTAATTCCCTTGTCAGAATTATACTGTTTCTTACTTCTCTACGTGTTCGTGTTCTGTTATCAACATGCAAGGCAGCTAAATTAAATGAGTGAAGTATGTGTTCTTTCTCAAAAAGTGACCTGTATAATCAGTGTTATAACAAACAAATATATCATACATGTATTATCTCCGGATTAAATAACATGCATGTACAGTATCACTCTTATAAAGGTAAGAAGTGTTACTTTGATTTTATTTGGGAATAAAACAGAGTTGGCTTCTGTTAAGGTGATATTTTGTGTCATAAAATACATGCACCCCATTCACTGTCGAGAAAGAAGAGTTTGTTACAAGTTAAATTCATAGTACCGTGCCATAAACTGAGGTACTTACAGTAAAACTGAGGTGAATGTATTGTTTTGTGTACAGTTACACTTCTAGATTCCTGTAGCAGTGTAATGGACAATAGGTGATCCATACAGTTCGCTCCCCAAGGATCAAGTATATGCATGTAACTTACTAAATTTATCATCATATTGCAAAATAAATTTTTAGGGTGCCCTTTTTTTTTTTTTTTTTTTTTTTTTTTTTTCTTATAATCCTACTTACACAGTGGTGAAAACCTGCCCACTGCAATAAAACAGCCCAAATAATAGCCATAGACTCAAATTCTTATGTAGTTAGTAATGTACACAATACTCTTCCTTTGAACAGCTGTGACCAAAATATGTTTTTCAAAAAAGAAAGAAAGAAAAAAACTTAAAAACAAAAACAAATCATGCTTTATGTAGCACTTTAAAAATTATGTGTTGAATATTATATTTTAGGATTTTATTTACACATTAGATGACTTCACTGGTTTTTAAGACTATGTGTACAGGTTTGTTGTCCTATAAATGTGCAACTAATGAATGGAAAGCAAATTTTCATTATAATTGAACCCTTGGGTTCATTGGGATCCTGTGTTAGTGTAAATATTGCACTGCATCTGTAAATGTGTGGTGTAATGTTAACATTCTCAGATTTCCTCTTTATTGTATTACTGTGACAGTCCTGGCAAGGCTCTGTATTCAGTACAATAAACAGCCCAGGAAAGGCATTTTAGACATTGTTTGGATATGCATGGTTATTTTTTACATATTTAATAACATTCAGCTTTTTGTGAATAACAACATTGTTTATGTAATTTTACCACACTATCAGTTTCACTTTTGCTTTTTCCAACACAGTGCCAGGAATTTCATATGCAAAGCATTACTTAGTCATATCACACTTGCACACCTCCATGTGTTAAGGAAATGGAAGATCAGATATATCATGATCACTAGTCACGATCTGCTCAGAGTTTCAACCTTTGCCTCATGAAGTTTTTGGATATTTGTTCAACACATGTGGTTTATGATTGTGTTTCTGGCTCAGTTATTGTTAACTTATGTCTAAAATCTAACGCTGACCAAAAGTTTTGTTCTGGCATTATGCAAAATCTCTTTCTACTATATTTCAGTTTAAAAGAAGGAAACGTACACCCCTGGTAACCATGTTAAAATCTTACTGTCTTTTGTAGGAAAACAGCACAGCGGTGAGTTTTCCCGTTTAATTGCTCAGGTTAGAGGTCGTTTGGAAAACTCCAGGAAAACACAAAAGAAGCAGGAAGGAGGTGAATCGGCAGAGACTTGCAATGGTAAGGGCTACATTAGTTCTGTTAAAGATGGGCCTTGTATCTAAAAAAAACAAAAAAGTGAACTGTAATCAGTGAGAGGATTATGGCTTTTTATAATGGACACCATTCAGTCAAGTGATGTCACTGTGTAACATAATGTAGAGAACCAATTTATAATAGTGGACATGTGGGGTAATTAAAATACAGGGCTTGTCTCCTTTTGGCAACAGAATAAGACTAAAAATATTATTTAAAAAAATTGTTACACTATACATTATTATGCATTTTAAGAGTTTGACTTTTTTCTTTCAGCTAATGACACAGTACTACAAAACACAGTCCAGCCTCCAGTTTCTTTGCCGTTGGAAATTACCAATAATGAGAGAACTTGTGTTATAGAACTTGGGTCAAGGTCACAAAGCCCTACTCTCAGTGATGTGTCTGTCAGCAGGTAAATTCATATTTAAGGTTTGCTTTTTTTTTTTGGCACCAAGAGTAACTCAGCACACTAAAATACACTTTAAGCAGTCCCTTACTATGGGATTCATGATACTCATTACTGCAAATAAATATCTGGAAACTTCTGAATTTCTGTTTTGTTAAAAAGATGGATCTTGGCCTTTTTTTTTTTTTTTTTTTAACCCTTTTTAAAAAAAATTTATTTATTTTTTAAGTTGCATGGGGTATTTGAGTTAAACAAAAATCAATCATAGGCTTTATGCTTCCTAAAAATTTTAATAATTTCCAAAACAATATTGTTTTAAGATTAAAAATGAGATGATCTAATTGTGTAGTTATTTTTTTAGTTTAAAGCATCTTTACAGTCCTTTAGAGCGGTCATTAATTCATGAGTGAGATCAGCATTAGGGTAATCTCTATTCTTGTGCATTACAGCGGCAGCTATGTGCCATTCATTCATACATTCATTTAGATTCTGTTTTCTTGTTCTTTGGCTACTTGTATCATCTACATTGTTTAAATTCAAGTCAAACAAACTGATTGTTTTAAGTGTATTTGCCACTATTTCCTGGCCTGAAGCCCTTAATGGCAAATCCGGCCTGAACTAGTTGCATATAAATGTTTAGAATTAACATGAAACCCAAACGGTAGGGGGCATGCTGTTACAATTACGGACGATCAAATGAGGGAAAAGGCTCCAAAGATTGGACTGCATTACCCAGAACCATGAGGGCTTGTCCAGAAAACACTTTCTAAAGCTATGTTTTGTAGAGTCTTTGTACTATATAAAATGTCCTGTTACCACAATGATTGCAAGCTGGCTACAACGACTATATATTATTATATATATATTATATATATTTATATTATGAAACATATACATATGGCTAGTTTTAACTGACATTACAATTCTCATTAATCTGTTGTTGTGGTCATGATACCATGATATAATTTTTTTTTTTTTTTTTAATAAGCTGATGAATTTGGCACACTTAGACTTCCATTGCACAACTTTTATTACTCCCTTTCTTGAAGAAGGTTGAGGGTCTTTGACAGAAGATCTTATGGGCTTCGCCCTCTTCGGGTCTTCAGGGTTATTTTAATAAGTTATCTATAGATCATTTCATAAGTTCACAGAATTCTGGGCTATTCTCATCTTTTTCTGAAAGCATTTGAGGTTGGGTTGGAAAACAATTAGGTTGAGGTGGGCTAAGGGTCATTATATTGGAAGATAAAATTCTTTATCTTTCATTCTTCTGATATTTGGAGCTTGTAATTTTTCCTTCTATTCCTACTAGAGCCCCTGTCACAGCTGAAGATAAGCAATGCTCCAAAGCTACTAGTTGCTACTAATTTTTGGATGATGAGTGTTGTCTTTGCATTTAGTAATTATGACCAAAACATTTGTCAGACCAACAACACTTTTCCCTACATGGTTTAGGGGAATTTAATGTAATTTTGTTACTCTTTGATTGAGAAGGATATACTGCATATATTTACTTTCTTTGATTACTTAAGATATTATGCACACACTATACAAGGTCATTCATTAATCTTCATTTCTGACTGTCTCTGTAATCCTTTGGATCACAGACTGCTTGTCCAGCAGACCATGATTTGACATGGTTTATGAGACTTGTCTGAACAGAGAATGAGCAGCACAGATCCTGACATACCGAGTCACCTATAGACCTTCTCATATTCTGCTGTTAAGCATGTGGAGAAAAGATCAATCAAAGGACACATTTACAGAAATCAAAGTTGCTGGTAGTAGACTTTAGACCAACAAGCACCCACTTCTTTTCATATACAGAGAATTTATATAAATTAACTTGAAAATACGAATACATAATTTTTCAATATGAAAAAGAGCGAGAACAATAATCTCCTCGCTTTTCAATACTTTGTTCATCTGTCAACGAGTTTTCTTACTGCCCCATTAAAAATATTTTATGCTGAGCCACGAATCACCACTGTCTTCACTTCATCAGAAATGAATCTTCTTCCTCGCGGCACTTCTTTCAGGGGATTAAACAGGTGAAAGTTCAATGGAGCAAGATAGGAACTATAGGGAGGATGCTTTAACACCTCAAAATAAAAGTTTTTGCTGAGTGTCGACAGTGTGGGCAGGAGTGTACAGAAGTACATCGTCATGCAAGATTACAACGTCCTTGGATAGCAGTGCGTTTATTCTGAAATTTAGGCTTCAGTTTTTCATTAAGCTTCTCACTGTAACAAGCACCGTTGAACCTTTTTTCTGATAATGAATCAGTACTGGTCTTTAAGAATCTCAGAAAACTATAAGCATTAATTTTTCACTTGATGTGTTCATTTTTAACTTTTTCTTGGACAGTGATTGATGTTTCCATTCCACACTCTGCCGTTGACTCTCTGGCTCGTAGGGTTAAACCGATGTCTTCATCACACTTCTAGTATTGGTCCAAAATTTGTTTGCTCTTCTGAGTTGATTAGACACGAGGTGCATCCTCAGACCACAAATGACAAGGTGTTGCAAATAGCCATTTTGTGCGTAATGTACTAATTGGTTAAAAAAAATGGTACCATGTTTTTTAACATTATTAATGAATCGTTTTGCAGCAGTTATTGACAAGGTCATGTGTTGACCTGCACATGGGTTTGTCATGTTTAGTGTTAGTCTAACATTTACTTTCTGTGCTTGTCATTAAAGATGCATGAGCTATCATTAGTTTGTTACCGTATACACTAAGCTATCTGCTGCTTTAAAAATAACTGTTCTACCCGCTCCTAGACTACTGATTAGAAGGTTGTGCGTTCAAGTCTCAGCAACATCAAGCTGCCATTGCTGGGCTGCTGAGCAAGGCCCATATAAATGCATTGAAAAACAATTGAGAAACCAAACATCAAGACCTTTATGTTTAGCCTAAAGGTGGTATTATTATCTATAATTTAGGTATTGTACAACCACCAAGTACCACCACAGACTGTCCAGGAGCTCACTGATGCCCTTATCCAGTTCTGAGAGATAAATCAAATTAAAGTTGTATTTGTCACATACACAGGCTTACACAGTGAAATATTTATAAGCGCATTGCAAGAGACACTCCTAGGATTCGAACCCAGGATCTCCTTTTCAGTAGATATGCACTTTAACCCTCTAAGCCACAGTGCCACTGATCCCCTAGGGCACCATCTGCCGACTCATCAGGATCATGTCACATATTTGAAAGTGCATACAGGCATTCAGAGGCTATACACACTTCTATCCAGTGTTTGGATTAGATCTTGCGTTCTGAGTTGTCATGATGGGATTCAATTTGGATGAGCTTGTGATTTAAAATTTTTCATTTTGAGTTTTAGTATAATTTTGAATACAGCCCTCATGGGTTGATGAGTTTAGTTTTCATTAACTGTTATGTAATTTTGTTCTGAACAAATTATATAATGGACATTAGTAAAGATTTTCAACTTATAATATGAATATGAATAATTCATTCATCAAGGTTCAATGTGTAAGATAATTATTTTCTTAATTTTTTTTAAGCAGTGTATTTAACCGTTTAATAGCAGTACCATAAACTAGAAGCCATGTATTCTTTAATAGTGATCATAGCTACTCTTAAAATATCTCTAATATAATTTCTGTTAATAAGGAGAATTTGTGTCATATATATAATTTACATGACAGACTGGTTTACCCTCAACGGTATGCGTGTGCATGACAGATGCAAGCACCTTAAACTTCCATAGTAAGGTAATCAGCAGCTTGTCTCTGTTGTGAGATGACGTGATAATTTACAAACTTTTATTTAGCTTCGAGACTGTGCTTAGTTTTTCATGCACTTTGTATTAATTTCCTGGTCTTGTTAAAAAAAAGAGACAATTGTTATCTTTTGTTTGTTTTTTTTCAAGTGCAGTTCATTGCCTCCCGTTTCGCTGCCTGCAGTGAATATTAACAGCTTTTGAATTGCTTCGTCAAGAATTCGTTCAATTAAGGGAGCAAGCTGATTATGTTTCTAACATTCTGTGCTGTGCCAGTTGTTATGCTGATAAGACCTTTCCCCTGCAATGAGTGAAAAGTTGTGTCCTCAACAGTCAGTCACCTTCTCACACTAATTTGGACCTTCATACAGTCTGCAAAAAGAAGCAGGGAACCTTTTTATTAAAATGTATATTTTGCTCCAAAATCATCATTTCAGTATAAAGTTGTTGTAGCAGTGTTTGGATTCGATCTTGCGTTCTTCAGATGATGGAGTGAATACGTTTCTGTTGTGCGACCCATGAGCACAAGGCTTATCCCCTCCATTAGAGCGCATGCTCAGGTGACACTCTGATGGATTTGATCTATCAGGGATTATCAGGTTTTACACAAACTTTTGGAGTACATGTAAGCTTGATTGCACACTGTCATTAAAGCAAAAGGGGATATAACTAATGCTAATAAATTTCTGTGAATATTGCTAAGGATCTGCTTTTTACTTACGCAAATGCTAATACTATTATTTGTAATTAAAAAACATGCAAAATAATATAGAAACATTTTTAATAATGGTCACAGGATACTGGCCTCCCCCGTGTTTACAGTTGGTGTTAAATGGCAGGCTCTTGAATGATGTTGGCTCAAGAACACAGAAAATGTTGAGGATTTACTTTGTCCAGAAGCCCGATGTGAACCTGTGTTAGTGTATCCCAAACTATTTAAGTATTCTTTCTTATGAATAGCTCTAAATGTGCAATAATGGCTATCAAACTAGTACATACAAAATAGACATTACATTTATATATGAAAAAATATATAGTGTATATTAGTGTTGTTCATAATATTGTCTTGTCCCATCTGTGGCTTGTATGGCTACAATAAATGTCATAATTTTGATAAACTGTTGTTGATTGGATGTGTGTCCTGCAGCACCCTTAATAGAAGTAAACCTCTGACACAGATCCGCTTTCTCTGGGAATTATTGATCTGTTTACCCACATAATTGCTTTGGGTGTGTGGTGTTTTTTTTTTTTTTTTTTTTTTTTTTTTGCATAATCGATCAAACATGTTTAGCCAAGATGAATTGCATCCTTTAAGAGTAGTGTATAACTTTGTACCAATATCGAGTATATTGATATTTGTTCCTCAAGTCTGTTCTGTGTTTTCATTAATTGTACTTACAGTGACAGTAGCTGAACACTTAAAAACCTTCCACAGTGGCAGAATGGTTCAGTGTACATGTAGAATTGATCTCCAATGTTCTATTGTTGCCTCGTATAAAATTAGGTGCAGCAGTTTGTGAGTAGCCATTATACACCTGACTGAAGACGCTCAGGCAGAATTATAAATAACAGACAATAAACCTATTTTTATGCAAAATTTACTATTTAGTCCAGGAGTTCATGGGAGCAAAGTTGTATGTGCTCTTAGAGAAGGACGTCTGGCTTTGTCGGTCAATCACTGGAACTCTAGGCGATAATGGACGTCTGTGAGCTCACACAGGCAGAAGTGGGTTGACATCGATTCGCTACCCTTGAATGTGATGCAGGCAGTTGGTTTTACAGCTTGGTGGCTGTTGTGTGGTACTAGCAATGACTAAATCCGGGGCGGGGGGGGGGGGGGGGGGGGGGGGGGGGGGGGGGGGGGGGGGGGGGGGGGGGGGGGGGGGGGGG
>JAQMYL010000036.1:16174543-16188585 GCA_030014365.1 Clarias pachynema
TCTCACGTTAACGCAGCACGTTAACGCCGATAACGGCCCACCACTAATATATATATATATATATATATATATATATAATTTCTACATTTCGTCTCACATTCTGCAGAGATATATTCTCTTTTTTTTTGTACATCACTATAATAAATTTAAGCATGAGGAGGTTTGCAGTGAATGTCATGCAGGAGCATGGAGCTGGCACGTGGCATTGAGCATGCACCTAACGTAAAGAGGGATACGTCTCCTGTCTGCTAGTCAAGATGCCACATACACATCACACAGAGCTCTGCCTAAATATGGTCCTTGTCAGCCATTAATAACACACACACATAGACACAGAGCTTCCAACTCTTTGTTGGCCACCTACAAAATGTGGCTCCTAACGCAACAAGGGAATGCCTGTAAGAGCTGATAGCATCAGGCTTTCAAGCATTCCCAATGAATAAAACAATGTTTATTTTCTCTAATGTCTAATGTCTAATAAAGGTATTAAATATCCCTTAAGATTAGTTTACGTATAAACACCTCTCATTTGAAACAGATTTTATTTTTAGAAAACTAATTTATATCTGATTAGCTATGCAATGGAATGGATACCTCCAGCCTTCTAGTATTCCATGTGAAGACTATAAAATTGTTCCTAAATATTTTACTGTAGAAACTAGTACATATGGCAGAAAAAAAATATATAACTGGTTTAAACATTTTATATACAGTGACACAAGGAAAGGTGATTAAATAGCACTCAGAAGAAAATTCCTTATTTGGTTCGGAACACTGCATTTTTTTAAAAAAAGAGCTTTTCTTCTTTATTTTTGCCTTTTCTAAAAAAAGCAAACAAGCATTAGTCTCCCTTTGCATGCATTACTTCATGACTGGCAGCTAAAAGCAGTATCATTCCTTTCGCTGTGTTGTGCGTGATGTGGAAGAAGATGACATGTCCTTTTCGAATATGTGGGTAGATTTTCTGGAGGCAATTTTACTGGGGTAAATCAGGTATTTGGCTCACTTCATGACTTAGTGTAGTTCATTAAAATTATATTAGTGTATATAACGTACCTAAAGTGTATTTACATGACTTGAATGCATGTTGTACAGCAGCTTTCCTACTATATATGCTCATCAGCTATGAATTGCATTTTTTATTTTTTATTTTTATTATTTTATGCCTCCTGTGTAGTGAGTTGAGAGTCTGTTTACACACCATGAGTCAAAAACTGATTTATGCTCAGGTGCATATATGTTGTGCTCTGACATTTAGCCTCTGTTTTGATGTGTTTAAAGGGATCTATCACTTCTGTTCACTTAAAGGTTGAAAACGGCAAAAGCAAAACTACTAATCAGTCATAACGTTATGTCTACTGAAAGGTGAAATGAACAACACTGATTATCTTGTAACAATGGCACCTGGAAGTGGGTGGCATATATTAGGCAGCAAGTGAACATTTTGTCCCTGAAGTTGATGTGTTGGAAGCAGAAAACATGGGCGCGTGAGAGAGAGAGATTTGAGCTCCTGTAACAAGGGCCAAATTGTGATGGCTAGACGACTGGGTCAGAGCAACTCCAATACCTCAGCTCTTGTGGGATGTTCCGGGTCTGCAGTGGTCAGGACCTACCAAGGTTGAAGAATGTAGAAGGAGTGGTCCAAGGATGGAAAACCTGTAACCCTGTGACAAAATCAAGGGTTTCCTCAGGGTTCTCTGGTTTCCTCCCACAGTATAAAGACATGCAGATTAGACCAATTGGCATTTCCAAATTGTCTCTAGTGTGTGAATGCATGTGTGAATGTTGACCGGAGGTCCTACAATGGTTGTGTAAAATTGGAATAAATACAGTGGTGATTATTGGCCTCCACGGTCCCTAGCTGAACTACAGAGGTTCGTAGGTGGATGAATGGAACAACAAGTTTGAGGTCTTTATTTGGCCACCAAATGTTTTAGATCTCAATCCAATTGAGCATGTGTAGCATGTGCTGAAAAAACAAGTCTAATTCATGGAGACCCCACCTCACAACTTACAGGACTTAAAGGATCTGCTACTGCTGGTTTGGTGCCAGATACATACATACATACCTTCAGAGGTCTAGTGGAGGCCATGCCTTGATGGGTCAGGACTGTTTTGGTGGCAAATGGGGACCTGCTCAATAAAAGTGTTGGTGCTAAAGTCTTTGTATTGGTTGCATGAAAATTATATGTTATATATTCAATAGCCAAAAAATTATTATATCATGATCACTGAATTCCAGTGTGCTCCATATAAAGTCCAAATAAACAAGGATTGTTAGCAGTCATTTATGAAGAGGAAGTGACTGGTTCAAAAGCCAAGAATAAGCTTAGAAAATAATAGGAATATTGTTTTTGTTTTTGTTGCAATATTGTATTATTGTTGCAAACGTTGTTGGCAGACAAAGGCTATTATTTCTGAGAAATTGCTGTTAGAGTTGGTTGCAGTCAGAAGAATGTGAATGGAATCCTCATCAAACAAAGACATAGTGGGTGAGTGAAGGATAAAAAAGATCAAAGAGAGAATGAGATAACACACCGTAAAAGTGGACAGTATTTCGTTTAGAAAAAGAAAATCGTGTAGGTTTAAAACTATTCCTTAAATTAAAGCAGAGATGAGCCTTGAGAATGGAGTGTAGATCGCAATATCTCCCACTTAAAGACGTTTGAGAGAGGTGGGGATGTTCAGTCACAGTTTAAGAAGGAGAGAAAATCTTACAGTTGGACACAAAAAGATTTTGGTAGAGAAAACTAGTTCTAGAATGTGCTCTTCAGTGACGTTTCCATATTTCTGCTCCATAAATGGTGATGGATGACTGCATGAGAAGAGTTTAGAAAGCCATGCACTCGGGTGACTGTAAAGCACAGTGAAACTGCAATTATGGACTGTGGATGCATCACAGCCAACAGGGTTGGATTTAGTTTTTTAACCAAAGTGGATGGTGGGCTGAATGGTAATGCTAATATTGACTTACCAGCAGGCTCCAACTGTCCTCCTTTCAGGCAATGCCTAGAGACTGGACATCCTATTAAGAACTTACAGTATGAGATTACTTGGGAAGAATATGGAAAGCAATTACTGTTTTTATATCATTAAAACAGTCTTTATGAAACTGTAGTGGCTGATGAAACTATTAAATAACAAGTTAGGCAAAATATTAGATATGTTAGATATATCCTAACCCATTCTGTGAAGTTCATAAAGAGACACATTTTGTGCTGTGAAAGTACCATTACTATTTAAAAATACACAAAAGTACCTCTTTTCTAAATGAGAAGGTCTGCCAGCATGTGCCAACTTAATAGCGTTCTTGTGAAGTACAAGAGGAAAAACCAACCAAAGAAACCAACACCATAAGCTCAACTCAAACCAGATAAGACTCACAGGATAACATCTTAATTAAAGTACAATATAACACAAAGCAGGCAGTTTGCTTGTTCACACACTGAAGTAAAGGCCAGTGAAGTCGCAACAGGAACAAGACAAGAGGAGTGCAATCAAGTGAAAGCAGAGCCAGCCTTGTACAAACTGTGCAACGAGCGGAGCAGCACAAACATGAAATGAAAACTTCCACACTTAAAAGCATTAATTATCCAAAACATGTAGTGGTAAAAAAAAATTATTTGAAAACCATAGTGGATTAAATACATACTGTATACAGTTAGACAGAGACAATGGCTGGGTGTATTTTCACATTCTCTCTAAATGAATGGATGTACAAATCAGCAATGAACATCAGTTTAACTCGAAAAACAGTTTCAATAAAATACCCAATAATCAATACTTCTTGTGGCCGACAGCAACGTATATTACTAAATGCAAAAACTGGGCTTACGCATTAATCCAACACACTTTCTCTACTTCAGGAGTGGGAAAACCACATATTCCACATATAATATGCTGTCGGCTGTGTGCAATCTTCCATCCAGCGCTTCTGTTTACATAAGTGACCTACTTTCATATGCACTAGCCACATGACTAAATCAACAACACCCAGCGTGTGGAATTATTTAACTCATTAAGGTCCAATATCACAAACCATAAAAAAAAGAAACTACCCCAAAAACAGAATGCCAACAGTATGATTAAGTCATCAAGGCTTAGGAAGGACCCACAAAACTCTGCTATTGTAAGCATTAATACCCAATACTCAGTCATTTTGTATGTTTCCATACATTTTTGTAAATGTGACTAATCATTGTGACAGACTTTAAGACAGCCAGTGTAAAATAGCAACACATTTTCTGCTTACATTTTAATCAATAGATGCCAGAAGAGATTCTGTAAAGAAATGGCACAGAGGGGAGAAAAATCATTTTTCAATGTGTGAGAGACAGAATACCTGTCCAGACCTTGGCTGGTTATAGCTTCCTTGTAATTCTTCCATTTAACAACACTTTTCCAGGAGTTCAGTCTTAGTGGCAGCCTCATTTGTTATGGAAGCTATTCCACAAACATTGGAATAGACATACTGTGAAGTGCACTGACAATTAGGCACTGCAGAGCTTATCTGGCTCACTATAAGGGATTAAAAGTTTGAGGAATTACAAATGAACATAAGTGAGGGTATAGTATTAAATTGATGTTGTTGTTGTTTTTTTGCTTATGATAATTTATCTGCTGAAAAGGCTGGGAAATTTTCTGTTAAATTAAATTACAGTGATGTTGTCTTATATCCTTTTCTGTTATCATTTGAAGAACAGCAATTATTTGAGCAGCTCTTAAAAAAGATTTCCCTCAGGTTATGGGTAATAAGAAGGTATAAGTCAATATTTTATTAGATTAGGGAATTCTATTTGTTTCATGCAATTGAGACCTTGGAGAGTGTAATTTGTTGTTCTGTCTTAAAGCAATGGCACGAAAGGTCACACACACACACACACTTGTAACATTCCATCCATTAAAAATGCTGACCTTTTAAAATCTAATCCATTTTTTGTGTGTGTGAAAATGTATAATAAGATTGTATACATTCTTTTCAGAAGCAGGGATTATCTCAAAAGCTAATAAAAAATCTAAATTGAATAAACAAAACCTTTGAAAAAAAAGTTACACTTTATGTAAAGGATCCTATCGTCCCCAGAGCGATGAACTCAAAGAAGCCGTCTTTGACGTTCTGTATAAGTCGCAGGAGGAACATGTCCTTGCATTAAATTCTCTTCGCCAACGTCCTGCTATGGTCAAGAGAATCCAATATCCAAAAGTAGCAGCAGTGCAGATTATCGCACAGATGCGCACACATACACACACACAACTGCCAGGTTGATGAATGGTATTCTTTCGTCCTAATTAACCAAACATGGCTGCCTGTGTGACTTGGACTACACCACACTTGCTCTTTTGTCACTCATGAGCGTCTCCAGTATGCTCTCGCTTAGAGCCAGGTCCCAGTAGTACTCGGCGCCGTGCTTCTTAAAGCATGCCGTGTTCTCCGTGGGGCAGTGCTTGAACTTCATATTGAGCAGGATATCTGGGGAAAAAGCTGAGATTACCGATATAATAGATCCAGTATTATTAAAGACATGGTTGTGTGTCTATATTTTAGAAGCTTGAAACCTCCACGTTTTAGGCAAACCATAACATGGAGTGACATGACATGACGTGACAATTCAATCCCATTGCTTCTTTCTGTCACATGGACAGAGAAGTAAACCACCATTATGCAAAACAGAGGTTGTAATGAGTGAACTAAATGCCTTCAGTGGATTTTTGAAGAATGTTGGAGCCATGAAAAAGGAATGCAATGTTGATGTTGTGCAAACACTATCTTTAATACTTAACAAAACAATAGCAGTGTAACATTTTCTTTTACTTCTAAATTTTTTTGCTCCTGCAATCACTAGCCCTGGTTTTGCTACATTGGGCATCACTGATGCACTTGATTTGCTTGATGTAATACATTCAAAGGAAAGTTAAACATCTTATACAGTATTATATACATTAAATAGCCTTACTTGTGTGAGCTTTGTGTTCAAGAGACATGAGATGCACATGTTGTGTTTGGGAAGCTGTTGTGTTTCCATTGGTATTTTTGAACTATATTTAACTTTATGGAACAACAGATATATCAGCAGTCAGATGTTGCTTAGATGGCACTTTTAGTGCAAGTAACACTGAACCTGGTAAAGGAGGAGGCTGATGATGCATTGTAAGTTTTGTTGCTGTTTTTAATGTTTTTCAGAAGCTTCAAATTTTTTGTGATTAAAAGAATTTTGTGTGCAATAAAACTTAACACTTCCTCGTTCCCATTTACTGCCAGTGACTCAAAACATGAATTTGTTATATGTGATATGTTAAAACTCAACCAACATATTACTGCTACTGTACTAACTTGCATACCTAAATGAACCACAAACACAACTGCAGGCTGGTTTATCCATTGTGACAAACATGGGAGGTGGAGTTATAACATTTTTCAAAATCACATAAAATTCACACTGATATACCCAAAGCAATTTTGACATAATAATTTGGCATTTATGCTTTTCACACTCTGGTGAATCAACAAAAGCATGCACAAAAATATTCTCTATCCGTTTGCAGTTCTTCTTGTTTCCATTGAAAAAAAAAAAAACTTTTTTTTTTCAAAGTAATTTTGTTGTCAAGCTGTTTATATACACCTGGGGTCTATTTTATTCTTAATAAATGATATGCAGGACTTAATTCACTGATGACAATGTTGGCAGTTTTCAAAAGGATACAATGGGTTTTCAGGTGGATTCAATTTAGCAGTGACACATTATGGTTAAAGAAACTGTCTGACATTGGCACTGGACTTAATATTGCTCCTCACAAAAGTTGATATCACACAAGAAAGTTTGTCTGTAAGGCCACATATCTGAGCCCAGAACACAAAACCTAAATGCAGCTATATTTTGAATATAACTTTTAGTAATTATTGTGATTGGAAATTTTAATATTGTAACAGACATGCTACAGTAGTTAATATTAATTAGACAAAATTGGAATATCTTGTTATATCTTGAATGACAATAAGGACAAATTCAATAGATGCATGGTCATTCCTATAAGGGAAAAAAATTCAAATACAATTTTATAAATTATGTGTAACAATAGATATGACCACATTTAGCTTTAAGAATAGACAAGCAAAAGTTGACAGAAGCAAGGAAAAACTGCAATACCATGAAAAATGTGTTGACATGAGGATGAAACCTTAGGAGGATGGGATCAGGAAACCCATTCTCTTTCATGTGGCAGCAAATAGTGAGATTATAAATAATATGTCAAAGACCAAGTGTCTCGTGTATTTAAAAAAATTATTAAAAACATGTTTGGTGTACACATATTGTGAAAGGAGTCTTGGGATAAGGACAGGACAGTTTTTATGACTGCAACAACTGGTCCATACTTTGAAAGTACTGTACAAGTCCACAGTATCCACATATCCAGTTATTGAGGAAATGGCAGGACTGTGAACACACACTAGAATGCTATTCCAATATGTGTGAAGATTATTCATTGCTTTCTGGTTCTTGGATGGACTTTGGCTGTTGCATTCTGGCCTATCTGTGTCTTAATTGTGCATCTACAATCATCTACCATGCACCTACAATCACACTACATAACAATCATCTAAACTGGTAAAATTAATTAAATATTTTTCTGCATCATGTAATGACATATACTGTATTTCTAATTTTATGTTTATCTTATCCTAGTGATGTGACCCTTCATGAGCTTTAAACCAAAGACTGGAGTCAATAATCACACCAAGGTCCTTTAATGCTGAAAGGACAACAAGAGCTATTACATAACCAGAAAGCTTATTTATAGCTGCATATGGTACCGGTAGAAGTAATACTTCAATCATGTCAGAATTAGAAAAGAGGACGTTACTCATCATGTACAGTATAATGTCCTTTACATATTCCTCTCCCTTTTTTTTTTTTTTTTTTAAAGCTGGGTTTACGAAAACATGTAGTAGACCAGGACAGAGCTTTTTTGGAACACTCAACTTTACTTTGGTATACATAGAGAAGACACTTAAAATGTACTGATAACATTAAGTGAGATAAGATCTGAACCAAAAATAGCCTTAATTCCATATATTTTTTTCTAGGCTGCCTAGAAGAATAATTTGTTCTGTGATATCAAAAGCTGCACTAGCAAAGAGACACAATCCTGATCAGAGGCCAGTAGTACTGTAGGTTATTTACTACTTTAATCAGTACTTTTTCGGTATTGTTGTGTGGTCTGAAATCTTGCTGAAATATTTAATGTATATGATTTCATTTAATTGCAAGTACACTATATAAACATAAGTATGTGGACACCTGACTATCACCTCCATATGTGTCTGAGGAACATCCCATTTCAGCTTAGTTCACCCCTTTTCCTGCTGTAGCCTCTATTCTGTAGGATTGTGGAGCGTGTTTTTGGGGTTTGCTCATTCAGCCACAAAAGCATTAGAGAGATCAGACACTGATATGGGCATTCCATTTCATCAGTGGGGTTGAGGTCCGGTCTTTGTGCAGGACATCTGTATTCCTCCATTTCAACCAAGAAGCACTACCTTGCTGGAACCAGTTTGGAAAACTTAATTCCAGTTCAGATAAATTCTAAAGCTACAACAATATACAAACACATTATAGACAGTTGTCTACTTTCAATTTTGTGACATCAGTTTAGGGAAGGCCCATATGTGAGTGTGATGGTCAGGGGTCCACATACTACTAGCCATACTGTATAGTGTATGATATCGGTCTTATTGGTCACCTCGTATGAGGTGACATGGAGGGTATTCACATCTGCTCCACGCAGAATCTGTACTAGTGTCCCACAAGGCTCAGTACTTGGTCCTCTTTAGTTTTTCCTCTTTACCCAATCTCTTGGTAAGGTCATATCTTCGCACAACTTTTTATTCCATTGTTATGCAGATGACATGCAACTCATTCTCTCCCTTCCTCCCCCAGACACTCAGGTTTCCACATGGATCTCAGCATGTCTGGCAGACTTCTCATCCTGAATGACAGCTCATCATCTGAAACTCAATCTTACAGTAGTAAAATCAAACTGCTATTCATCCCAGGTGATTCATCCCCCTGTCAAGACTTTGTGATCTCACTGGGCAATAATCGGATAACTTCTTCAGTCACTACGCGCAATCTTGGGGTAATTCTGGACAATTAACTGTCCCATGTACATGGTAACAATGCTATCCTTACTCGCGCTTGTTGATTTCTTTTTCACAACATCAGAAGAATTTTCCCATTTCTTTTTACACAGGCTTTTGTTTTCAAGACTGGACTACTACAACTATAAGCATGCACACAGTAATACATCATGGGCAATTTGGCATGTGTCTGGACCGTGGAAGGAAGCCAACCAAGCACTGGGAGAACATGCATGCACACGGCCCGAGGAGGGGTTTAAACCCTCAATGTGCCAGGCCACAGTGCTAAAAACCACCACCATGCTGCCACAAAGTTACCATTTGCGATTATATATTATGGATAAGTACAGGATCACAGGATCAAACATGAACAAAGGTTGTCAAGGGCACCTCAGGCGATGGCTTGTATGCCATTGTGACAATGACGTATGCCTCACTGTAGATGGCATGATGTGGCAGGGCATCTGGCCACAGAGAGAGAGAGAGAGAGAGAGAGAGAGAGATGGTAGTGGCGGAGGAACATAACATCTTTTATGGGCTATGGGAGTTTGACGTCCGACAGTGTCAGGTTTTAAAGTAATAGAGTGATAAATGCTACTAATTATTAAATAGTTTTAGACCATTATTTTTGAAGTATTTCTGCATTACTCATGAAATATAACTTAATTTAGTTTTTATTATTGGTTCACCTCAATTCAACTTCAAGTCTGCTTCTCACTTTTAGGATTGAACTCCTTGCAAACCCAGAACCCTGGAGCTGTTTGTTCACATGTATTGTGCATCAATTATTGTTTATGCCACAAAATTATAAATATAATTTCACAAATTGCTCATCCATAAACAACTACAAATAGAAAATCAACCGTGAAAGGACACTCTCTCTTAATCAACATTCTGGTTGCTAGGAATCAGTGGGTTGACTTTGAACCCAACTGTTATAGAACAGTGGCATTTCCCTGGGCTTGGTGTCTGATTAGGATTCAGAGGAAGGCCTAAACTGTTTGAACAAGCACCAAAGCACCACGTGGAGTTGTTTTCAGTATCCCAAAGCTTATCTACGGCATATGTGCAGTCAGTTTCACAACAGTCTTTATTGTGTTGTAAAGCATTCTGATGAGCAATTAGATTGGACTTAGGTCTGCAATTTTTATTTTTATTTTTTTTAGTTTAATAAGCAGGAATTTCAGTCACTGACACATTTTACTAAGAACCTGGCTTCACTAAATTTAGCAATTGTTTTTAAGAAACACTAAAGATGGACAAGTATGTGGACATGACCTTGTTAAGGTCTATTGCAATTTCAAATGAATAATTGGACAATGAGATTGTTTAATCCATTATTGATGGTCAGAACAAGAACCACCAAAGACTCTCAATATATATTTAGGCATATTTAAAATCTGTACTTCAAGTGCTGCTTACAATGAAAGTGTTTGATTATATTGACACTATCATTAAAAAAATCGCCAGTTGTCTAATATTATTCAAATATGTAGGCTACAATAATGAAGTGATTTGAAGGACAATAAAAACACAAATCTTATATTTTTAACAGCTGCAATTGTTTGTACATTTGCATGTACTATATAACTGCCATTTTTTAAATTATGAAAATTAAATTTTAAAAATCTGGAACAAAAACGTCAACAAGCAGAAACATAATATAACATTTTAAACCACAATATGGATAGGAATTTTTTTTTTTTAAGTAACTGAATCATTTGTGCATGCTTTAAGTAAGCAAAATATTTTTTATGGAATTTATGGAAAACATCTGACAGCAGCTTCATATGCTTGGACTTATGCTGGGAAAGTGCATTTTAATCATAAAGGGCCTACTGGCATCATAATGATTCTCTTTTTACCTAATCATTTATATAAGCATTTAAACAGTGGCCAGGGGATAATGAAGAGAATATTATATTGTGATGAGCCAAAGAGCATCAGTGCCATGGAGTGGCCTATTATCCAGAGTAAGTACACTTGATGCTGGCCTTGCACTCTTGTCTGATAAATTGGGGATTTTTTTGTTAAATAAAATGAACTTAAATCACAATTGCTTGCAAAATTTAAAATAGGTTTACGAGGCAGGGAAAACGGTCATCATTTTTACTGCCTTTAGTTGAAAAAAGAATAGTGGGTAATGAGAATTTGATTTGTACAGAAACAAATTATACTGTAATCAATATTGATTTTTGCGGGAAATTAAGTCCATTTGATGATAAACTTAAAAGCTGAGTACCTCGCTTAGGGCAATATGTCTTCCTCGGTGTATAGCAAGTATATTGTAGTTTAAATCTGTAGTTCACTCATTCCACATATTAATTTGTTTTGTGCATTGGGTTTTTTTCTAAGTGCCCCTGACAACAGAAGCAAATTGAAGAAAAAATTCAGAGTAAACGAATGGAGAAACACAGCACTGTACAAAAGTCTCGGGCCACCCTAATTTCTTCAGATTTCGCTTCCATTGAGCCAGGCTTTCTTGAATTTTTTTAATGTATTCTTGAAGAATAGTTCTCCAGGCTTCCTGAAGGACTTTTTTGGCCCTTGTTTTTGGCAAGTTTTGGGCTCTCATTTTTAGTCCAGTCCCTGTACCTAGCCAGTTTAAGAGTTTTGTTTGTTAAGTGACATTTGAATTATTCAAGCCTAAAAAACATTTTACTTAAAGCATCAGCCAGTGAGAAACTGATACAGATGATGAGGCTGGTCATTTGTATACTGGTGATGCTCAATGCTGAGTGGCTGGAACAGACAAGAGGGGAAATGAGGATGCTGTTGAGGTGGTTACATAAACAAGTGATTTAAAATAAAAATTAATTGTATCTTTAGGCACTTGCAGTTAAACATTTGTCCCAATTTTTTTTTATTTAATCTGCATAGTTAATTTTGTTTAATATGAAGGTGAGTGGTTCAAGACTTACAGTATACAGTAATATACAGTATTGTATAATTAGTGCAGATGCTTCCAGACATTCCCATTTTAGATTCTATATTGATTTAAGAATACAACTTAATCAAAATCTATGATACATTGTAACACAAAAGACAATTGCTGCATTCAGTTTTTATGATTGAAATGATAGTTGATATCTGCCTTATATTGACACAGCATGTCATCCCATAAGGGAAACAGTAGACTGAAAGCACATTTGATAAACAATCAGCAAATATTGTTGAAAATTCTGGTTGAAATCAGTGCAACAGTGATACGGGTAAATTATGATGAGAACTATTGTGAATAGATCATTTGTGATTATAAAGATGAATGCACATTTTAGACTACTAGTTTACAGAGATATACGGATCAGCCATAACATTAAACACGAAACATTAAGATCAATATTGTGTAGGTTCCCCATGGCAGCTCTGGCCCCTCAGGTTGTGCCTCCACATAACATTTGAGGGTGTGCTGTGGTGTCTGGCACCAGGATATTAGTGGAGGATCCTTTGGGTGCTGTGGGTTACGAGGTGGAGCATCAACGGATTGAACATGTTTGTCAGGCACATCCCATGGGCGATTGATTGGACTGGAATCTGGGGGGGGGAATACTGAGAGTTCTAACATCCTTCTATCATGGCCAGCATTACCATATTTTTTTCACTATTTGACTTTTTTCTACTTTGGCTTTTCTGTAGGATCTGACTGGACGGGCTGGCGTAGATGAGCCTTGAGTGCACGTGATCCTGTCAGCAGTTTGCTGGCATACTGTATAATTGATTATGATTATTATTCACGTCACCTAGCAGTGGTCTTAGTGTTGTGGCTGATCGGTGTACAGAATTACATCAGACTGAATGCTAGATGTGTACAATGAGGAGGTCTGGTGGTTGTTTTATTCTGTCAGTTTGTTGGCATGGTTTGGGTCCACTTAGCCTCTTACAAAAAAAAGGGGACTGCAAATCAGTACAAAGATATTCTGACTCATCACCTTTATCCTGTGATGAAACATTTCTATCTTGGTGGGAGTGGTCACTTTCAGAATAACAATAGTAGTACTTTCTATAGGATGCAAAGACTCAGTGTGTGCTTTCAGAATAAATGTGTAGAATAAAAATAAAATCTGTAATGAATGATTTTTTTTATCTGTAATGATATGTTATTGCCTTTATATATAGTTTAGCAAAACAGTTTTGTACAGTTATGATAGAAAGTGCTCTCTAAGACCATCATCACTTAAGAAACGTCTTTTGGAAGAATTTTCTCTCCAATGCAGTTCCAGAGACATGTATAATCTATGCCAAGGTCCATTGAAGACATTGAGCTGATGTCTCATGGTGGCTAAGAATCTTTTTTTATATATTTAATTGGTCAATCACATGTCAAAACATGATCTGTTATTCTCTTTTCTGTCTGTATTTCTCTAGAACAAAAAGACTTGTTGTCTTGTTGTGTCCAAGTTTTTAATTATAAACACATTTAGAGACTGCATATTGACATACATCACTCCATGAATAATTCAGGCCTGTGCCTTTCGGTAGCAATGCTGGACAGGATTTGTGAATGATTTTTTGATTCCTGAACATTTCTACTAGTTCCTGTGACGTGCCTTAGGCACAAGCCCAGCACGCAGTGGCTTCAATTGATTATGTTAATGTTTTTATTTACAAACGTAAGCAGTCCTATTTCACCATGAAAAATAACCTGCAGTTAGGATTCAGGCAGAAATACTGGGACCCCTGAAGGAATAGTGGTGTATACCCACAACTCATTAGTTTTCTGTTCTGAAAGGGCTTATATATCCTGAGTATTTTCATTGTATTACATGAAAATAAAGCAGCTGTTTTTTTTAAATGCAATACTAAATTTACATATTTACATTGTCATAAACCCCTGCGATGGATTGGCACCCTGTCCAGGGTGTACCCCGCCTAGTGCCCGAAGTCTCCTGGGATAGGCTCCAGGTCC
>JAQMYL010000036.1:16189631-16202872 GCA_030014365.1 Clarias pachynema
GGGATAGGCTCCAGGCCCCCGCGACCCTGAATACAGGATAAAGCGGTATAGAAGATGACTGACTGACTGACTGACTGTATCGAAATGCATGTGCCAGCCTTCACTCCCCCATGTGTCAATGAGTCTTGCCCGCCCATGACCCTGTCACAGCTTCACCAATTGTCCTTCCTTGGAACACTTTTGGTAGGTCCTGACCATGCAGACTGGGAACAGCCAACAAGAGCTGTTTTGGAGTTGCCCTAACCCAGTCATCTAGCCATCAGAATTTGTCCCTGTCAAAGTCACTCAAATTCTTTAGGGACAAAAGGTTCACTTGCTGCCTAATATATCCCGCCCACTTCCAAGCACCACTGTAACGAGATATTGTAACTGCAGCTACTGTGACAAGGGCCAAATCATCATGGTTAGACAACTTGGTCAGAGCGACTCCAAAACCGCAGCTCTTATGGGATGTTCCTGGTCTGCACATACCAAAAATTATCCAAAGAAGGACAACTGGTGAACCAGCGACAGGGTCAAGGGGTGGTCAAGGCTTAATGATGCATGTGGGGACGAAGGCTGACCTGTGTTGTTTGTTCCAGGTTCATGCTGGTTCCCATGGGTGTCAGAACTCAGAGTGGGACCTACTCAATATTAATAATGAATGGATGTATGAAATAATGGATTTTTTTTTACACCTTATTTGTGAATACAGCTAAAGTAGCAAAGAAGCAAAAAAAAAGTAATTTTAACCAATTTTGTTATCAATTGCAGTGAAGCATACGGACATCACTGCGTGCGTGTGTGTGTGGCGCGTGTGTGTGTGCGTGTGAGTGCGCGCGCGCGCGCGCGTGTATGTGCGTAAGAGAGAGCGGGTGAAGTGGAGAGAGAGAGAGGAGGGATCGGTGCTTCTCTTCATGCACTTTCCTCTCACACTAACGTCAGTTGTAGGACCGGCTGCAAAATGCACAACAGCTGTAAGTAATCAGATTTGAACACCTTTTAGACGCAACGGTTTTTTTTTTTTTTTTTTAACTTTCAGTCTTTGATGATTATAGATTATATCACGCGCGTCTATGTTCGTTCTTCTCTAAAGTTAGGGATAACTCGCCTAGAAGTGTCATAGACGGCGTTTTATTGCATTTTTTTGTTTGTTCATGTGCGCGTAATAGTTTACCTCTCTGGCTGAGGCGCTTCTGACCCTCAGCATGTCTGGACAAACCGTGTGTTCCACCTGAGATAAAGTGTCACGCGCTGTGGAGAAGTTCCCGTGCATCCCAGAAGTGGCTTTAAAATGGAGGAACTCCTTAAAGGGCAGTACGTCTGGGCTCTCAACGAGTCGTGGAGAAATGACAGTCTGGGGAACGACACGGTTGGCGCCAATCACACGGTGAATCCCCTGAAGCGCAATGAGGAGGTGGCCAAGGTGGAGGTCACGGTGCTGGCCCTGGTCCTGTTCCTCGCGCTCGCCGGGAACCTGTGCGTGCTGCTCGCCATCCACACGGCCAAGCACGGCCAGTCACGCATGTACTACTTCATGAAGCACCTAAGCATCGCCGACCTGGTGGTGGCAATCTTCCAGGTGCTGCCCCAGCTCATCTGGGACATTACCTTCCGCTTTTACGGGCCAGATTTTCTGTGCAGGCTGGTGAAGTACCTCCAGATAGTCGGCATGTTCGCCTCCACTTACATGCTCGTGCTGATGTCCATAGATCGGTGCCTGGCCATATGTCAGCCGCTGCGCTCCCTGCACAAACGGAAAGACCGCTGCTATGTGGTGGTGTCCTGGGTGCTCAGCCTGCTCTTCAGCATCCCGCAGGTTTACATCTTCTCGCTCCGGGAGGTCGGATCTGGAGTGTACGACTGCTGGGGGGATTTTGTGCAGCCGTGGGGCGCCAAAGCCTACATCACCTGGATCAGCCTGACAGTCTACATCATTCCTGTCGCTATCCTGAGCATTTGCTACGGCCTGATAAGCTTTAAGATCTGGCAGAACTTCAAGCTGAAGACCAGGCGCGAGCAGCAGGTCGTCACTCTGAGTCCCACGGCCGCGCGGAACGGGGCGCTTTTGGCGCGCGTCAGCAGCGTCCGGCTCATCTCCAAGGCCAAGATCACCACAGTCAAAATGACCTTCGTGATTGTGCTGGCTTACGTCGTGTGCTGGACTCCGTTTTTCTTCGTGCAGATGTGGTCCGCGTGGGATCCAGCTGCGCCCCGAGAAGGTGAGTGACTTCTCGTTTCCGTGAGTGGGTCAGGAGAAGCGCATGTGGTTTCCCTTAGCGCGCGCACTGGATCTGTCAGAGAAAGGTTATCTCAAATAAAATGCTTCTCATTACTCTTAAAAAAAAAGCTGTATGATCGCTGTAGGAATGTGAAGAATTCTGTTTCTTATGTTGAATTCTTTGCTCTGTGCAAATTGCGCATCTCTCCATCTGAGCAGTTATATTTCATACAGTATAAACGCTTCATTGCTCTAATAATACAGGCACCTACTTATTGTATCAAATCTAATTAATACAAAAATAACCATTTCTGTAGAGCAAAATCTGTAGTTCATCTCTAGATAGACATTCAACACTGGGCTACACTCTTACCTGAAAGCAGTGATAGAAGTGCAACTTAGTGCAATTTCAACCTCCAGAAACTAATCATAATTACAATTGTTACCCAAGTTTATATATAAAAGTCACTGAATATGAAGCAAAAATAAATAAATAAATAATTTATTTTGAGACTTTAAATATTTAATGGGGTCAAAATGACCCAAAGATAATAGGAGGGTTAGGCATGCTACAGTACCAGTAATGTAGCCATGTGTCATACCGGAATCTATGCCTGTAACTTTTTTTCAAAGAAAAGCATACTAAGTCCTTTGATGTCTACATTTTTACTCAGATAGTGGTAATAGTGGATAGTGGATCTACTCCAGCTGTGAGGTCGATCACTAATGTGACAACTGTTTTACTTTTAAATCACTCCATTTATAGGACCTCTGGTCTGCACTCCAGATCATACACCTACTGTACCTGTAAAGGCCCAGAACAGCCTTGAGCAAATGCAGTTTATTAATATTTAGCATGAGTGTAGCCCTTACAGCAGAGAGATAATTCATATTCTACAATATCCCACCAGGCCAAGGACGAAACCCATGATGCTTCTGATAAGGACTATATTTCTTAACCGATATCCAGCCACAGACAGCATTTCATATCTTTCAGCACAGTGCCGTGATAAATATTGCCAATGATTCTTCAAAAGAAGTTAAAGCTTTGGAGGTCAAATTTTTAACATTGCAGAATGAGCAGAAGTTTAAAATCAATCAAGTTGTGGGAGTTGTATTTGAATTTTAAACATTTTAAGTACTATGAAGTAGCAAAAATGTTAGGTTTTTAATTTAACTGGATGTATCTATTTAAAAATGTTAAGGAATCTTTAATATCTGTTCTTACCTCATAGTGCTCCTGGGATAGCACTTAAATCCTCATTTGGAAAATATGGACATTAAATAAAACATTAAAGTGATATGCACAATCCAATATATATACAGTAGGAAAAGACAGAGAGCTAGATATAACAATTAATACATACTATGATTTTATTTCGGTTATTATGCATAGGAAATTTGTCACTTGTAGTTGTCTTGCAATGATAGAAAGTTCTGTAATGATAGATCAGAGTATCATGTTCCATGCATGAATTATGGTGCCCTCTGATGCTGAAGCAGAAGACACCTATGCTGCAGGGTGCGGAGAAAGCTGCAGACAGTCATTATTAAAACGGAAGATGGAGTGAATGAAGCCCTGAGAGTAAAGCCATTAAATCATGCACAGCTGATGTATTTAACAAGAAGCTGGTGTTAACAACTATACGGCTGCTTGGCATACCACACTCCCAGCACGATTTTCAGGTATATGTCACATTCACTTGTTATCAATATCAGACAGTAAGAATGCGGGTGCAAGAACAGCCACAGTGTCAGAGGCTTGCAGTGCTCTGACTCAGATGTAAATCATGCACCAGTGAGCTGCAACATAGATAAGAACAAAATTAGAGTCCTTTATAGGTACAAATATACCAGAAAAAATTTATTATTGTTCCTTTGGTTCTAAACTGATAAAAACTTTTTTTCTTAAGAAAATGTGTGATACAAAGGGTACATTAATGTTATACAATGTAAAATTATTGTATAAATATTTTTACCATGAAAAGCACTAAAACTATTACCACAATGTAAGACCATGATATTAACAAGTGTGTACTTTTCTGTGTTTATATTCAAGCAAAATTAAGCCAGCTTGATTAATATTTAAGAATAATGCATGCACTGTCACAAACTGTTGTGATGTGAAATGGAGAAATGTGTGATTATGGCTGAATGAGAGATGTTTGGGTATGTGGATATGAGAGAGTTACAGTATGGTATGAAATAAAAGAAAAGAGCTCTTTCTTCTCATTGTGAAGTCAACAGCATGCATCAGATTTATCATAAAAACTTATGGGCAAATCACAATCACATTTCCTCTGTTCTCATCTGTATTATGGTCTATAATGTAAAATTATAATTTATAGAAAATTTGTGATGACATTTCGTTTTGTATAAACGCACATCTCAATTATGTTCCTGTTCTCACTCTGTTAGGTATGAATGAAATGTCTGAGGAGATGCTATAAGCTACTTCTTTAAGATAAGCTTACTCACATTGCTGCTTAAATCTTGGCTGATTTTCTGTCAGGCTGAATTGACATAAACATTAATATGGATTGATATGATGGTCTCAGTAATTTACTTCATTAGAGCCCAAGAGGAAAAAAAATCTTCTTTTTATTATAGACCTTTGTACAACCTCTGTTCACTATATTTTCAGGGAGATAAAGTGAAAAAATAAGGAATGAAAGTTCTTTTTATTTATTTAAGTAGTAAACTTGTAAACATATAAACTTGTACAATAATTAAAATAATCTTGTAGAATAATATTCTTTAAAGTATAGTACTCTGTTTCTATTTGGGTGGCACAGTGGCTTAGTGGTTAGCACTGCACCACCAGGGTTGAGGGTTCAATTCTCACTATCATGAGGCTACACATATTACAATATAGTAACCAAATACAAATATGCACAATAAAAACAAATGTGAATAAACCTACCTATCTGGCTCCACACACAAAGGAGGATGAGACCACTCAGAGAAACATAAAATATACTGAATAAAACATGCAATGCAATTTCACATGTAAATCACTTACATATAAACACCTTCACGCGCATTCTCAACAGAAATAGCAACAAGTAAAAGTGTCCGTGTTTGTGTACAACATTAAACGTATCATAGTTACTACTAATTATTAATACAATGCAAAATTAATATAAAAAATAAAAAATATTCATAAAAATTCCCCAGGAAAATAATAAATGTAACAAAATCTATCAGAGAATGAGAAATATTATTATGTGTGGTATTATAATATTATTTTAGATTAAGAATATCTTCTTTGACATGTTCTATCTTGTGCAATATTACACTCAGTCGGGAGGAAGCAGCATTCAAAGTACACCGGACCATTGAATAAAACAGGAAAAATGAACAAACGCAAATTACATTATATTTGGAGACGCACAAGCAATCATTGCCGCATGTGTGTGTGTGTGTTTGCATGTGTGTGTGTAGGTGTGCATGCGTTTGTGTGTACTATTGCATCTCAAAAATTGGAATGCCATGGAAAAGTTTGGGGTTTTTTTGTAATTGAATTTAAAAAATTCTCATATGTTTTAGATTCATTACATGCAAAGTGAAATATTTCAAGCCTTTTTTTGTTTTTATTTATGATTATAGCCTGCGGCTCATGAAAATCAAAAATCCAATATCACAAAATATTAGAATATTTCTTAAGTAAATCAAAAAAGAATTTACAATATGGAAATGTCCAACTTAAAAAAATGATACATATATGAACTGGCTTCTTTGGCACAAATTACTGCACCAATATGGCATGGCATAATGCCAGTTCGCCTGTGGCACTGCTAAAGCATTATTGAAGACCATGTTGCTTTGATAGCACCCTTCACAGTTTGTCTGTATTGTTGGGTCTGGTGTTTCTCCTCTTCTCTTCCCTCGAGTTCAGCTCACGCGAGTTGGCTGGTTGGCTAGCACAGTAATGCCTTGGTCAGCAAACCATGTAGTGGTAGTTTTGGCACTGTGGGCAGGTGCTAATCTAAGTCATACAGGTGCAAAGCTAAGACCAGCATAAGAAATGGCACCGCAAAACATCACTGACTGTGGAAACTTCACACTGGACTTGAATTCTGTGACTCTTCCACTCTTCCACTTTTTGTCCAGACTATGGAACATTGAGTTTGAAATGAAATGCAAAATTTACTGTCATCTGAAAAAAAAAAAGACTTTGGACGACTGAGCAACAGTAATTTTTTTTCTGGTTAGCCCAGGTAAGATGCCTCTGATGCAACATTTTTCAGAGGATGTCTGTGAATGTTGGCTCTTGCTGTACTGGCTTCAACCTCACTCCGCTCCTTGCTAAGCTCTTCCAAGTTCTTGGATTGAATTTGCTAGACAATCTTTTTAAGACTCTAGTCATCCCTGTTGCTTGTGCACATTTTCCCTACCACATGTTTTCCGTCTATGAATATGCTTCAGTGCAGCACTCTGCGAACAGCCAGCCCTTTCAGCGATGATCTTCTGTGGCTTACCCTGCTTGTGGAGGATGTCGATGATCATCTTTACAAATGCCAGATCACATGTCTTCTCCATGCATTTACTGAAGTAGACCAGGAGACACCCAGCATTTATACTGTATGATGATAATTTACTTTAATTCATGAGCTGTAAGCCGTAATTGTAAAGTAAAAAAGCTTGTACTGTAATATTGCACTTTACATGTAAGGAATCTACAGTAGGAATAAATAATATTTATTTTTAATTTATTTTATTAAATAAATCAATATATTGTATTTTATATCACTATAAAATACAGTATATAGTATTCCATTACATGCACTTATATATAATAACTTTTTATCATATCAGCCAGTATGTATGAAGTGTATTGCAATATTCTTATATTGAATACCTAGTCGGATTGTCAGTAAAATCAGCCATACTGTATGTTTATCTGATGCTGTATTTCAAACTATTCCACCTCAAACTACAGGCCAAGTATACTTGATCTTTATGCAAGATTGTCAGTTTAAACCAAGTATACTTAAGTGTATTTTTGTTTAGTCTATCTCTAATAAATGAAAAAACTTTCAAAGAAGTATATTATTAGCACACTTGAAACTGTTTTGAAACTTTTTGTAGGAGAAGCCTCGTTCAAACCTCCATTCTGAGGGAAAGTTTTAATAGGGTATAAGCTATGAAAATACAATGCAAGCGTTTATTCTTTAGCTTTTTCAGAAAAATGAAAGGATGTTTTGCTGTTCAATCAACAAACACAGCTATATTCACTGTCCTGCTGAGAGGTTACTGGCAACTATTAAGGGGGAATGGTTTATTGCATGTTGCTTAATGCATGAGTCATCTTTTTAAATCAGTCAACATGCCTTCAATTTCACAAAGGCAACTTATCCCAATTCCATTTGTTTTTATTAGTTCTCTTTCACGACATACACTTTACTGATGATTCGGTCTTCAAGCACTTGCAAATTTGCAACCGGATTATGCGAATATTTGTTCTCTTCACCTGAAGAAAAAAAGAGATGGTGCATTGTTGTGGTGCACTGCAGAAACACATATGCCTCACTGAACATGTGTGAATTTAGTTACTACGCTATAGCTGTTATGGAAATGGAGAGAAAACTGTTTTGAATTTTAGTTTTGCACACAACTGTAAAAGAGAAGGCAAACTGATTGTGTCATATTATTTGCTATTGTTTTAGTCGACAAAGCAGGAGATCATTAAAAACCCAGTATGTTATGCATGGGAAAGTTCAATTGTATTAAATACAGAGCATCCTATAATGGTACTATATAAAAACACATACACTTACACCTCTAGTACAAACTGATTATCTATATTAGTGATGTACAGTAAAACTTTCTCCTGAAAGGGCCGGTGTGTGCAGGTTTTCATTCCAACCAAGCAGAAGTCACACCTGATAGCAAGCTAAGAACGACAATTTGAATTGAATGAATGAGTGGAGTGACAGAGTGAGGTGACTGAGAGATATAGTGACTGAATGACTTGAGGAGTAACTGAATGAATGAGTGAACCGGGTGATTTAGTGGTTGAGTGTGATGAGTGATTCAGCGATTGAGGTTAGAAAATAATTCAGTATGGGTATTGTATAAATGATTCAGTCGCTGATGAGATTTGGTGAGCGATCAAAAATGAGAGGTAAGTAGCCCCCTAGTGGTAAAGTGCTCGCCATATCATCTGGAAGCCGCGAGTTTGATTCCTGGGTGATGCTGTAGCCTCCCGCAGCCGGGGGGGCCTGGAGAGAGCTGATTGGCCGAGCTCTCTCAGTGGGGAGGGAAGGGCAATCACAGACGTCTGTGAGCTCACACAAGCATAGAGAGCCGATAGCGCTGGCCTCTGAGTGTGTTCAGTTTGAAAAAAGATGCAGTTGGCTGGCGTCCCATGGTTCGGAGGAAACGTGATAGTTTCCGGCACTTCCTGACTGATAGTAGTAGCCTTGATGGGGGAGTGCTCTAAGGACAGGGGAGGGGTGGGAGCTATTTTCTCTTGGCTAAATTAGGGGAAAAATCTGGAAAAATCCACAGGTAAACAATTGTAAAAAATGAGAGGTAAGTGAATGGTAGTGTGATGGAGTGACTAATCAAGGTGATGGAGTGATTCAGCGATTCAGTAGTTGATTCAATCAGTGAAAGTTTTTATAATATGATGCAAACTCGCCCATGCCTCTATGCCCATAAAACACCCTCTCATTGCACTTCCTGATTCCTAATGTGGTAACACTTCCTATAGTCAGTGTTTAGACGAATATACAGTACATGTAAACAGCTCAAAACCATTTGTTTAAACGGAAAATGCTAATATATTTCCTAACGTCTGTCTGTCTCCGGGTCTCTCTATGACTTACATGTTAATGACTAAATTTACACTTGATTTGATCTGGAAGGCGATCTTGGGGGACCAGAAAGGCGCCTATATAAATAGAATGCATTATTATTATTATCAGTATAACACAGTGCACCTGGCCAAAAGCTTAAGCACACTCTCTTTGCTGATAATAAACAGAAATCTTCAGATGCTTTGTAAATGTGTGTGTATGTGTGTGTGTGTGTGTGTGTGTTCGTCTTTCCTGGTTCAGGCTCAGCCAGTATGTGTATCATGGTGCGGTGGACACAACAAGCAAAAATTCTTTTTCTTTTAATTCATCTTCAATAAATCACTTCTTAAATCTAACAATCAGTAAAGTGCAGCAGTTGATTCACTTTGTAAAGTGTGTGAGGGAGTGAGTGATTCTTTGTTTTAGTAATTGATTCACACAGAACAGAGTGAGTGAGTGAGTGAGTGAGTGAGTGAGTGAGTGGTTCAGCAAGTTACTTCCATGATGGGTTTGTGAGATATGACATAAAAGCAGATATGTTTAAATCTCTTCACAACCATTAGTCAAACTGCAGACACAAAAGACGAGGTGATTATTCATTCGGCTGTCCAAGCTGTCTGTTATCACAGCCAAAACAGGCTATCGTTCCAAAGCATTTGAGTTCAGAAGCTTCACGTGGCTTTGTAGCTGCTGCTCTGTTGCTGAACTCTGTTCCATAGCCCTGAGAGACGTACAGTTCTAAGTCATTTTGGGCCGAAGACTAAAAGAAATTTCACATCAGTCTCATGGGGCATACATTCTCTTGAGCTGATACTTTGATTCTCTTTGCCAAAATATTTAGACTCATGGCTTTAATAAGTCCTTTGCCATGTGTTTACCATGGACTGTCATCTCCCGTGCTCTGCCCTCCATGCTGTGAAAGGTTATTGTTTCAAAAATGGCAGCTTTCATCCAAGCACATAATGAAAACATTCAATCTTTTCCACAGCGCAGAGAACACAGTGTGAATTTCACTTTTTTTAAAGAGTAGTCATGTTCACTTGAAGAGCATTAGTTGTAATGTAGTCATGGCAATATGTGTAGCATAATGCAAACTTAGTGTGTTTAGAGAAGTGACACATTATAGATTGTACGTAGCAGCTTCATTTAAGTAGAGACACTCGCTTTCCAACACAATTAAGCTGTCTTCTGTATTATATACAACTTTCGATTTATTGTGACGTTGCAATTTTCCAGCACAATCTATTCCTATACTAGGCTTAATCTGTTAACAGTTAAAAACCCTGATCACATATTTTGTTTAATCTAGCCGCTGTGGAAGTGCTCTAAAAATATCCAGATTTCACATAGCCTGCAGGCTCATATTATTTCATCTACTTTAGTTTTTTGATAAACTAAAATTAAACAATGGAAAAAATGTTTTTAGAAAGTTACTATGTTTCTAAAGAAATAATAACATTTTGGGAAATTGATTTTCCTGATGGGACTAACTCAGTTATAATAAACTTCTCGTTAATGATAGTGACAGCATTTAAGGGTTTCCAGTTAAATCCTGTGCTTGAGTTATTAATGTCTGTTTAAACATTTGAATGTCTGTATATTGGATTCTCCTCTTTCCTTTTACCTTACAGAAACATACTAGTAGGCAGATGAGCTATGCTAAATTACCCCAAGGCGAATGATGAATATGTGATTCAGTTATAGCCTTTAATGATCAAGCAATTTACTTCTGATTAGTGTCTGTTATGTTGTTATTCATAACATGTTATCATTGTTATAACCATTGTATGCTTTGACTTTCATCCAGACTTTGTGGATAACTTACAAATCTGTTTGCCTCTAGCTATTTATTACCACAAAAGACATATTTTGTCTGGAAGGGGAAAAATACGTCTTTATCTTTTGTTTAAAGCAAGCAAAAAAAAGGTAAATGCCACAGGAAAGGAAACAACATAGTAGATGTGTCTACATGCTTTAGATCCTTCACTTGAGTTCTCATTTCCAGCATAGGTATCCAGACCATGTATGGAAGCATACACTAAAGGTGTGGATAGCTTCAGTCCAGACACAGAGCACAAATGAAACACGCTGTCGATTGAAGTGAATATTTTCTGCTTGCAGGTTCATTAGCCGGCTAATGACTGTTAAACAAAACTGAAATCAAATCCTGAATCTCATGGCTGCTGATTGTGCTTGCTGAGTTATAGGTCATAAAAATAAGCCGTGTTTCTCTCCTCTCACAGCGATGCCCTTCATCATCTCCATGCTGTTGGCCAGTCTGAACAGCTGTTGTAACCCCTGGATCTACATGTGTTTTGCTGGACATCTGTTCCATGACCTGAAGCAGAACTTTCTGTGCTGTCCGGCACGCTACCTGAAGTCCTCCCAGTGCCGCTGTGATCTGGAGCGCAACTCGAGCCGCAAGAGCAACTCCTCCACATACGTCATGAAGAGCACGAGCAGCCAGAGGAGCATTACCCAGACATCGACCACATAAACACTGACGCTCATCACACATGAGAACTGAACATAAACCCATGCAGAATGGAACAGTGATGTGCACAGATGGCTGTAAACACATTGAGAGGAGCCTAATGAAACTCACTATAAGAACACTGCTGGAAGCTTTAGCTATCACTTTTTAGTGATTAATTCCTGGATAGGAAATAAATAAAGATTACCATCAGAATGATGAGAGGGTAAATGTAATGTCATAGCAGATGGCATGTTACCATAAATGCAACCAAGAAAATGTCTGGCTCCAGATCAAAATCTGTTTGCATTTTTCTGATTCTCACCTAAAAAAAATGCTATTCAGTCAGTATTACCATGCATCAACATTCCATTTAAAAAACCAATAAATAAATAAATAAATAAATACGTAAAATATTTCAAAGCTTACTTTTCCTGTTATTTAAAGGCATAACTTGTGAAAACTGCATGCATTTCGTGGATTTACTAATATATTTTAAGTTCACGTCAGTAATGAGGCGTAGACTCCATGTTTCAGTATCAACTTGACAACAGTAATGCCTGTAAAAGTTCTGTCTTCTTTGCTCTTTTTTAATCAAAGAAACCAGTAAGAGCTCTGATGATTTACTTTCCCTTTTTTTTTACCCAAGAGGATCTTTTTAATCATTTTTGCAGCATATGTTATCATTTACTGAAAACCATTTAATCAAACACTTTTGTGATATTAACAGAAAGTATAACCCAGCGAGATACAGTGGAACCTTGGATTACGAGCATAATTCATTCCGGAAATGGGCTTGTATTCCAAAACACAAATCAAATCAAATTTTCCCATAAGAAAATAATGACTCAAATTATCTGTTCCACAGCTCAAAAAAACAAATACATAAAAATAATTAATACAAAATATAAAGTAAAAATAAAACAAATTAACCTGCACTTTACCTTAAAAAAAGTAAAAATAAATAAAATAAAAATAAATAAATAAAATAAAAATAAATCCCGACAGATAAGTGTTTACGTTTATGCGCACAGGCGCTGTGTGTGTGTGTGTGTTTGTGTATGTGTGTTTGTGTATGTGTGTTTGTGTATGTGTGCGAATCTAAAGTAAGAGGACAGGAGAAATTAGCCCCTCCCGTCTCCCCTTTCTCATCTTACACAGTAAGCCTTTCTCCTCTCTTATTTGAATTTCACACACACACACACACACACACACACACACATTAATAGAAAGACTGTTTTGTCGAAAAATTTGCAAGGAACATTGCTAATGACACTCGCGTGAGTGCATACTAACGGAGGCACTGCTGTAAAATAAAACAAACAAACAAATAAACCTGCACTTTACCTTTAAAAAGAATCACGACAGAGCAGAGTTTCTGTGTACAGTAGTGTGTGTGTGTGTGTGTGTGTGTGCGTGCGTGTGTGTGTGTGTGAAGCCGAGGGTGTGTGTGTGAAGAGGCATGGTGTCAAATTACATGCGCGCACACACATAACGACATCAGAGAGGGAGAAAATGGATCTTTAACCTCTCTAATAAATGTGACTTTCTTTTGCTTTACACCCACAAACACACGTGTGTTATAAGAAACAGTACACACACGCTGTAGACACACATACAAACACAAAATAAAATATGTTTTATGCACACACACGTGGCCACAGTGTTATAGTAAACAGTACACGCGCGCACGGATGTTGATTATACCAGTGAGAGATGCGCACTAAGACCGAGCAGGGGAGACGATTACCCACAATTCCGCAGC
>JAQMYL010000036.1:16211017-16234744 GCA_030014365.1 Clarias pachynema
TATATAATGCCTGCCCTTACACAACCCTCAAAGCACTATTAAGGCTCATTAAATCATTAGAATTGCAGTACCTCAGTTGAAACACACACACCTCTAGAGCTTCAGCAGCAATAACATAGAACTGTTACAGTATTAATGAACTGCTGTCAATCCAGAAGAACACAGTGGGAATTCTTTTCACTTTAAATTTGGCTACTATTTCACAGACACCAGGGCCCGACGACAAATATGCCACAAACAGTCTCTTTGCATTCATTGGAAAGTTTAATTTGCTTTACTAATGACCGAAATTACTTGCACGGCTACATTCTTTACACAAAACGTCTATCTATTTTGTGGTAAATATATTTGCAGTATTCCACACCAGACGTGGTTTCTGTTGATAAGCCAGCCCTAGAAGCCTCATGGCAGATTGCAGAATGCTTCATGAATCTTAAAAGCCTCCATGTGAATGCTCAGTGATTTATAACACATCTCTTTCCAAAGACCTAAATGAGCCTTGTAAAATTCAATCCCCTGTCCAAAAATAAAATCTATAGCATCCGTTTCAAAATTAGCATAAAATCGTTGATGTTACATTTTTGTTGAAATTCCCAGGGGTTCGAATCGGAAGTTGGTTGGTCATAATGAAATATGCATTTGCCCTCCTCATTATTCCGTAGCACTGAAAAAAGTAAAAAGTGAAGAGAAGGAGTACTGGTGCTGCTCTACTAATGAGAGAAATACTTGCAGCGTTCTGTGAGCTTGGGTGGGTTTCAAGTCTCAGTGGAGAGAGGTACAAAAATACTCCACACAGTTGATGGCTAGACATGCCGGAGTCAAATGTTTATAACAACAGCGAGGCGAGTGTCATGGCTTCACCTAGCAAAAAGTTGTGTAAATGAATAGGGATTAGGAGGACACTATCATTTATGCATGTTTTACATTTTTTACATAATTGATTTTAAGATATAATACATATATTAATATAAGATTTGTATAAATACATTTAAGGAACTAGTGATTGTTTTTTTTGTGTGTGTGCACAAAACTGAATTAGAATCTTTTCAGGATTTAACTAGTAAAACTACAAGTCTTACTAGTTAAATTTAGGCAATGTAAAAGAGTTATTTTAATAACGCTGGATTTAATAACGCGGTGAGTTGGGATTGTAGTGAGCTAGTCTTTTGTCCAGGAGATACTGATGGACGCACAACATCTTCCGAGACTGAAGAAGAAAGGAGAGATGGTAAGGTCCAGCACACTGGCCCACACCACTTTTACCCAATGCATGTTAATCAGCAGAAGTTGCACAGCTGGGACAATGAGCCTGGGAAGAGAGATCACACAGAAATCACACTTCTCATTACCAACCACTCATAATCCAATGTCAATATTCTTTGTCATTGTTGCAACAGATAAAGCTCACATACCTACCTACATTTTCTCTTTTTACCAAATGTATGTGAATAGTGCATGTTTAACAGTGTATGTCAATCTAGATCTAGATCATAAATAAGCAAAACAGATACCTGACCACCTGAGAAATGTTCTTCACTCACCAGATATGCAGAAAACTGAAAACGGAGAATAGTAGTCCAACCAACAACGCTATAGGCACAGCCAGCAGCAAGGAAATGATGCGGTATATCCAAAGCCTGGACACCTCAAATAGCGAATGACTCCACAGCCACACCTTATCGAAGCTGTGCACTGATGCAGGCTCTGCAATCACGTCCTCAAAGGTCACCTGAGTGGATACACAATGCACTTATATTGAGCACTAGTTTCTTGCCGTTAACTGTCCATGTCAGTTGTAAGCTGTACTGTAAATAAATAACAAGCAGTACTACAGAAGATCAGGATACCTTTGATACTGTTCATGCCTGTCAATTCATTTCATTTCATTTTATTACTCTTAATATTTAGTGTTTGCCAATCATTATTATAATTATAATATTCAATCGTTCAAGATTCAAAGAACTTTATTAATCCCAGAGGGAAATTGCTTTGTCTTGGTTATACAGTTAATGATGATTAATTTACCGGGAAGAAAGGGAAAAACTTAGATTACGAAAAAATTCTATTATACAGGAAAAAATAAATTAAAGAAATAAAAATTTTAAGAAAACTAACAGTAAATAGACATAAAATACAGTAGAATATAATTAAATATAGCACACAATTAAGTTACATATTGCAATAGAAGTGTAGTGTAAATGAAAGGAAATATTGCACAAATGTATTGTAATCAGATATTGCACTTGGAACTTGAGTTGTGGGAACAGTAGTGTCATAAAATATTATTGAACAGGAACTACTGACAGTCCCTGTCCCATAGTGAAAACGTTACAGAGAAGAGTTATATAATTTTATGGCCATTGGGAGAAAAGATCTCCTGTGGTGCTCTGTAGAACAAGATATATTATTATTAATACATATTATGTATAATATATATTATGTATAATATATATTATTATATATAATTATATTGTAATAGGTGCTACACTCCTATATGCTGATTTAGTATTCTTGGCATTTACATAAGTTGGAGTCAAATTCCCTTTCTAATGAATTGACATTAGCCATTAATGAAAGTGCTTTTGGAGTATAATGGAAATTGAACACCTGTGTACCTTTGAGAGTCATCGTAAAGTCATCTTTGTTACGTTAATACCCGATATGCATCAGAGAAGGACATCTGATTCAAATGAAAACATTGTCTGCAAGCAAACAGGGGTTAAGTAAGAACAGCACACAATCTGATGAGGACATACAGTAATAGATCCAAACTCTGGGGAGTCATGTGAAGCCCTCATGTAACTGAAGGGGGCAGTATAGCACCATAACCACTTGCATGTTCAGACCAAAATGCAAAGTTATAGATCATTGTTTTCAAATGAAACATTTGTATTTGTAACATTTGTATTGCCAAGTTGGCCTTCACATACTGTAAATAGATAAGATCATACAAGAACATCTGGCTCAGGTTGTCCTGGCAGGTTATGGGTGCAAGAGCTGTGACAACTAGAAATATTACCTTAAGGTATTCATTCATTCCTCTAGGATCCCTATCTGTAATGAGCACTTTCATGTGAGTAGAATCCTCTTCATCTTGGTTCCCTCTTTGCTCCTCTACTGAGATTCCTGGAATATCCTTGGAAGAACTCCCATTTTGCTCCAGGAAAGAAATTCCTTCTTGATCTACAATGTCTCTCATGTCAATCCTTGAGTCTTTTAATGTACTGTCCCCATCCATGGTATACAATATCCCAGCTGTGGTTTGTCTCTGTCTCACTCTTAGTATGGCTGAAAGAGAAAGAATGAGGTTTGAACCCTCAGGCAGAAGTTATGCCATTAGCACCAAAGTGAGAGCATTACTGCACTTTATGTCCACCGAAGAGATGATTCCACACGCGCATGCTTCTGGCGCTTCAGACTCTAGCTGACATGCCATCAGCACCTCACTGAGATGTTCATTAAAAGACAGAAGATAGAATCCAACAATACTGACTGAACTGTGCTTTAAAAAAAAAATAAAAGTATGCCAACTTTGGTGTGTGTGAGTACCACTGAAAATCATATTAATTTTATGTATCACAAACATGCTTGAAGACCTAATCAGTCTTCTCCTTCTTAGTCTGACATTTCTATATACGATATCGCAGATAAAGCAATGCATACCAGCACATTTTTTTCTCAGTACAATGTTCCTTGGGTTATCAGGTCATTTATGTGTTTGTGGCACTACAGCACTCCCTTTTGGCCAAACACAGACTGACCTGGCATGTTGAAAATCTTTTAAACATCACCAGTCTGTTTGGGGTCAAAAAATGGAAATAAGGGGGACAGTTTTAATAAAATTCAGAACTGCTAAGACTAATCTCCAGATAGATGAGACATACTCGTTCCAGCATAAATAAAGATCTTAAAAAGAAGAAGATGACTATCTGATCAAAGAATGCTTCCCCTTGTGGGATTTTAGAGAAAGAGATCAAACATTTCATCTATGTATGATAGCTGAATAAACCCAAACCACTTACATTTATTTTCCTAAGACTCCCTAATGTCAAATATAGCAATAGTATTTACTCCTTTGAGAATCTTAAATGCTGTGTGAATAATTTTTATTACTTTGGAAAAACAGACAGACACAGATTACCCTGTGGTTTGTCCCCATCACCATCCCATCATCAGTCAAACAGTTTGACCTGGTGAATTCTCAAGAAGATTTTTATAAAAGCACTTTTATGCTAATCATTCTTAATCAGTAACTGGTTCATCCTGATCAGGGTCACAGTGTTTATGGAGTGTGTCGTGGGAACACTGGCCACTGGATGCTTTATTTGTGGTGATATATTACCTTGGTTTCTAGCGAATGTTTTTATGTGGTTTTATTGTTTTCTGTTCTATCTGTTTCACTTCTTTTATTTGTTTTAGTTGTTTCCTGACCTGTTTCCTGATTTACAGTAATGTTTTGACATTTTTGTCCACCACATGCATTCCATGAATCCTTCATTTTTAAAAACTGAAAGACCAAAGTGTTTTCTGACTCACTCATCATCTATACCGCTTTATCCTGTATTCAGGGTCGCGGGGGAGCCTGGAGCCTATCCCAGGATACTTAGGGCATGAGGCTGGTTTCTAGCGAATAAAACCCGTCTCATGCCCTAAGTATTAATTAGGGTGCCAATCCATTGCAGGGCACACACACATACACTACCGGCAACTTGGGAACACCAGTTAGCCTAATCTGCAGGTCTTTGGACTGTGGGAGGAAACCGGAGTACCCGGAGGAAACCCACCAAGCACAGGGAGAACATGCAAACTCCATGCACACAGAGACGGCAATCGAACCTTTTCTCTTTTCTCGTTTTCTTACTTGTTTTGTTATTCAAAATGGATCCAAATTGCTATTCTCTTTAAAAGTAAGAATTATTTTCCTAATATTATAATACTTTATGTAGAATGTTTATTTTTAAATTGTTCATGATATACTGCATGATATAATAAAACATCGCACATGGCTTCATTTGGAGGAAAGCACAGGAGGATTGCATGCAAGTCATGAGCTTATCATTGTTCTTTGTTTCCCACTAGATTATAATTAACAACAAGAGCAACATTAATAATAAACAACTCATGTAACTGCAGGAAGCCTAATTGTGCTCAGCTCAAAGCCATTTTTAACTTTGCTTAAAGATTTACACAGAATATACATGGTTCTCAAAAATGTATAATACATGTGTAAGAATGTATATTAAAAGGAAGAAAAACTAAATTAAAAGATATAAAAGATAAAATAAAGTTACTATAGCAAATACAATGTGTTGTATAAACATTGAAATAATTGAACATAGACAAGGCTGATCATGTGTACACGCCCATCTGTGGCAGACACTAATGAATATTTATAAGTATGCAAATACACCAGACACGTGACAAAATGTCAAAACAAACAAGATGTCGGAAACCCAAACAAGTTAAGATTTGGTAAGTGAAAAAAATTAATGATAAAAAGGTCTCAGGTCACATGATCTCTGTGCCATGGAAAGGTGGTTGGGCCTAAATAGCACACTAAAAGTACAGGAAACTATTTTTAAAAATTCTTATTTTAATAGATAGATTAAAGATAGAGAGATAGATAGAAGACCAAGACCAGGGTATCAAGGTATCATTTGTAATTTTTATTGAAGTTCCTTATATAGTCCTATATAGTTCTTGTATAGTCTGAATCAGTCTATAAGGATAATTGCTTAAGGACAATTTACACACATTAGATTATGTATATTCCTGTAGGTCCACATGGAGTATGTACTTCTAGTTGTAGGAGCACATGAGGCGAATTTCCTTTCAAAACTAGTCCTCGAAATGTTGATATTGCTTCCTCTTAAGGACAATGTGATCCAGAGTTTTGTTGATACTCACACAAAGGCCCTGTTACTCGTACCTGGTACCAGTACTCAGTGAGATCGACATATACTAATATTGTTTGAAAATAAGAATCACAGGGGTAGCATTTTCAGTTTAGAATAAGTAATTGGTATACTGCTACTACTTCTTCCTATCTCACAAACTATATGTGTTTTGCATGGCTTGAACTGTTATTGGAGGTGAGGAAGTGATTTCCAGGAGGTGAGGAAGCACTATTACAACTCAATGCATATGGTTTGTGTGTTTATGGTTGCTCCAATCAACCACCCAGAGAAACCACTAGGAGCTTTTATCATGTAGTTGTTTGTAAGGGCGAGGGAATTAAAAAGTGTGATTAAAAACTGTCAGCAAGAACCTTCATCTGTATTCTTGAACCACTTTATTATATATAACATTACATTTTTATGTATCTGTTTCTTTACTTCTTTACTAAATCTTTATTAAAAATATTTTAAAAACAGAAAAATTGTTTCTTCTTTGCTACAGTATTTTGGAGTCTGTACCCCTGATCAACAATACACAGCAATGATAACCGACCACAAAGGAAAACTGTACCTTGCACACACACAACAGCTAGAAGTAACACCATTAACACTTGATTTGGAGTTAATAATTACATTTACAGGCAGGTGAACATTAACAAACCTTCAGCTTGATTGACAGCTCAACTGGCCAATCACAGCACAGTATGAAAAGATGGGCAGGAATAAGCAACCCAATCTTGTGCAGTGCAAGTGAGGGAAAGTAACATATATATTTCCTGCAGTGATAACATTCATGTTTTTCAAATCTGTTGTAAAATCACTCCTCTTCATAATGTAAGGATCACACATCCAACATATTTGGTGATCTTGTGTTTATACTGATTACTGGGAATTTTATATAAACTAATGCATTAACAACTTTTTGTCTCTATTTAGTTTTTCACTTCTTTCGCACATCATAATGTTCACTTGATTGCAAACGACCTATTAGTACTCTACTCCACCGAAGATTAGATTCACTCCGTTAGCACTGTACTCTAATGAATGTACACACTATTCATGAACAGAGATACTGAACAGTTGAGGATAATACCTGGTTACTGTAATCTGCTAAAGAAGAGAATATATTGAAGTACCAATGCTGTTTTTTGTTGAGAATGTGAGATACTCAAGGTCAGATACTGATCCCAGCAAAAGCTGGTCAATGTCACCACCGAATACCTGGTGTGATGATATAACATTTAGGTGGAAGGTCTGGAATAAGGATCCTTTACTCAGTGCTTTGGATCTCACCTCATTTTTTGGAATCAGTACAATTTAAGCCACTCTCCCAAGACTTATGATCAGTCTATACTCTAGTAGCGTCTAGACGTCAGCAGTCAATATAGTCTATTGGCTGGGGTTTTGTTCCTCTGTGCAGTTGACACGTGTTTGCAAGTTGTCAGTGGTGAAACTATAAACATTACCATGTGTGGACAGTGTGCTCAATAGTCACTGATCTGATGGTATTGATTTCCATTGCTTTAACTACAGAAGGGTAAACCAGCCCTCTGTCAACTGTTTCTGAATGAAACGAGAAACAAAACTCGAGCATTTCTGGTGAATTGTGCTGGGGAAGTGTGGTCAGTGAGGGTTCTTACTTGAACTCTCATATGTGGTCTGGTCGACTTCCATGGTAGTAATTTGGTGTGTGCTGTATGCTGCATGACTCCTTCCATCTTCTGTTGTGGTCTTTGAATTGTTCTTCTTTAGAAATAAAGTGACCTGTTGATCAATATTTGCCCACTGTTTCATACCAGTAGAGGCAATTGTTCAGTGCTTCCTGAACCTGAGTACAGAAGATCAGTCAGCAAAAGGTGGCACAAAGTCTTATGCAAATCTTATGCTAAATCTTATGCAAAATCTAAACCAAATGTTTAGTTATTCTATCAAAAATGTATGTAAAACCCAACGGCAAAAAAAGTCATAGATTTCCCGATGTATTTCGAGTTCCTAACCACATAACCACTGTATGTACTGTAAATATACTGTACAGCAGTGTGCAAAAGTTTTGAGAGACTCTACATTTCTTTAATATTAAATTAAATTAAGTTATGTAGATTCAATAAAATAATGGGAACTCTATAAGGCTGCAAAAGCCGAAAGATACAATAAAAAAATTAGTTGGTTGCAGTTGCCTAGAGAACAATTCCTCGAGACAGAAGGTCTTGCTCTTTGGAAGCGACATGTGAAGATATGAGGAGGGGCTCAGTACTGTTTTACAGTACTGTTTATAAGTAACATCTCTGTATGACAAACAGCAAACAATCAAGCTTTAGGGAAAAAAAGCTTTTTCTGATGTTTTAATTTTGACGTGGTCTTGACTCAAATTGGATCAATTCCAGAATCCAATCTGTTCTGGTTACATTGATAATTCCCTATAAATAAACATTCAGACACTCATGCTTGAGAGTACCGGTAATTGGTTGCAAAATGTTGAAATAGTATACCATTCTACCTGAGTGTACTCAGTATATATACTGGTGTAGTATTTATACTTACCCGTGCAATTTGTTGTTTAAATGTTGTGAAAATTTGGATTGCATTAAAAATTGCCAACCAGCGAGCTACAATACTTTCAAATTTCAATCGCCTCAAACAAGGCATAATGTGTTAATAGTGATTAACCTTCTGCTACAGTAAATATGCACAGTGCTAAAGCCAAAGTACATATTTGCTCACAACACTTTAGGTAGAATGTGTAACGGCTAAATGTAGCTGTTAATATTAATCATTTCAGGAGTGAGTATCATGAAGTACTTTAAACCAAATTGCATTTGTAGTTATTTTAATACACAAATCTGACACAAATAATCAAGTGTAATGATTTTGCAAAATTATCTCATAATCTACATTAAATGTTGTTTAAAGAAAAACTGATTAACACTGATAGAACCTGGGTCTTTGTAAGGATCAATTTATTGTCATTTCATTGAGTAAATGAAGTTAATAAACTGCAACAAACTTTAAAAAGCATAGAACTATATTAATGAATTTGCATTTTAAGTTGCAGTTGAGCTTATAATAGGAACATAATTAAAACACTTTGCATAAAATTAAAACAGTGGCTGCCTTAATCTTTTGTCTTAATCTAATAACTGCCAAATGGCAAACGCACTCATAATGTAATGTTTTAGAGGAAACTGATTTGTTTACAGCAAACTGATGTAGAAATTAAACATCATGTCTGCAATGTTAGCAGTGCATCTTATACACACTAGCTTGCAGATTTCCCCCCCATCATTCTCCAACCTTTGGACCCATTAAGATAGTCTTGCCATTATAAACATTTGGCAGGTTTGGGTATTAGTGTAGCAGAGAGGTTTTTTTTTTTTATATTACATTATATTATGACAATAGTCCCAATAGTAATATATATTATGATAATATTCCTGATCTTTAAGGATAAATCTGTTGCAGGTAGACAGCTGGTGCATTAATATAGCTTAGTACACTTTTTACTCACTCACAGTCAATACCGCTTTATCTTGTGTACAGGGTCGCAGGAGGCCTGGAGCCTCTCCCAAAAGATATACTAAAGAAGACTTAGGGCACGAGGCGGGGTACACCCTGAGCCGGGTCCCAATCCATCGCAGGGCACACACACATACAGTATACACACCCTGTATGTCTTTAGACTGTGGACGGAAACCGGAGTACCTGGAGGAAACCCACCAAGCACGGCGAGAACCATGCACACACAGAGCTGAGCTGGGAATCGAACCTGGACCCTGGAGGTGCAAGGTGACTAAAATAAATGATAAATTGTAAAAACATGAATGTAAACAGTGGTCAAACTTGTAAATCATGTCTAAAATGTTTTACTTACAGTACTTTATTTATGGTAGCATAGAAAACAATCTGAATTATAGTTCAATTTCACAAACCTTTACACCAATTTAACTACAACACAAACTCACAGACATTGCTCCCAATGTTATCCAAAAGCCTTAGCTCTTTAGAAGCACTTAAGTCACTATTTACTGACAGCAAAATCATCTTTTAATAGCAGTATGTCCCAGTGTTTAGTTTGATCAGTTATTTCAGTAAAGTGATGTATTATCCATTTGTCCATGGATTTTCTCCAGCTTGGTTCCAGGTAACCAATTAAGGTAAAAAACATTTTTTTATCAGTACATGTAAAATACATTGAATAGTGGCTTTAGAGCTTTTAAAGACCTACATTTGTTTGTCTGTGAATTTGCATTGTTCTTTCTGTGAAGATCTCAGCCTAATTGAACTGGTTAATTTTCTTACACTGTATATACATAATATTAGTTGAGTAATTCATATAAATCTGTACAATTATTAAAATAATGTCTTGTTTCATAAACAAATGCTTCTTATTTTAGATCATTTTCATGTTTTACATGTACACATTAATAATGTGATCCACAATACAGGAAATATTTGTCTAATAATGAGGCTAAGCTTCAACTCTTGTCTGTGAACCAGATACACCTCATAGTTTCTTCCCACCTTCCACACACCTTCACCATTTTCATCCCAAATACACTGTCTCTCTGCTCTTGTTTTTCTAACTAATTTCATTGATTTCATAGAATTCATTTAAAATTCATTATTTTCTCTTCATATCCTTTCCTTATCTCTCAGCTTGTTCAGCTTATTGTACTAAATATTATGTATCAGCACAAAACTAATTAGCAATTTGTATTACTTCGATGAATGCATGTACTGTACTACTAAAATCTAAAAACAAGTAAAAAAAATCTGTGGTTTATAGGTTTATAGACAAGCAAAATTATTAAATATTACAGTGTGCAGGTTTTTGTACAGTATATGACAACATATAGTACAGTCAAAGTGACAAAGTGTTTCATTTCAAAATGGAATTATTATTCGGTCACTATATACATAGGTTTTAGATGCATGACTGAGGTCTGTGGCCACACTTCACAAGTTAATGCAACTCATTCTCTCTGTGTCCACCATTCAGAAAGAGACAAAGCGGTGGTGGCTGACGTCCTCTACCCAGCTTCCGCTCTTTAATCATTTTCCTTTAATCTTTACCTCATCATCTCTAAATCATTTCAGATTTTGTTTTGTTCTGGCCTTGTTTTGATCATGACAGGAACACTCAAGTTTATAAATCCCTGATCATGTCACATGTGCATCCGACTCTTGTTCACTCGCTCTCTCTCTCTCGTCTATCACTTTCCCGCTCTCGGTCAGACTTGATGGTTGGCTCACTGTTTGAAGTTGCAAGCAAGCTAACTATCTATTGAATTTCTAATGAAGATTTAGAAAGACCTATTTCTAAGGCAGGGGTCATAAACTAAAAATGGTGCATCGGTTATGTGAGACTGTATGTTTAGCAGAAGCACTCTTTTGCATATATACAGAACCACTCTTACAGTATATGACACCATCATTATACATTACCCAGCCATAGCTACATAATGAAAACACATGTGACCCCAGGTATTGTTCCTGTTTGCTGTGGACAAACCAGCCTGCTCCTGATTTTTCACTCTCTATTTGTAATGGTCTTCCACAAACAGCGAAAAGCCCATAAAACTCACAGTGTTATCTCTGCCTGAGCACTTTTGTTGCATGGTAATGATTTTCAGTGCTTCAGACCAGCATGGTTCTGTGTGCCTGTGCAATAAATGCATTGAGATAAAAAAAAACAACAACACAGAAAGCGGTTTTCCACGTCCAGGTACACTAATTGTGAGCTGCAGGTAATGTATTATTGCTGCTTAGCTTAGGTGTATTTTATACAATTTGCAAGCAAACCTGAGCTCAAAAGAACCCTGTTGCTATGCAAGTCTCCGTCTCAGCACATTTCCATGGTGATGGGGAGATGGAATTAACAAGCTATACAGAAGCCTCCTCGGCTTTACTGGAAGACTATGTCTATTCACACAAATTTGAAAATAAAATGAAAACATGATTTCTTATTTATAGGTATATTGTTAATTTCATTTGGAACAACTTGAGTTACATTGAGTGTAGGATTATTGCTCTACTCTTTAGTTTTCAGAGTAAGGGTAATGTGTAATAAATGGTTATAGAGTGCTCAGAGTGGATCACAAATTCTAAATTATTCTATTTAGACATCCCTATTACCACACTCATTGCAAGACTAAACATGTACCATTGGATGGACTCATGGTTACATTCATCAGTATTAATATGGCTTAGCTTTTAAGTGCTTTTAGCTTTTAGCATCTAAAACAAAACAGGAGTTTTTTTTTAACCCATACAACTAAATCATATGATAGAATGCAGATGTTCAGAGTCTTGGTCACTCCTCAGGGATCTGTCCAGGTATTCTGACACCATGGTCCAGTGTATTTCTGGGGCTGGAGTTGACACAGCTGGACCGGGTGGTTTCATTTTTGCTGCCAGTCCTCTGCAGGAACTGCAGGAAGTTCTCCTGGATGGATCCTTCATGACTTGAGCCTCCAAATTCCACAGGCCTGTTGGAAGCACAGCACTTCCTCAGCTTTATAAGTTCCTCCCGGATCTGCCTGTTGAGCAGTCCATAGAAAAAGGGGTTCACTGCAAATGAGGAGTAAGCCAACCAAGTCACAATCTCCTCGATATCTCCTGGACTCTGGAGTGGTGCCATGATGGACATGTGAAGGTGGAAGCTGAAGTATGGAAGCCAGCACAGCAGGAACTGCCCCACAATGATGACGAGTGTAAGGGCAGCTTTCCCACCTCCAAATACCCTCTCAGGGGACAGTCTCTGAGGCAGACTCCGTGTCGTAGTGATGATGGTAGTCTGGCTGTTAATGGAATCTGATCGACACTTCTGTGCTGGATTCGGGGGCCATGGGGGAATGGGGATGTGTTGCCTTGCAGCCGACCGTGCTACCTTGTAGACATTACAGTATACCGCAAAAATCACCACTGCAGGAACCAGAAAGCATACAAGAGTAAAAAGAATGGCAAACGCTTTCCTGAGACGACTATGACTCCAGTGCAGAGAGCAATGGGTAGCTGCAATGGAGCTTTGATTCCCATATGCTGGCCAACCAAGTAAGGTAACAAGTGCTAAAAGCAAAGATTTCACCCAGATAAAAACCATAACTCCAACAGCCAGGTGTATAGTCATCTTTACCTCATAGCGCATGGGATGGACAATGTAATAGTAGCGTTCCACGCTAATGGCAGTTACAGTAAGAATAGAGGCACAGACCAGAAATACATTTAGAAATATGTAGACTTGGCACTCCAGAACCGTAAAAGTCACAGTACTGAAGAATGGAGAACTCGAAACTATTCCGAGAGGCATTAGCAATATGGCACAAAGTAAATCCACCGCACAAAGATGGCACACAAATGCATATTTTTTCGTGTGCGGAGCGCGGGCGATGGCTAAAATAACTCCAGTGTTGCCAAGCAGCGCTGCAAGGTTAAGAGTCACCATGCCAAATAACCCCACTAGATGTTTCATTTGGGACTCGGAGTCGATGACTTCCTCCACGCTTGGTAGTGTAGGCTTTGTGGGTCTCCATTGGCTAGATGTATCATTTGAAGTTGTATGATTAGTCAAGAAACCTGGCCCAGCTTTCTCCATTGTTCACAGCTGATGGTATTTGGTATGCCAGGTCAAGCTCCACCATCACCAAATATTGTATTTTCTCTGATTCCTAAATGTATTTCTAAAAAATAAAAAAAAACATATATATAGACATCAGGTGTTATGTACTAGTTTAACATTCACAACCTTTTCATAAAATTGTAAAATGGTTCAACAATTTTTTTTAAATAATGGTAGACATTAAAATATTTTGTGTTACAGTATTTCTATTGACTAAATATAACTATAGTATTGCAATAGTATAATAATATTATGCATTATGAAGGATAACCAATTTTTATCAGAAAAATCCCATGATAAAGAGAATTTGCTTCAGTTAACAAGTTTATAAATGCCTGATATTTGTGAAAATCTGTATTTTTTTCAGTCTAGTTAACATGCTAGCTACCTGAATCATTGGTATCTTTATCAGTGCATTAATTATGGCAGAAATATATTGTTCTCTCAGCCTTGATATGAAGCTTATTAACTACTCAACATCAATGCAGTTGTATTGTTTTCTATGTAAAACATACGTAGTGTCAGCATGCTACTCTTTCTGTCAAGCTAATATACATTAAGAGTTAGTTAAAACAGATCTTTTTTAGTTTCATTATGTTTTTCTTGTGGTTTAACCAAAACAATCTCCAGATGAGCATTCAGGTAATCAATCACTTTTTCAAAAGTGATTTCTATTTTTTTTATTAAAAAAGGGAAATCACAATTGCATACCTGCAGGAACCATGGTTGTTCTTGTTCATCCAGAGAGCACAACAGAATCCACTTCTTCTCTAGATCACAGACCACCTGCTGCTTCTGACGGGTCAACATTCTCCACAACATGTGATGCTCACAATCTCTCATTCCAGTTGTGTTATCCAGCTTGTGCCTTAAGAGACAAATTCTCATCAGAATTAAGACCTAAAATGCTTAACTCTGGTCTTCCTTCCTTAGGGCCCAGGTGAGAAGACAGACTGCTACCTTTTCTACTGTCTGCCTCCACCGCTGTTCATCAATATATGCACCACTTAAGTAGGTGTTTTAATGGGATGCTTTCTCTTCCCCCTGCCCCCCCCGCCGCCCCCTGTGTGTGTGTGTGTGTGTGTGTGTGTGTAGGGCTGTGACTGTCACACATTGTATTCCATGATTTTCCCCCCCCCTCTTCCTCTTTGAATCAGACACATGCTCTTCTGTCCTCAAGAGTGTCAGTGCTCCCCTGGGTCCTACTATACATCCGTTCACAAACAATATCAACATTTATGGAATGAAAAATTACACCTGCTTTAAAAGTGCATCTATTATTCACCTGACATCAACCATATTTGATTCTGTCCAAATATATTTAAACAAATGGTCCACAAAAATCTCAAAGTTTGCTATATCTCGAATAAATCTCAGGTTAAATTACAGCATACTGGATGATGACAAACACAAGCAGGTAGTTTATACTGTTGAAGGGGCTTGAATAGAGACAGAAAGATAACAGACTTTCTTTTGCCCTTTTCTTTAGTCAAGATTTATTTGATGGTACTAAGTACAAACATTTCAATAATTAAATCTAAACACTCCACACACCTTTACTTATCCAGTGACCTGCTTTGTAGTCTCTAAAAAGGCATAACTTTATGCATGTTCACCAGCTCAAGGTCTGTGGGTGTAATCCAGTTAAAAATCTTTAAGGGGGAATGTGAGAAAAAATTTTAAAGTGTGAATTCAAGCACTTGGTATAGTGACTGCCAAGAAAATTTCATTTCACCTCCTGGGTGCTGGAACAGGAAAGAGTCTTGATGTATACCTTAAGGGGTGGTGCTCCAGTGCAACCTAGAAGTTCAATATTTAATTGATTCTAGACTATTTTAAACAATGATCCTTACTGGATAATGTATCACAAGAAAGCCACACGTTTAGATTTAAGCACAATTATTTATTTCCGACCTGTTGAGTTACGACAGCAACAAGTGTACCCAAGGCACTCTTAAGAGCTTGACATTCCTTCAAAATCAGTTAGCAGTAAACAAAGTGCAAGTGAACTAGGTAAGACCTGGACTCAAGCAAGCATTAGCGGTAATATAATTTATGTTATGTTCATAGTGCAATATGCAAGTATGCATCATAAACTTCAAATTTGGAGCACACGTTAAAAATAAAAAATAACGTAGAGAGTGATCTCTATAATCAAGTTGCCACAAAGAGGCCACATAAAATAAATTGTGAACTGCTGGGTGCTGACTTAGATTTTCTTTTTAAGAGTATTTGGTTCTGAGACCTTGTGAAGGATTTTAAACAAGACAGAGACAAATGATCGCTATAAAAAGTAAACTTTGAAACAATGTGATCAGGTACCGATAGTTCAATCTTTGGAATCAGTTGTGTAGCTCCTTTAAAGTAAATTCAAACACATGCTTTAAATAATCAAAATAAAATGACAAAAATGTTGAAAATAAATTTCACTATTGATACAGGAATATATTTTTACCCCAAAATAATTAATAATGAACGATGGCCCTTTTCTTGCTGCACACAATTCACATGGCATGGATGGATACAGTGGTTTAAAAAAGAAAAAGAAAAAAAAGGAACACAAACATGTATATTACCCAAAAGACTAACAAAGTTAGAAACAATGTCAAGATAGAAAGCCAATACATAAGTCTAACAGAAATAATGGAAATTTCTGCATAATTTAACTTCTTTTAAGTTATACGTTTCCCTTTTTTTTTTTTTTTTTTTTTTAGACATTGCACCATTCAAAAGCAAGTTCAAGACAGAGACATTCGGATATTCAAACAGCTTCTATAATAAAATGAAGGCACTAAAATTTGTCTTGAACATAAGCAAAAAAAAAACCAAACCAATCAGGTCTGCTAAATGCAAAAATATGTTTGTAATTTAAACAGGCTTAAGCAACTTAAAAAAAAAAAATAAAAAAAACACCAGAACCTCCACATACCCCCTCTGAATTCCAAAACATCTCATCAATATTTTCTTTATTTATTGATGGTTTGAATTACAAATGAAGTTATGCTGAACATGTCAGCAAATTAGACTTTTAAGCAACTTTGGTCCACTATAAATATGACACAAAAGCAAGAGCTATAAGAGTTAAACAACCATGTGTTAGTGGAGCAGGATTCGGGCTCTTCACAGGATGAAGTCAGAAGTGGAGCTCCAGCAGGTAGCGGATGCGACACTGACTCTCCTTGTAAATGAGATACTCACTGTTGTAGAAGGAGCTACCCTGGTACTCAGGTTGTTTTATGGCTTTCCCCTGTGGTACAGCAACTTTCTTCCCATCTAGCTGAATGAAGACGTCTTTTGTGGGATCTGTAAAGGACAAATGATTTAAAATAATGTAAAAAATAGTTAACACTGTTTTTAGTTGATAAAAGTATTGTGATTGAATCACGTTTATGTAGAATACTGTGCTAAAGTCTTAGACAGTCTTGGTTTTTTTATGCACAATTTTGCAGTATATTTTATTTTAGTCAATACAAAAAAAAAATTTTATTCACTTTTCCAACAATAAAATTTATGCTCCCAAAAGATTTTTAAGATGACAGTAAATTTATTTGAGAAATAGCATAATAAAGACCACAGTGTTGTCACACCAACTTAGAGATGTTAATGATCAATCATTAATCGTTTAATTGCTGTTTAAACATTTTAAATGTTACTAACCGATAATGTTTAGCACAATAATGCTCAGTAGATCTATTAACTTGTACTTTATAAGAGAACTGCACTTACATTTTAGCAATATGACGAGCAATATTGTTTTTTTTTTAAGAGGCCTTATTGTTGAATTAGGACAGAAAGACAATAGTAGTATTTTTAACAGCTTAGTAGTGAAACATAAAACAAATCTCCCAGGCAAATCATAATTCACTAGTGTTGAAAAAAACAAGGTATTGGTGATCTGGAAAGTGTTGCCAGTTCGGGAGGTTTTCAGGTTTTGTCACATATAACTAATTTGGTGGGACTGTGGCACCAGAAAAGTAGTGCGTCTTGTTACCATGATTAATTATTAAAAATTTTCAATCCTACCCCAAATATTGGCTTTTGTTTAGTTTATTATTGTGTATTGTTCTTTATACTATTTTTTTATATAGAAATATATAATTAAATGTATTTTTGAAAAGACTTTTGTACTATTTTTGCACTCAAAATATATTTTAAGAATATTTTAATCATTTGAAGGGCCACTGACCTGGTTCTTGTGTCCCACGTGCTACCACACTGTCATAGCCATTAGGAGCCTTCTTTAAGTCGGGGTCATCACAGGTAATGGTGTATTCCTTGCCCAGAGCAACTTCGTTCAGAAACATAATGCCAATATTCTTTGATGGTCGGACTGAGGAAGCAGATATATATTTTACAAACTTTCAAACCGCACCATATTGTTTATGCATCCAATTAAAAAGAGTGTTCAGATCTTAAATTGGAGGGCTGTACGATACAACGGTTGTCCCACTGTAATTGATTTCCTTCTGATGATATTTGTATGACGTTATTACAAAAGAAAGGCAGGGATCCTCACCATAACCAGCAGACTTCGAATTTTCTGAGGCAAAGTAAATACCACTGCCCACTCGGCCACCAGAGTGTGGCATGATGCGTAGACCACTTTTCAGAATGGCCGCCACCACGGCTACGTTAGTTCCATGCCACAGCAACCTCCGGTTGTCCAAAGCATTATTGTCACTGAAGCGCTCTGCCTACACAGGCAACACACACATACATGCGCAGGTAATTAGACACATAGGCAGACACAGCAATAAAGAGTTTTGACTGCAGAGTGAATTGGAACGAGGGTTTTAGCAGTTTGACTGAGTATCTTCAAAACTTATTATAGACACATTATATAAACATAAAGGGAGAGTATAGCTATGCAAAGAAAAATGTATATATATATATATATATATATATATATATATATATATATATATATATATATATCTTACCTCTTTATCTCTGTCCACTTGCCATACATCTATTATGCGGAGTCTTTGACCAGTGGCACTTAAGTACTTCTCAATAATCTTGAATCAACAAAAGAAAAAAGGCACACATCAATTATGCATAGGGAATATATAGCAAGTTTGAACAAAGCCAAATATGGTTTATGATTCTGTCTATTGCATTTATTGTATTTACTTTAAATGTAACAAAAGTGTATACCACCTTAAACTCTTTAGATTTTTTATCCATGAGTTTGAGTTTGCATTTTAGAGACTGATAGTCCTGGTCTATTGGATGAGGAACAGTCTCCACCATCTCATCCTTCGCTTTTTCTGACTCAGCTTTAAGGCTTTGGGCGATCTCTATATCTGCCAAGATCTACCACAAGTAATCACATGGAAAATGTTATGTATTCAGAGTTGTGGACACAATAAAGTAAAACATAAAACTGGATAGTTTGCCAACTGTATGATAGTCCAACAACAAAGCACTAAGCTGATAGCAAATCTTACCAGAAGCATCTCCTTCTTGTCCTGAAGGATGGCATTATCTCTGATGACAGGGGGTCTATTGCGGCCAAAGTTATGTGGAATAATGGTAAAGAACTTAGAAGTAAGCTCTTCTAACTTCCTTTCATTATTTTTCCTCTTTATTGCTTCTTCAATCTCTTCTAATGCCTCAAAGCCTTTAGCAATCTGCTGCTTACTCAGCTTCCCCAGCGGCATCTTCTTAATGTCTGTGCAAATGGACAAAACTTAGACAGTGCAATTCAACATTTTCCTTTAAGTTAAGTGCAGTTGTTAAAGGGAAAACTGGTTGCTTGGGGCCAACTTGTCTCATTAAAGACATAACTAAAGAGCTCAACCCTCTTGTGCTACTAAAGCTTCATTCAATACATTATGCCACACATCTTACTACTAGTTCACCAACGGCCTTCCCCAACACACATCCCAAACTGAAAAACCAGCATAATCCCTGATGAAATGAAGCACTTTAAGTAGTACTGAGGAGAGAGCAGCTGTCTGCCAAAACCAACATTCAAAACCCAGTCAAGGAAGCATTTTCAGCAATAAAATCATCTTAAACCACACTTAATAATTGTTTTTAAGTAACTCTGAATTGACCCCATGTTGTTTATTTATGCCTCAGGCAAGCTACAAACCTTATTAACGTCTATGCCTCAGGCAAGCTACAAATCTTATTAACGTCTAACGCAAGGCTGAATCCCTCTAATGAAGGACACTACTTGGTGTTTGGAACAGGTGATTACATACTGCACACTAGCTTTCCATTTTACACAGTATAATCTAGCTTCTTGACCTTTTAAGCTGACAAACAGACTAAGCTGAAAATCACACCCAGGTTCATGCTCTCCATGGCCTCCTTAAACATGTCATTGTTAAAGATGAACTTGATGAGTCTTTGAGTTGCATCTTCCAGTGTGCAGGGCAGAATGTTCTTTTTTGCTGTCACGAGTCTGCTATCTACAGCATCAACCTGAAACATTCACAATCAACCAAGAATAAATTATTCTGCATATTTTGGAAAACAAGCAATGCCCACCGATATTAAGGCAGTTTATTATGTACATTGAGATAAAACAGGTTTTAATAAAGGATTTGATCACTAATATAGTGTACTAACATTTGACAATATGTAAAATTTTTGGATTGTGCGGACAAAGAGTCTTTAGAAATAGTTAAAAGACTGTTTAAAGTAGATTATTAAATCTGGCACATAACTCTTCATGACATAACGTTTACTTAACATTGTGGTTTTAGCAGATAACAATGTACTCTTAGTTCGGGTTTTTACACACCCCGGACTGTTGCGGATATGTTTTTAATCTCAAATTGCCACTATACAGTACATTACTGCTTTTTAATAGCGCCACGGTTTTGAAACACATGAAACGGGTTTTAAACTTTCTGCAGGAGAAATAACCATACAATGATCTGTCTGTACACCTTTAAAAGTTTAGTTTTTTATAGTGTACTTGACTTATCTGTACTTGACTTATCTGAAGTAATCCATACTGTCATGTGTTCGTTTCTGTTTCGTGAGGATTTGGGCGCCTTATAGGCATTACACTCTGGCTCTGTTAAGTGATGCATATAGCCACGCCCACCTCAAGGGAAAAAGTGCTATATTCATCCAAAAAAAAAAAAACACTGACTGCTGTAATGTAGTCTGGAATATAACTGCTCATAATGTCATTTTTGCGGAGATTTAACTTCAAATACAGAAAAACTGGCAAAGTTTCATTCAATTCTGCCCAGTCAGTTTTGCGGGATGCTGTAAGACTTAGTTGGACAGGTATACAAACATACAGACAGAAAATTTTCAGAGACTAGTTTCTAGTCCTCCGATGCAGGAAATCCAAGTATATCATTGAAAAAGCGAGTGCTGACCAATGTACAGACAAAACCTTTCTTTTATTTATACACATAGAAATGTAATTTCATTATTTACCATCACTTCAGCATCATGGTCTCCTTCCACTTCAATCAGAGTGTATTTTCCCGCATAAGAGACAAAGTTAGCCCGATCGCTCCAGTTGTTCTTCGTTTTGTCTTTGAATTTCTTTTCAAAGTTGTTAATGGCAGCATCAGCATTTGAAGGTTCAGCTAAATTGTACTGTCCTGTTTCTCCCTGGCCATGACAAAAAGGAGATGCAAAGTCATAAATGAGAATGGGCTAGATCATTTTAATTCTTTTTAAACCATAATGTCAGAGATAATAAATGCCAGACAATTTAAGTAAAAAACTATTCAGATCACATCCCAACCCTAATATTAAGCACTAACAAGAATACCTAAACAATTAAAAAAAACAGTTGCTGCATTAACATTGTATCTATCATGACAAGTATTTATCATGACATGTACAAATAAACAAATAACTAATATTTACACTGCAGTCCAAAAAAAAAGGATTGCCATTTCGTTGATTACAGCAGGAGTGTTATTCTGATAAACATGCCTTGTCATTTATGATAACATTTATTTCCACCTAGAACTGCATTAATTTCTCTCCATGATCTTGCATTGATGATAGCGGAGTCAGACTGCTGTGTAAAGCCTTCTCCAGCACATCCCAAAGGATCACAATAGGGGTGCACCAATTAGGGTATTTGGGGCCGATCAGAAATCAGAATACTGTGTGGGGGTATAATAAATGTAGAACTTTTTTATTTACTAAACGGCAACATATTAGATTTTCTTATTATTTTATGGAGATTATTTAAAAAATGCCCAATAAACAAATAGAATCACCTATGCTCGGCTAAGGAGCAAATATTTTCCATTCCTTAACTAGCATCAGGGGATTTTCACAAATGCCAAAATGCTTATCTAAAATGTGACTGTCCTACAGTACTCACTCACCATATAGGCTGCATCAATATATAACAAATTAAAACTTTTTGAATAAAGATAGATATTAATCATCTACTTATTATTAAGGAGCGAGGGCATTTTTAAGAGACAGTCTAATACTAATAGTTGCTCACTGTCAGCCCACATGCATGGGGCAGTAAGGTACACCCTGGCTGGCCTGGCCAGAGCTGGGAACCAGTCTTATTTTCTTTTTTACTTTTCATACTCAAATTATTCAGGGTGTGTTGTCCTTTAGTGGCAAATAGAGTTTGTTTTGTTTAGCTTTTGTCAGACGTTCCTCCAAGAGGTTTTTCTTTTGAAAAATAGTGAATATTGCAAATTTTATGTGTTTTAAAGAAACTTGGTAATTGTCCAGTGCATGTTGTTTTGACTGTCGGTTGGCGAATTTTGCATCAGCCAGTTGAGAGAAAACCGACCTAGACTGGGGGAAAAAAAGTATTTAGTCAGCCACCAATTGTGCAAGTTCTCCCACGAGAGAGGCCTATAATTTTCATCATAGGAATACCTTAACTATGAGAGACTAAACAGGAAATCCAGAAAATCACATTGTAGGATTTTTAATGAATTTATTTGCAAATCATGGTGGAAAATAAGTATTTGTTCACCTACAAACAAGCAAGATTTCTGGCTCTCACAGACCTGTAACTTCTTCTTTAAGAGGCTCCTCTGTCCTCCACTCGTTACCTGTATTAATGCCATCTGTTATCAGTATAAAAGACACCTATCCACAACCTCAAACAGTCACACTCCAAATTCCACTATGGCAAGACCAAAAAGCTGTTAAAGGACACCAGAAACAAAATTTTAGACCTGCACCAGGCTGAGAAGACTGAATCTGCATTAGGTAAGGAGCTTGGTGTGAAGAATTTTATTTTATTTACCTTTATTTAACCAGGCAAGACAGCTGTTCTTAATCTTTCTTATTTACAACTGTGGCCTGGCAAAGGCTGAGCCTTTTGGGGGAAATAGGGGAACTAATAAAAATAAAACATTTTAAGAAAGATACATATATACAATATAAACGAAATTACGAGAAAAATAAAAGCAAAAACAGTAAATAAGTTACATATTTAAAAAAAATGTGAATAGTGAAACAACAATGAATAAGAGCAGCTAGTCTAAATAACAGCAACACACGTCTTTAAAGTGAGCTGAGTTAGGAATGAGACTATCCAGTTTTAACGTTTTTTGCAGGTCATTCCAGTCTCTAGCAGCAGCGTTCTGAAAAGACGACATGCCAAATACAGAAGAAGCCTTAGGAACTGTCAGCAGAATCAGGTTAGCAGATCGAGTGTTATACCCAGAAGAAAAAGAGTGTAACAATTCTTGTAAGTGAGGAGGGGACAAACAGAGGAGAGTTTGTTATAAACCGGATGACAGAGTGGTAGAGAACGTCAAGCTTTTGAAGCAGGCCTTTGGATGCTGATCTATAAATGATGAAATCAACTGTGGGAGCAATTACTAGAAAATGGAAGACAAGACCACTGATAATCTCCCTTGATCTGGGCCTCCACGCAAGATCTCACCCCATGGGTTCAAAAAGATCACAAGAGCTGTGAGTAAAAATCCCAGAACCACACGGAGGGACCTTGTGAATGACCTGCAGAGAGCTTGGACTAAAGTAACAAAGGCTACCATCAGTAAGGAGGCCGCCAGGGACTTAACGTGGCCGCCCGACGTGTCCCCCTGCTTAAGCCAGTACATGTCCAGGTCCATCTGAAGTTTGCTAGAGAGCGTTTGGATGATCCAGAAGAGGATTGGGAGAATGCCATACGGTCAGATGAAACCAAAATATAACTTTTTGTTTGGAGGAGAAAGAATGCTGAGTTGTATCCAAAGAACACCATACCTACTGTGAAGCATGGGGGTGGAAACATCA
>JAQMYL010000036.1:16234844-16259642 GCA_030014365.1 Clarias pachynema
ACATGCCTCTCTCATCTTTTTAAGTGTGAGAACTTGCACAATTGGTGGCTGACTAAATACTTTTTTGCCCCACTGTATATCGATCGGTGGCCAATCGATCGGAACACTTAAAGGAGTTAAAGACTGGATTCTGTGGTGGCCAATCCATGTGTAAAAATGAGGTCTCATGCTTCTTGAACCAGTCTTACATAATCTGAGTGCGACGAACTTGAAAAAGTCATCTTATAATATGCACGCGCCATTATGGAAGCAAAATGCTATTGATGGAGAAACCTGGTCATTCAGGTCATCAGCTGACCTCATTTTCTGGGCACATAATGTTGCTGAACCTAGAACTTAATCAATCTCAGATCATAACACTGCCCCCACAGGCAGTGTTATGTACAGCAGGCACTAGACATGATGGGTTTCCAATCAGCCTCACTGATAAGTGTTTTTTTTTATTTTTATAAAGCTACACATCTGTCTCGTCCCAATCCCTTGAGTTCTCTTCGCATTGTGTGTTTTGAAGTGCTCTTACTTTTACTATTAAACACAGCTGTGTGTTCTACTGTTGTTTTTTCCCGCGATTTGATTAAGTGATCTCCTGCTCATTTAGGATGTTTTTCCACCCACACTTCTTCCTTGAAGATGATGGTTCACCACTATCATGCGAGTTTTAATTAAATGTTTTTCAGTTCTTAACCCTAACTTTAGTAATTTCAGCAATCAGCTTAGTTGTTTTCTTGCTTGATGCCGGCCAATAATTGACCCTTGTTTCCAATACATACAGCTAATTAAAAGGTAAACAAATTGTAATAAACCAACTTACTACTCTGCCCCATCTTGTCCAGCAATAATATTTCCCTCCTGACAATAAGACCTGGATTAAATAAAATTTGTTGTTGTTATTTCCGATGTTGGTCTGATTGAGCATACAGTCATAATCTTCATAAACCTGTAGAAACAAAAAATGTAAAGTTTATTAGAGAAATAACTACTGTTACAAGACTTTTATTAAAAAGGCTACTATTAAAATTGTGTCTATTTTCTTATTTTCACAAAAAATAAATAAACAAAAATAACAATAAAGTAGTGGTGCACAGCTGATAAACTGGATATCTCATTTACAAGCAGAGCTCATCTATAAACCAAAGTTCACCCAATAACATGAAATGATTTATTTGTTCCTACCTCGGCATTCAACAGTTGACAATGGGAGTCTGGTTTCCGTTTGACCTTAACCTGTGAGCCTGTGGCCTTCAAAGCTTCTTTAGCAGAGGTGAACTTGTCTTTTACTGGCGCTTCAGGCTCTTCTTTTATCTTCTTTCCGCCTGCTTTGGTGGCAGCCGCTGCCCTTCTCTTTGGAGCCATGCTTTCTTCTTGTACTAGAATATCAAAACTAATTAATTTCCTTAGTAGGGTGATGGAAGCTCATTCTTTGCCTCATGTTGCAAGAGACAAATCATACCTCTCTTCTTTCTCTGTTCTCATCTATTTTGATTCTCACATGATTGACAAATTAAGTAAGAAGCTGAGAAACCCAAACAATGTCACATTCAGTTTGTAAGATATATAGTAGGAATGCCATTTATGTTTTCAACTGTCTTACAGTCAAGGACTTTGTACTTTGCCATAAATCTCACTCTGGGTTCAGAAGATTACACATGAAGTGGTCCCGAGTTCAAAGCTAAATATGGGTAACTGTCTCTGTGGTGGTTCTGTGAATGTTCTCTCTGTGTACATGTGGATTCCTTGCAGGTTCTTCAGTTACCTCCTGGTATGTGATGTGTTTCTGCGTGCCTGATTCATAGAACTGAAAGTCTATGTGTGTATAGAGTCATTCTGTCATTCATATATTCTATACCATTTTCCCTCAGATACAGACAGGGTCACAGGAGTTCCTGAAGCCTATTCCAGGAGACTTTTGGCTGAACAGGGTGCCAATGCATTGCAGAGCACACACACACACACACTTTCTACAGGCAATTTGAGAACGCCAGTTAGCTTAATCTGTATGTCTTTGTACTGTGAGAGGAAACCGGAGTACCAGGAGGAAACTCACCAAGCACAGGGAGAACATCCACACTCCACACACACAGACCTGTGGTGGGGATAAATTCCCTAGAAAGAGTGTATCAAATTCCTTTGGGTGCATGACCCAAAATAATGACTTCCTGTTGAGTACAGCCCATGACATGCAATGTCAAAGTTGTTCAGCTCGATAAGCTCTAAATGTGTCCTGGGTTTCATGTGCGTGCATGCATGTGGGTGTGAGCTTTGCAGCAAAATCTTGTGTGAGACCATCAGGCATCCTAATAGCAGCAGATTCCAACCTAAAAAAGCCGCAAATGGTGGGGAAAAATCCTTAGAAAATTACACTAGGGCCCTTCACACACGCTGACAACATAGGGCTGATGTCATAGTGCTTGGGCCCTAATCACACACTGTGACAAAATAGGGCTGATGTCATAGTGCTTGGGCCCTAATCACACACAGTGACAAAGTAGGGCTGATGTCATAGTGCTTGGGCCATAATAATTGATATAATGATTTACTAAGTAATGTTAGAATTATAGTCTGCACAATTCTTAACTAAAATGACACAACCTGTATTACTTACAGTATGTATTTAACACAACACATACATACTGTAGATATTTACTCATTTACCTAAAGCAATACTGTTCTCTTGCTACAGAGTGACAAGTTATTTTTTTTGTTTTACTTCCAAGTAGTTTTTCAAGCAAGGACGTTCTTATTTTTGAAGCATAAAAATCAATAGGATTATTTTACTCTTTTTTTTGTACTTTTACTTAAATAACCTATTTGAGTAATGTTACATCTTCCACCATAGGTGGTAAGATGAGCCCCAGGACTTGTCTGGACTTGCCCAGCTGCATCATGGCCAGAGTGTTTAGGATAATGCTGTAAACAACAAATACTGTTTCATAAACCTGTAAGACAGAGGAACTACTGATCTTGCACCATTCACAACTTTCAAATCATTTGAAGGACATGGTTTATACACTTAAAAAGCAGTACTGGTAACATGCTTCAAACCGTTTAAAGAATTAATATACTAGACACATAATGCTTTTTTACAACAACAAAAACAACTAGATTTTACATTAAAATGCGTTGCCAAGAATTTAACCCAAACGCTAACAGGACACTGCTAAGGAGCACAGCATTGTTGTTAGCAACGATATGGCAAGACAATCACGGCTAATCATTTGAATATTCACGTCCGTCCAATGAAAGACGTATTGCGTAACGCAACGCATTGGGATTTACTACAATAATTTGAACACCCACCTCACTTCTGCGCACTAATGTCAAAATCGTTGTTCAAAAAATCTGTCCTGGGACAAACTACTTCCGCATCCCGTAAAGCCACGCCCACAATGAAGCATCACGTCAGTGGGCATTCCGTCCTTCGAGCGGGGAAAACCCATTTCAGGTGGGAAATACAAGTTGGAAAAATGGGAGTTTGAAATGTATTCGTGAACAAAATAACTCGTGAACTACGGACTAACAAGACGTCTTGCAATATATGTATATTTTATTATTATATTTAACTTATTCGTACTTAATTATTATTATTTAAGGTTAAAAGAAAAAAAGTACAAACAACCCAATTTCAAGTTGCTATCCTTGCAGTCCTCACAGTGACTGGCTATGCTGTTAAGTGTGCATTGTGTGGTTTGAGACACAGCATGGAATTAGATCTATATGAAAGCTTAGTGCGCAGTAGAAAAAAGGCAATGTCCACATGTACCCGGGTATTTTTTTTAAAACTACTTAGTTTTTTTTAGTTTTTTTTTTTTTAATTCTGTCCACACGACCTACGTTTTAAAAAAATATCCTTGTCCACATTAAAACGCATAACGCCCTGTTAAGTGCTGTAAGGATCAGCCCTAATCAACGAGGGGCCAATCAGAAGCCTAGAAGAAACATTACCGGTTGCGCTCTGTAGAAGTCCGATGAGTCTCGTCCAAAACCGCCGTCGCTGTCTGCGGGGTCTGTGTCTCCGGAGGTTTGTATTTAGCAGCAGTGAGCTTCGTAGTGCATTCAGGCACCTCTGTTCGTTAATGTCATCAACGTGTGTATGTACGTAAATCCACTATTGCGCAAATATCATCATAAACAAAGCTGACGTCAAATCAAGGCTCACTAGCACACAAACAATGACATCATCGGCACGCAAGGTGACGTTACAACAAGCCAAGATCTCCATTTCCTCACAACACCACTGAAGACAGTTTTCCAAAAGCTCCGCTTTCTATGACCAAAACTGCGTTTGCATGTGGATGAAAGGCGAAAACCGCAGATAAAAATCTCCATTTATAAAAAAAAAAAAAAAAAAATTGGCTTTAGGGCACAAGGTGGGGTACACCCTGGACAAGGTGCCAATCCATCACAGGTTACATATATACAAACACACTCAAATTCACACTACGGCATGCCAATTAGCCTAAAGGGCATGTTTTTGTACTGTGGGAGGAAACCGGAGTACCCAGAGGAAACCCACCAAGCACAGGGGGAACGTGCAAACTTTATGCACACAAACCCAAGGCGGGACTTGAGCATGGACCCTGGAGGTGCAAGGCCACAGTGCTAACCTCTAAACAACCACAATGCAACACATGTTCATAATGTACTTCCACAAGCAGTTTGCTGTAGGATGTGTCTTCTAGAGAGAATAAAGTCCAGAGTTTTGAATGATGCAGGTTAAATCGAAAATTGAACACGCTTTAAATTGTTTTCACATTTTTTTGTGAGGAAGAGATTTTAATGAAGGCATTGGAATTTAATGAAGGCATAAATAGAACTTTTTAGATAATACAATAGAGAATGAGTAATCAGGAAAAAGATACATATTTCATGTTAGAATTATTTTGCTGTTAAATAGTCATTGCGCTTACTTTATTTAAAAGGGGGAGGGGGTATCAGAAGTGCTGGTTCTAAAGGATTGTGATGAGTGATGGGTTCATCATCACTCAGAACCAATTATTTATCCTTCTTTTTCATTTTTAAATTGGTTGGGATGTTGCAGGCATATTTATTGGCATTAATAATAGTAATTAGTTTATTAGGTCTTGGCATACATGTACACCTTAACTAGATGGGGTCCAAGTGACTCTTACCCTCTCTGCTGGTCAATCATGTTTCATAGAACCACACATACAGACACACGTATTTTTGTGTGTCTTGTGTGTTTCAGTAGTTTTGCTGTAAGATGAAAACCAATGGGGCATTACGTACCATGTAGTATACAGGTTTATTTCGGTTGACCTGCTGTTAGAATGTCTGTTCAGCATTTTGTGTTTAATTTAAAGTGATAATATTTGTAATTACTGAAAACATTTAATTTGCCATTACCAAGTACTCATTTCAGCAGTTATTCTCACTACATTCGAGGGATTTCATGACTCACCCATTATTAGTGATGAGTTGGGTCCACTAGATGGCAGTGTGTGTTACTTTTACAGTAATGTATGTTACTTAGGGTGAAAGGTCAGTCTCATATACACAGAGGGGCCCAAAAAATGTTTAGACACCAACATAAAAAATACACTGTATGCACAAAAAATGTCACATGATAGCATCGACAATGCCATAATTAGATGTCAGTAGTCATACCAGCAAATACTACACATTGCTACCTTAATTAAATAAAAAATGTAAAAAAAATTAAGTGTTGAAGGGTGTATACATTTTTGGGCCTCTATGTATATATCTGAGGTGTCTAGCAGAATATACAACAGAATAACTATGGGGGCTTCTAACCTTTTTTGGTTTCTGTCATGATATGAGAATTAACTGCCAATTAACAGCCTGATACACTGTCATGTGATGTTTTAATGTGGGCAGGATTTAAAAACAACAGTAATAATAAAGAAAACACAGGTCTGACATGCAGTTCGTTGTGCTTGTGTCTGCTACTTAAAAACTTATCAAAGCTAATTAAGCGCTGTGGCACTTTTTGAAAAGCTATTCATAAAAAAATCATTTATACACATTAAGTAATATAAGATAATTTAACCATTGATGGTAAGCCACACAACTGCAAAATTTTACAAGATTCCATATGAGGAAAAATCCTGGATTATTTTAGGGTGGGAGCGATTCAGATCTGATGTAGCATTCTCCTCTAAGATACAGTATGCCTCTAAAATATGTACAGGAGGTGACTTCTGTGGAAGGCAGATTGTCTGAAGGGCAAATAAGCATGGCCACTTGCCCTGATTTGTTGGATGTTTGTGGTCCACATAGCAATTTTTCCCTCCTCTAATTTGCACAGTCTGGAATCCCACAGAGACCAGACATTTTCTTTTACAATATTCTTACAATACAAGTCCAATATTCATTAAAAAACACATTTTATTTACATTTTACATTACTTACAAGAAACAACAAACCTGAATCACTGAAAATCTACAATTAAAAACATCTTGTATATGATACATTGAACAGATTTACTATCATTTTTACTCCATGTCTTACTCCAAATAATACTTTATTATATGTTCTATAAAAAGTTGTGGTATACAGAGCTTCAGCTGGCATCCCATAATTATTTATTTTCTAACTAGTCTCAGAGAAGGCGAGAGAGAGAGCGAGAGAGAGAGAGAGAAAGTGAGAAAGATTTTTTTTTTTCACAGCACATTAAAAATGAAATAAGTTCCACTCCTTACTGTGAGGGGTCTCCTTAATATCAGCAAACACGTTTTACTGACTAGTGATAAAATTGGCATTTGGCAGATGGATATAATGCCTTTTTTTTTTTTTTTTTAGAGAGATGATGTTGTCGAGTCCACTACTTCTCTTCCGTTACACACTGTGGCCACAATGTTGGATGCTGAAAATATAAAGCAGGTAATTAATTAAGTAGTATCGTGCACCAGTAATAAAACTTTATAATGACATCACAGAATAATTTGATTTTAACATTTATTTTGGTATAATGTGTACCTGGTTTTTGTCTGATACAAGGGCTCATTCTGATATATTATGGTTTCAAAACATTGTGTGTGAAAAAAAGTCTTTCAAATTCAAATATCACTGAATTCCAACGGATCAAAATTTTTCATTTAATATTTAGAAGTTTTCTTTATTATTTCATGATTGGATTCTGAATAAAATAAAGATTAATATTAAGGCATCACTGGGATTTGTGTAATAAAGGGGCTTAATCAGATTTTATAACATCACTTGGTTGTGTCTAAGAATTGTAAAAACCCATTGCTGATTAAAGTATCAGTTGCATTAAGATCTTATGATTTTAAGATCTCAGGATTCGATTTGAATTGAGGGGATCTGTATTTATGTTGCAGAATCAGGCTCCTGTGCTGGTGTTGTACCTTGAGAGAAGCTTGAACCAGGGCCCGTGGTCACACTGAAGCGAGTGGTGGCCACCCTGAGACTGGTGGTGACGTTCTTCTGTGGCTGGAACAGGATGATGTGGATTTTAGGAGCAAAAAGGCAACCCAGCACCACTGAGCCACTCAGACTCACCGAGATGCACATTGTAGTGGTCTGAACCTATGAAGATAAAACGATGACCACCTTTAAACACAAACATGCCTTTACAATTAAACATGCCTTTACAAACTGAGGAAAAGCTTTTCTTGCTTAAAAAAGTTATATGAAATAACATAAAAGTAAGAAACCGTTTAAAACTAAGCAAAGCCTACACACTATATAAGATTCTCAAAAAGTACTGTATGATTATGAAAGTAAGAGCTTTCGTCCCATTTTATTTGGTAAATTAGGTTCAGGAGAGTATCAGAAACACACGCCTTGCATAACAATAAATCAGTAGGCTTTAAATAATGCAACCTAAATACCCACACAGGGAAAAAGCCTTATTCTTCTCTCTGCATATATCTGACTGCTTTGCAATTTAGCGGTATATTTACAGGGAAAATAACTGATTGCTTCTCACATCTGCCCCTACCAATTACACCTTTATGAGGATCTTTACTTTACTGGCTCATTAAATAACTAATCAATTTTTATGCAATATACCAAATTTCCCCATAATTATGCCAAAGATTAGAATGGCATGTGCTCAAATCCCACTGTTCACCAAATCTCTCTCTTCTCACACTAAGAATCAGCCTCAGCTAGGTTCGCCATAGTTCAAGAATCTACAACACAACTATATTCACCAAAGGCACAAACAAGCAAACACTGTTTTTGAAAATACATTCTCGGGGACATCCTGTTCTTTTTATCTCTCTCACTCTGTCTCTCTCACTCTGCCTCTCTCTCTCCTCATGCTCATGGCTGCATAATTTACCCCAAGAGGCCATGACCCTCCATTTTCATTTTCTTTCTTTTTTTTTAATCGACATGAACTTGTGGTTTCAAAGGGAAAGCCTATTAGAACCATAATATACCTACAAATCGAAGAGAATCTGACTGAACAAATGTGAGAGACCAGCCTTGCAATGTTTCCTGTTCTTCCTGAATACCCATCATTCCTTTAAAGAAAAACATGTGAAAGTAGAAATTTTAGTCTGTGTGATTGTTTGCTGTAATGTTGCAGACAATTTTCATTCCTGTACATCTTCATGTGGGTCGTGCCTACCCCTGAAATCACACTGCCTTTCCGTTCAATCTCTATACTCAAAAGTGTATTGGTCTAAAAGCCCTATAAGATTATCCGCCCCCTTCTGTTTTTTTTTTCCTGAAAGAAATGAAATATATATATATTTTAAATGTCATTCCAGGGAATTCACCAAAGGATTCATTAACAATGCTTTAAAAGATTAACAATGCTGTTTTGGCTGCAGCATGAGCCTTAACACAATGCAAAAACATCTAACTGAACCGCATGCTGGGTAACAGTTTCAATAAAAGTACTTTGAAGCCAGCATCAAGGATAAAAAAACTGCAGGTGTGGGGAATAAAATAACAATCGAAAGGCACATTGTTGTGTTAATGGATATCTTTTCTATTTCCAAAACCCATAATAAAAAGTGAGATCTTTTAAATCCAGGCTATACTAAACACATAAGCCCTTGTGTGACTTAATCAGTCGACTTTCGAAGGATAAAGGCAATGAGTACACAGTGTCACTTCTTAGGCCATTAGTTAGTGGTGTAGTCTATGTGATTTTGAGGTACAGTATATGCCATATTCCCACTAAAAAGCTCTCCAATTCAGTATATCCAGTTAAAAATGTGCAATGATACATGTTAATACTGTATAGTTTCATGTCATTGAAGTAAGAATTATTTTTGGAGTTACTTCAAAAATAGATCAAGGAAGGATTTTGCAGGAAGGCATCTCCATGCATTCTCCTTATGCTCGCTCTGTGTATATGCCAGGGGCAACACATGACACCTGACACAATTTCCCCAGCTCGACAGTAGCTACGTTTTTAATTTGTGTTTAAGTTAATGTATTGTAGCATGGCTGGATATGAAACGAAAGCAAATTACACTCAGACAGAGTGTGGGCTAACATGCACTGTGATCCCGGTATGAGGATATTAATAAACCGGGTATATTTCCTCAGTGTTTGCTCAGTGTTCCCAGGAATAGGCTTTAAATTTATTACAGTTTTGAGTACGATAAAGCAGTTACTGAAGAGCTGGCTCAATTGTTAATTATGCATACTGTGAACCCTGTGTGCATAATCTAATGATATTAATAAACACTTTTTCAGCCTTTATTTATTCTATTCTAATAGTTCTATTTTTGAAGCATCTGTGTTTTTAGCAGTTTTGGATTCACACCATAATTTAAAAGACCTGTCATGATAAACCTCCATATGAAGCTGTCTACTGACTGTCAAAACAGTGAATGACTGTCTTCTCCAGCCAGGTGAAAACAGCAGAGATGGTGATAACCATTAAAACTGTTTAAAATTTCTGAAAAAGTCTAAAGTCTAAATCATTTTTCCATCTATCAATGTCACCGATTTTTAAAGTCTTGTGTTGGTTATAATAAACTATGGGCAACACACACACACACACACACACACACACACACACACACACACATACACATACACAATCTGTTAGAATGCTATCAGTTATGTTTTGGTGTGTATTTGAGAACATAGTGGTGTTTGCTGGATTTGCTGACTGGTAACAAGTTTTAAACTCCAGCATTAATAAATTAAACATGCATTAAAATATGTTTCACTGATTAATATTTATTCAAATCAGTGATCAAATAAATACATTTATTAACTAAATATATAACTATATTAATTGTTAAATATCAATATATGCCTTATTTCAGAATTTTGGTCATTTACAACATCCTGGAAAAATTATGATTAAGCTAGAATTAGACAACACAACCAGAATAAAGACATGCGTAATCATGCAAACAATCTTGTCAAAGGCAAAATGCTGGTATGAAGCTCTAGGTTATTTATGGCAGTATGAGTGATTGTGAACAGGTGAGTCCAATCAGTAATCTGATGCTTGAGAACAGTGAACAGGTGCTTGAGACAAATGAGCATGTACTGTAAAAGAGTGCATGCTGAGGATCATGGGAATTGTAGTCTGCAACATTGGGAATTACAGACACTGTTGTGTAATTTGGTTTATTATAGAAAGCATCAATACTGCTAATATAGTGTTTTTTTACATCCTTAAAAGGCTTAATTTAATACAGTAAAATTATTATTTGTATTATTTATTTTCTTAAAGATATCTTCATAATGGCTGAATTTATTTCATCTCTTGCTATTCAGCTTATCCTGTATACAGAGTCATAGGGGCCTGAAGCCTATCCCAGGAGACTTAGGGCACAAGGCGGGGTACACCCTGGACAGAGTGCCAATACATGGCAGGGTACACACACATACACACACTCACTCACTCACTACGGGAAATTTGGGAACGCCATTTAGGCTTATCTGCAGGTCTTTGGACTGTGGGAGGAAACTGGAGTACCCGGGGGAAACCCACCAAGCACGGGGAGAACATGCAAACTCCATGCACACAAAGACAGGAATCGAGTCTGGCTGGGAACCAAACCCAGACCCTGGAAGTGCTAACCACTACACCACTGTGCCGCCATCAAGAATACTGTTTATTAGATTTTTATTAAATTTCAATATTATTCATTAAGTGTAAGAAAAAAATCCTCTAGGAGATGTGTGTTAGCTGACTGTATGCAAAAAAATGTAAATGTAGACAACATGCCAGTTGTCATTATACCCTTAAATTAAGGAAATTATGATCAGTGGGATTAATGTGCTTACCCTGTAGTCACTGGCCGTGACATAGAAGATGGGCTGGAAAGCCAGCCAGATGATGCAGGTGGTGTACATAGTGAAACCAATAAACTTTGCCTCATTGAAGTTCTCTGGGCACTTTCTGGTCTTGAAGGCATAGAAGGTGCAGAGGATAATGAGGACACAGTTATAGGTCAGTGAAATTAGCATGCTGGAATCCTTGCAGTTGCATTTCAACCTGACTATGTCTCTTCTCTCAGGACTGACCTCTTTCCTTACACCCGGGGTCTCGACCAAGAGCCAGACCACCACCACTAACAGCTGACAGGAAATAAGAGCAGCACAAATGGCTACCTGTGAAGCTGGACTAATAAGCCTTGGTCTTTGTGCACCATCTTTGACCCCATTGAAGATACGGGCAATGCGGTTGGTCTTGGTCAGAAGTGCAGAGTAGCAAACTGCAAAAGAGGTACCGATCCCGAGACGACGTAGCGTGCATACTACTACTGAAGGTTTGGCAATGTAGATGAAAGTTATGCAGTAACAGAGGAGCACACCCAGGAGTAAAATATAGGAAAGTTCTCGTCCACTAGCTTTAACTACAGGCGTCTCGTTGTTCTTGAAGAAAAGACCAATCACAAAGAGCGTGCACATGATCCCCAAACAGGCGATGCTGACCGGTCCGATGGCCCAGGCATCCTCCCAGTGGATGTACTCCTCAGGCAGTTCATAGCAGCCAGTTAGGTTGGCCAGTGGCCATTGACCAAAGCTGCATTCTGCACAAGTGAATTCATCCAGGAGATACTGGTAGGGCTGGCAAGGGATGCAGATCCAACAGCAGACATCACCAGGCTGCATGCTCTTAATTTCATTCATCTTGCAGGGATCACTGCACTGAGAGGTAGGTACCACTTGGTTGTCCCAAGGGATCAGATTTGTATCAAGATTCAAACTCTGGGCCCAAAAGCCCACTTTACGGTACACATATGTACCATTCTCTATGTGGTAATGGAAGATGTTGTACCGACCCAGACTGTCTCCATAAGCATCAAAATGAACGATGTTCTCTGTGTCAGCCGGACGGAATGGAGCTGTAGAGACAAACGGCAAAAGATAAGCTAAATGTCAAAGCAACATGGAAAGACTTCAGAGAAAGCTTTAAACTATTACATCAAAGCCTTCACAATCCTTATGTTATATCCACTCACTGCACTTACAATCACAAAAGCCTCACATTTTAGAGGGAGATGCACTGGACACAGGTGCAAACTGTGCGTTCACATAATTGAGGTCACAAGACAGTCATGTTTCTTTTCAGGTAATTTTCCAGTTCATGAAAGAACGCCAAAAGTATTTCACTTTAGATAGGAAAAAAATGGACATTTTATGATTGAACAGGTTTTCTTCAATGTCCCCAAACATCTTTATACAAATATTGATTTCCCATTCATTTTAAGCATGATAGCCTTTGGCTAATAAGACACATAATAAAAAAAAAATCTCTGTACAAATGTGGCGAGCCGGATTCATGACTTCAATTTATTTTATTACAATGGTTTTCCTGAAAAAGAAATGGCTTTACACATCTGCTGATCTTTCGAAATAGCCTGCATCAACAGAGCAAACAGCAGGCTAGACCCATATTGGTTTATAGACAGAGCCTCTTACTGAGTCATTACAATAAGATGCACTTTATTCCAAACCTGTAGGCAATAAATATCATATATTAAGCACTAAGGTTTTTTTAAAATTTTTTATCACAAAGCATAATTGCATGTATACTATCTAAGATAGGACAATATGACATTATTTCCTAATTGTATATATGAAGACAGTAAAATATATAATGTCATCTCTAGTTTGAAGATATATACATCAGGGTTGGTGAATCATGATCATCAGCATGGTAGAGTCATAAATATTGCTGCCACCTCATATTACCAGGATCCACAGTCTATTGGTGGATGTCCTCTGCATTCTCTAGCTTACTTACAAAAAAAAAAAAAAAACATGCAGCTAGGTGCACTGGCAGTCCACAGGTGTGAATGAGTGTGTATATGTGTATGTATACATGGTGCATTGTGAAAACCGGTGTGCCATTCAGAGTGTATTCAAGCATCATGCCCAGGGCTCTGTGCAGCCACTTAAGTTCTTCCACTTCACCCTTGGACCTTTTGTCTTTTTCACAGGGACACAGGGACCTTGCTGAAATACATGTGACCTAGGCTCCTTAGGTCCAGTGAAGGCAACCTGTAAATGCTACAGCATACAAAGACATCATGGAACAATTGTTTTCAACCTTGTGTTCGAAAGAACAACCAAATATGTGTGAGACAAAAAGGTGTCTAGCAACATTTTGCTGTATTGTGTATATGGTAGGACAAGTATGTATAGTTTTAAATGAAAAAAACATTTTTACATACAGTGGAATCTTGGATTGCACTGGTTCCGGAAGCCTGCTTGAATATTAAAGCGAATTTCCACATAAGAAATAATGGAATCTCAGGTGATTCGTTCCACAACCCAAACATTTTCATATAAAAATCATTAATACAAATATAAAGTAAATAAAACAAATTAACCTGCACTTTACCCTTCAATAGAATCCTGGGTGTTCGTGCACGCACGTGCGTGTGAAGCTGAAGTAAAGACGAGAGGAGTGAGGGAGCTATTTTGTAGGGCGACTTCCTCCCTTCCTCCTTCCTCCCTCCTCTCATCTTACACATTAGGCCCCTCCCTCCTCTCTTATTTGGCTACAGTGAAGGACGACTTTCATACACACTTGCTTTTGCTTTTTGCACAAAGGATGTTGACTGTACGAGTGGCGCACGCGCACTGAGACTAAGCATGGGAGATGATTACCCATAATCCCTAGAGAGAAGAACCATTGGCTCAGTTGTGATCATGTGGCACTTGGCAGACAAAGAGCATGCATACTACTCGTATATCAAGACCTCGCTTGTTTATCAAGTTTAAATGTATAAAAAAAAATTGCTCGTCTTGCAAAATGCTCACAGACCAAGTTACTCGCAATCCAAGGTTCCATCATAATTTGTAATCAGTGACTAACTTAAATATGCAGCCTGTAGATATGAGACCAGTTTATTTGCTGGAAATTTGACTTTAGCTTTTTGATTTCAATTTTATTATTTTTTCTGTTATTATCTTTGCAACAGCTGTCTAGATCTAAGCTGTTAGGATTTTCCGCACACTTCAAACATCCTGCTGCTGTTATTAGCACCCATGTGTTTAAGAGGTAAGGTGACCTACTCTGCATCATGAAAAGATCCCTTCTTCGAATTTTCTTTTTCTCTTTAGTACGAGGTTTCTCATCTGCTAACCTGATTTTTCTGTTACGTTCACCAGTTTTTTGGTTGTATTTTTTAAACACCTCTCACTGTTTGAACTCTAAATTATATATAAATATCCTCAAATTGAAGCTAATTATGGCAGTCACAAGTATCGCGTGATGACTCTCATCTGTGACTCTCATCAGTTTACTTACCATAGGTGTGTGTTTTGTCCTGTAGTAAGTATAGAACTGAGTGGGCAGTGCTTCAACACACACACACACACACACACACACATGCACTAAGTGTGTCCTTGGACAACAACCTTGAAGTGAACTTGAATGAGATAAATGGCCCATCTGGGTGTTGACCCTGTAGGTTGCGTTATTTTTTTATATTTTTGTTGGACCATAATGTGCGATGATATACAGTATATCTTTTATCTCATTAAAATAAAAGTGAGCCAAGGCTGATGAAAAACCTCCCAAATCTTTCTAATGCACACACACTAGATGCCATATTGACATTCTGTATATTAACCAAATACTTTCACTTTCCTGAGTACAAAAACTAAAGTTGCACATAAAATAATGGTAATCATTTCGGAAACTACAATTTGCCATAGGAATCAAGATTTTTGAATAGTCACTATCATAATACTCACCATCAAACTTTGTCCTCAAGATATAATCTTTATACAACTTCTTTCCATTTACTGGTTTCATGGCGCTGCAGATTTTGGTGCTGTTTAGGCATGTTGCTTGTCTCATGTTGTGCAGTGCATGGGCCATTGCATACACAGCATTCACAACGAACATGATCTTGGATTCTTCCTCAAACTTGCCGTCTCGGAGTGAATGCTTTCCACAGTTAACATCGTGCAGGCTGCATTGGAACCTGTGCTCCCAGAACTCCCGAAACCAGGGATTGCGAGTGTTGTTGTAAGGATTTAGATTCGTGAAGTACTCAGCAAATCTATGGATCGGATATGAAGCAAGTTCAATCGTAAATGCTCCTTCTGCTACTGACTCACTTCCTTTCACCACACTTTCTTGTGCCCCCCAGCCATCACTGGCCACCCAGATAAAAGACACATTCATACGGTTTGCTGCAACCAGAAGCTCCCTGGCATCCTCACTTCTAGTAAAGAGGATCACAACCTTAGCATTGGACTTCTGTAACAGAGACCTGATCACTCCTTCATAGCTGTAGCGGTCCATCGAGCGGCTAACCTTTGCAGATGTAGCGATGCAAATTTGCAAGGCCCTGGCCTCCTGCTGAAATGCATCAATGCCAGTTTCACCATAGTCTCCCTCTGAGGCTACAGTGGAGACATAAGTCCAGTTAAAGTAGCGCAGGATCTCAGCCATGGCCTTAGCTTGATAGAAGTCTGGGGGGACTGTACGAGCAAAGTAGTCATAGCGGGACTTATCACTGAGCTTAGCACTCGTTGAAGCATAGCTAATCTGCGGGATCTGGAAAAGTCGCAGGAGGTTAGCCACCTGCAAGAAAACAGATAATGAGTCTTAGAGCACTGTAATGATCCGCAATTATTATTAACATTATTAATAAATTATGGTTGAGACAGTAATGAATTAAGTTTGTTTTTCATTCCGGAAAGTACATACTCTGTGTAGGTTACACAGCACAGCTGGCACAAACACCTACTGATGGGAATTCCAGCTCTTTTCAGAGAGCCACATTATTTGGCTTAGCTCACCCGGCTCTTTCTCCTTCTGAATGGCATTTAGTATTACTTCTGGCTTTAACCCATATTTTGTCCTATTATTGGTATGTGTGCACTAATAATTACTTATTCATATGACTAATCACTAATAATTAATTACGATTCAATTAAAATGTAACTTTAGAAATTCCAGAATACCATTATTCACATTATGTTTAGTATAAATTATTAATGTACAAACATCCAACACTATTATAAGTGTATCTGGCTCAATTCTAATGCTACTGAGATTTCCAGATCAAATCAAAACAAATATATAAAATCAAATAATAAATCAAATAAACTATCCAAAACACAAACCATTCAAACAAATGACACTCAAAACAGAACATTCAGTCAGTACAAGGAGTACCTGTGACCGTGTTGTAATAACCACAACAGCTATAAGAAAAAAGAAAGAAAAAGAACCAAAAAATAAAGAAAATCTGCTCTCAGACAGGAACCAGCTCTCATCGCTCTCAACAGACACATCCACACGAACAACAAATTATAGCATTTACATAATGCTTTCAGTGCTTTAATTACATTTTATTGTGCAAATGTTTTATTGTGCAAATGTTCTTTAAATATTTGTATCTGTTTTCATGTTCAAATTTAACCCAGAAGTGTGCGTGGTCTAGACTCTTCCTCATGTTGATTCTACCACTATGGCCTATGAAAAAAAAAATTAAACAGATTACAGTCTGTTCTATTGGGGAATTTTGTTGTCTTTTACAAATTATAATACAAACAGCAATTTTAACTTTATTCAACTGCTTTCTGGGACACTGGCAAGTGTTCTACATTTAATCCACATTGCCTTCATAAGCAAACTAATTATATTTTACAAAATATGTCTTTGCAATATGGTATAATCTACCTTAAATCAGTAAACTATTTTTTTTTTATAGTTGACAAAATAAACCAATTAATTTAGTTTTTTAAACCAATTAATTTAGTTTCTGAGGGCTTCTGAAAGACAAAATGGGGTTCTTTTCTTTATAAAACCTGGAATCATTTTATTTTAATAACAACGATGAATGTTACAAATGAACAAGCTAACCTGTTTAAAATTAATTAAATGATCAGTTTTTGGAAACTTCAACAAAGACTTGTTCCCCCGTGCAATAGATGGGATGTGTGGAATAGATGGGAGTGGCACCTCTACAAATAATCCGAAATGTGCATGTACCACTGGTATCTTTTTAAAACTAAACACAGAAAAGTGCATTTTTGAGCTAGTATTGTGTGGGATTATTGAAATGTAGTTAATTTAATTAATCCTGAAACTAGGCAACTCTGCCTAGAAGCCTTTCAAGCTTCATACGAATGGTAAAATCGTTTTTATTTTGTCCTCCAGGATCTCACTCCTGTATGTGAAGCTTCTGACAAGCTTTCTAAAAAAGAATTGTGCATCTACAGTACTATTCATGTCTGCATTTGTTTTTATTTACCTTATGTGATCATAATAGGTTATACCCTTATGATGATCGTTTGATAAGATCTTTCGTGATTTTACATTCTTAAGTGGCCCAGAAAGCATTTAAGACATTTGCCAATCTTCCCAGGATTGGGCGTCAAAGCACATTCACCCCAAGATCAGACTGTGCAATGCTCAGAGAACTACCCAAAAGAAAGAAAGAAAAAAAATATGCAAAAGTTATATCTCAGCCCCTACAGGCCTCATTGAGCATGTTAAATTATAAAGTCAATGATAGCACAATTTAAAGAAGACTGAACAAGTCTGATTTGTTTGGAAGGGTTCCAGGGAGAAAACCGTCCACAGATCCCAATCTGATTTAGGATCTGTGTGATGTGCTGGACTAACAATTCAGATCCATGAATGCCTAACCTTGCAACTTACAAGACCTTAAGGATCTGCAGCTAACTCCTAGGCCTTGTGGAGTCCATGCCTTGATGGTTCAGATTTGTTTTGGTGACACAAGAGGGACCTTCTACACATTTTTAGACAGCTGGCTAATCGGTGTGCATCTGTCCTTTATGATCCAGCATGACAGGTTGAAAATGTACTTGTTTAGTCAAGATACTGTAAAGGAGCAGATTTGGGAACTCATGGGCAAAGAGTTTTATGGTTAACTTTGATCTCATCTCCCACTGCCATGAGCTCACTCAGGTTTGTTGATTGCTGGTGGCATTAATTTCCAGGACACCCCCATTTCTGTTCCCTTCTGGTTATTCATTTTAGCTGTCCTTTCATAGCTAATCCTGCATGTACTCAGCACAAAATATACATGAACCTTATCCATTCTTTTACAGTGAATATACATTATTTTCTCTCTCTCTCTCTCTCTCTCTCTCTCTGTCTCTCTCTCTCTCTCTCTCACACACACACACACACTCTTGCTGCTGATAATATGATAGAGACCATGCTTTTAAACTTCATTTGACACAGTTTGGCATATGACTGCAGTTGCTCTTATAGTTTAGGACTGAAATTGCCATGAACGTTTTTTTTTATAAACAGTTGGGAACCTCAGTAAAGTGGATTTCCTGTTAGCTAAAATGATTTTTCTGTTACACAACTGCACTTTCGACCATATAGCACACAGTTACAGAAGGGATTTATTTATGGCCGCACTATTTCTTATCACCTAAATAAAGATGGGTTCCCTTTTGAGTCTGGTTCCTTTCAAGGTTTTTTTCTCTTGTAATCTTAGAAAGTTTTTATTAGCACCGTCATTCCCAGAATTGTTATTTGTACAAAGCTGCTTTGTGACAATGTCCATTTCTAAAAGCATTCTATAAATTAAAATGAATTGAATTGAATAGGACTGAACTTTTGGTCTTGTGTGATCTGCCAGGTACTGTATGCTATAATCAGCACATGCAGGCTCTTAATTAGTACTTAGAATAATGAAGGCTACAGTAGGGTGAATTTTTTTTTTTTGCACCATTATCAAATAGTCTTTAAATTACAAAATGACTGTTCACGATTCAGACACATTTTCAATCTTCAAGTCTAGGCCAGGGGTCGGCAACCTGTGGCTTCGGAGCTGCATGTGGCTCTTTCAAGTTTTTTTTATGTACTTTTAAATTAGACGATTATGGTGATATTGTAACATTAAAATAAAACATGTTTAATTTTTTGTCACTCAAAATATGCGTCACAACTGCCGATGCGCAACACCCGCCAGCATTTATTGAGATTTTCGACCCCTGGTTTTATTTAGATTGACTGACTGCTGACTCCAGTACACGTCATAAAAGGATGGCACACAGAAGCAGATGCCATTGGTGTATAATTTAAGTTCGTCGTCTTATTTCATACCTATGAGGAGGACTCAAAGAGACATTGAGTATTTTATTTGAAAGTAACCTCAACTTAGCGTCTTTTTTTTTTTTCAGTTAAAATTTTTTCGTTGCATGCAGTGCAACACACTATAGTTTTTCATATATAGCATAAGGGTAAAAAACGATACGTGCAGTCTTTTTATTTTAATTTAGATGTCAACCATGTTTTTTGGCTCCTGGTGTTTTCTTTTCTGCGGGAAACGGATCCAAATGGCTCTTTGAGTGTTTAAGGTTGCCGACCCCTGGTCCAGGCTGAAACCATGTATGTTTTTGTCAATTAATGCTTGTTAATAACTTTTCTCCTGGGTCAAATCTCGAGAGCTCAAGAGCATAAAACGTTCTGATAAACTGTTGTGTAGGGTATCCTCGTGCTTGTGTCACCTTTCGGATCGTCCTTTTAGGTTGTTGTTATGACTAGCCAGATTCGCTGCATAATGGAAATCTATCTCTTAAACCACTACAGGACAAGAGCAAAACCTAATAATCTGTCTTCTGTCTCTCCCCCTCTCCCCCTCCCTCCCTCCCTTCCTCTCTCTGTGGCTGGTACAACACATATATCTTAAAATATGAGTTCAGATGGTCTCACTTGGATAGCCTAAAGATTGCATTTAATGAAAAATAGCTTATTCCTAAGGCTCATTCTCTATTCTATGGATAGCTTTACTTTAATACTATAGATCTAAAGCTAAGAACACTGATCAAAAGAAAAAAATGACTCTGATGCTCATATGAAGATCCTTTGATCTTAGCACTTACAGTAGCATTGCTTGACTTCATAGTCATGAATTTACCATACTGTATATAAAGAAACCATTGTTACATGTGTTATTAAGCATTTTAAAAAATATTATTTTATTATGTCTTATAGTTTTAGAGCATATAGTAAGCATAGAGAGTTCAGCATGCATACATTTATTGCACATGTTGCTATAGAAACAATGAGAATGGTAGCATAAAAGGTTAATTTTAGAAAAACTTTGTTTCTCTGCAGTTTCATAATTTCTTTTACACATTAAAAAAAAGTCTTGCCTGTTTAAGCAGTTCTGACAGCTATTATTTGATTATGCCATGATTCAAGACAGCTGTCTGGAACGCTTAAAAGAGTTGTATTGCTTTGTACTGTTTCCAAAATAATGAGCGAATTTGTGTGATGCCAGACTGAGACATACTAGACTGTTTGCATAAGTTATTTTAAATAATATTCTTCATTAAATTTTTTTCTTAAACTATATTGTATACATGCAAGCTGTCAAAATCCTCCACACAACCAGGAATATCTGTATATGATACTGGTACATTATATTACATTGTAATATAATGTACCATATATGTAATTTATATAATATGTACATTATTATATTGTCAACTCAATTTAAATATTTATTTTCTTAACAGTAAGATCATATTATGCAGAAATAACTGCATTTACAAGTATTAGCCTGTAAACAAATGTACCAATCAGCCATACCTTTAAAACTTTTAACATTAAAATAATCTAGGGTCAAGTCAAGTAAGGCTTTAGGTTCCCCTTGTGCTACCGGGGCAGCTCTGGACCCTCATGGCATGGCCCAACTTTCTATTTTGGCCTTTGTCCCCATGGGCGTAGATGGGCCTTGGATGCCCATTATCCTGTTGCCCCTTTATAACTGTTTTATAATAAATAAGGAATTTTATTCAATTCAGTAGGAGGTGGGGTTAATGTTATGGCTAATCAATGTATATACACATTCTAAAATGCCGTCCAACATATCATTTCAAATAATTTCCCTTTCTATACCTTTAATATTGGCTGCTGTGAACCGCCCATGCCCTGTATTCTTGAGATTCTGAAATCTGAAACTACCATCAGAAGGTAATCATAATCATAAAGATGAATGAATTAATAAATAATCAAAAGTTATATCTGAAATGTGAAATATTATTAGTTTATTAGATTATTTAATATTATGTTCTCGATCTCTTCATGAGTGTCCTACTGTAAGTGGTAAAAACTTGACTTAAGCAACAGAACGAAAAGCGTCTCTAACATAGTGTACACTGTCCCAATATTTACAAATCTTACTTAATTCCCACCCAGCTGCCAACGCTCCATTAAGTTTAAACTGATGTGCCTGTATAATGTATACAAAAACATACAATAAAATGTATAATAAAATTCCATTTAAAAAAGGACTCCTTCCAAGCTTTTAGAGGTCATACCACACTGCAGTGAGATAATATTTTTGAGAAAATATAAATCTCAAATATAGGCGTATTTCAAAAGTTATTAATGTTGACAAAGTTCTGGCTGCTAATATCATTTAAATATGGAGCTTATTTACTTTAGTACATTCTAAACCTCACTGACATAAGGAAATTAGCGCGAGTGTTATGTGGTTTTATGGGATTACAGTGGAGTGGATTATCCCAGAAAAGACGATGACTGAGGAAGATTATTCTGGTATTAGAATATAAGAAAATGCCATGTCTCTTGTTTTGATTTAAAAATCATAGAGCAGTGCACTTTCCTATTAGGAACAATACAACCTTTCCCCACAAAAAACTGATAAACAGTAACTAAATTATCTCATTACTTCGGTTCTTATTTTTTACTTGGAGACAAACAATACTGACAACATAACTGTACAATAGAGTCATCGCAAGCAATAAGATTTTAAATATTATCAGTAATTAATAAAATGGTAATTAAATGAAATTACAATAACAGTATGTGTGTGAATACACAATGGCAAATCTTGGCAGGCAAATTGTATCAATTGTGATTAGTGACAGGTATATTATTACACAAATATTCGCAGTAGCATAGTAAACACTATCTTCTCATTTCAATATCTTCTAAATGAAATATAAATTCCACTTCGTTAATTAAGATTAATTTTGTTGATTCATTTATTAATCCATTCATTCAATCCACTAAATAAATAATCCAGTTCATCTACCTTTACATACAGTACATCTTTTCATTTCATCCACAACCTATTTATCATTCTGTCTAACCAACCAACCATACATCTATATTTACATTTTAAATGAATAAATGCCTAATGTTTTATTTATACAAAATTCCTTCCAGTTTCTCACTCATTCGTTCCACACCATCTGCTATGTTAGGTACATTTGAGCATGTAAACACATGCAACATATAATATTTGTAATGAATTTTATCATACCAGAATATCTACAGAATTTACTTAGTGTAAAATTTAGAAATATTCACTCTGTAGCTACTGAAACAAGGAAGCAGGGGTAAGAAAGCTGATTGAAAACTGAGATGACAATGAAGAATATAAGGAAGCTACTATTCAAAGGGAGAAAAAGCCATGAGAGAAAAAGACAGAGACCTGAAAAGAAAATGGAAGTAAGACCGAATGATAGGGAAAATGAAAGACTAAGACAGACTGGAGAAATTTTGCAGGAAAGACAGGACAGTACTGTAGCTTCAGCCTGACTGTGGTATGATGATAGGTTTTGAAGATTCTCTCGACATGAAAAGTCCATCTTCATTCCCTGCATAGTAGTCGTCGTCTTCCCTTCTGCAATAGTTCAGTATTACTATTGCAGTATTAAATATTCACACTAAACAGCAGACACACACGTAAAATTGGTTAAAATGTACAGTTTAACAAATTCAAGTCCACTAATTTGATTGGTCACTTTGGTTCCAAAGGTATCCATATTTCTTATTAACACACCGCAATGTTTCACTGTGTATAACCCTGCACTTGTTGGTGTTTGCTATGTAAGTTCCACTTCCAAGGTTTAAACCCTTTGCTACAGTAGATTTAGCAACATCAGCATACATGGCAAATATTTCTCAAAACAAAAAAGAGACACCAGTTTCATCCAAAAGCACCTTCAATGTTCAAATGTTCAAATCAGTGTGAGCTAGCTAGATAACTGTCTAGCTTTAGAAATGAGTGTTTTTTTTTCAGGATACAGTATATTGGACTGAAATATATCCTGAAATATATATATAGTAGTGATGGGTCGTTCTTTTTGAATGAGTTTTAACGTGACTCAGAAGAACGAGTATTCTCATAGAGTGATTTGTTCATTTTCTACTGGCCGCGCATGCGCAAAGCATCGCAAAACCTCAGAAACAGGAAACAGAAATGAGTGGTTACCTTTGACTCTTTTGGTCCAATCATTTATTCTTTTGTCACCTGACTCCCATAGACGATATGCAGTGCTATAGAAGAACCGCTTCCTGTGAAATTCTGTTTCCTGTGTACTGCACTGCATAGTGTCACATGACAAAAGAACGAACGATTCGGACCAGAAGATATGAGAGGTGAATTGCTCATTGTGTTTATCATAATGTGTCCTTAGCTGCATTGTGATATTTTCATTACTGGAACTATAGCCAAAATTTGTGTATGTACAGTAGACGTGTTGGGGTCTGTTTATTGAAAATGTAACATTTTATTTTATGTCTGATCAAAAGAACGAAATGAACTAAATGATTCACAAATAGATTTGTTCATTTTGATGAACAAAGAACCGAGTCACTAAAATGATCCAAACTTCCCATCACTAATATATAGTGGACTGATGCCTGGCCGGGGATCATTTGGTGCCAGCCACATGGAAAGAAGAAAACTGAAGAGTTTTTCAGAATCTGAGTTTTAATTTAGAAACAATAACTCAATAGATCATCTACCCGACACTTCCATCCGTACCTCTATCCCACAGTTTTAATGCCTGGTAAATTAGGCTACATGCTTACTCTAGCTAAAATTAGTAAAACAAAAAACAAACTTCTTTAGAGAGAATCTTTGACAAAGGGAAAACACAATGAGCAACTCACCCAAAGATGATACAGCAGAAGACTCTAAGACTGCCAGCAAAAAGAAAGCTGCATTCAAGAGCCCTGCTTAAATAATGGGTTTAATGCGACAATCTATTCACGTCTTCACACAGGTGATTCAGCCCGCTCTGTATAATATGTGGTGACTGGCTACTGTATATGATACATTAATACCATGAAGCCTTCAAAACCAAGCAGAGACCAAGCACTCTGCATTTAAAGACAAGCCATTAGAGTTTCTCAAAGAACAAAAAAAAACTAGGGCCGGGACTCGATTAAAAAAATTAATTAGAGGCTTTGTAATTAATTAATCGAAATTAATCGCATTTAAATCGTATATATATATATTTGACCTTATTTTACATCACCCTAGGTGATACTTGAGGCTCGATGTGCTGCGTTGATATGCGAATTCCTTGTTGCATAGCTTGCACACAACCATGCTCTTATCGACGCTTCCATCCATTCGTTTTTTT
>JAQMYL010000036.1:16270433-16283889 GCA_030014365.1 Clarias pachynema
AGGCTGAATGGCTAGTGACTCCGGAAATCCACTAGCCACATTGGCCAGTGAGCAAAAAAGTTAATGTCAAGCCCTGGCACAAAGGTACAGTATAATACAGATAACGCTCCCCGATGTGGGTGATACAAGTAAACCATCAGTGAAAAGAGCATGTTATGCTAAATCTGTCAGATGGAGTAGTGTACTATTGTAAATAAAAGTTGGCCTACAATGACCATGTACTTCTGCTTTGACAGTGTTTTATATATACACAGAGTCAGCCAAAATATACGGCTGTTATTTATGCCCTTTTTTAAACCTCAAATTGAATTATGGTAGCAGTGTGTAGCGTTATGTTTCTTCTAAAGATGTCAGTAGACGCTCCATTGTTGATGCTATCATGTGACCATCAAAAGAGAGGCGTATATTTTTCATGCTGAAGTGTGTATAAATTTTTTGACTGACACTGTATATATATAGTGGATGGCGGTTGGATTGATTTTTATAAAACACAATGAGTGCAAGAGCATTTTACTGTGTGGTTAAACCGATTATTAATCATTCATTGTTCATCAAATGATTTACTCAAACCTATAATCAATTATGGCGTGGTTACCGACTCCCACCACTTAAAGATCCCCTCACCCAGCTCTCTGGGGGTTTGTGGCCCAAGAGTAGCTCATTTACATCAACACTTAACAGCGGATTCAGAAAAGAAGTCAGACAGAGGGAGTTTGATTTATGAATAAAATGCATTATCTAACGGTCCTTTTGGCTGCAGCAATAACAGACACACTTGGGGTGTGTCTCTGGGACCTATTTTGGCTTACGAAAGGATCTTTAAATTTGTAGTCCATGAAAAAAAATGAGGTCTATTCAGTTCTGACTTTTTTTAAGATCCCACATGACTCCAGGGCTGGGTGTACTATTATAACTGTTTCCTTTTTAGTTGTAAAGTATTTAATTACATTTTTTGGACAATCGCATTGTACTGCCTTTTACAGTACACTGACTTGTTGTCACGGTGGATAATTTCCTTCTGGATTCTACTACAACATTTATTATGACTGGCAAACTTCCAAATGTACTCACTAGTCCAAAATGCATGAAAGTAAAGGAAAAGACTTCAGTCATACATTATATATAATGTTTAATTTTATGCTCATGCAAGATTGTTAGAAAGCTTGGGTCAGAGCGTAGGGTCAGCTGATATGGTTAGGGGCAGTGATTAAAGGCCTCTCAGTGGGAGCTTGTCTCCTCATTGATCTGTTCTCTAATGTTTGCACCTGCTCTCAGGTCAGCCCTTGATTAGTTTTCCTTTTATTACCTGAGTATTTCTCTCTTTCATCCTGAAGTCTCACTCAGACGACAGCTTACTCATCTGATAATGAGGCCGATTTCCATATTCCTGTGTAAATCTGCTTTTTGCTTTGTGACTCCGTTTTATTCTGATGATGGATCTGCCTGCTTGGAAATTACACTAAGATTATTGGTCTCCCCCTAATAAAAAAATGTTCATGTAATTGTCATGCCTCATCATTGCATTGTGTCTTTTGTTTGCTTGTTTATTCAATAATTTCATAATGAAGTTTGATGTCTAATTTAGGTTGTAATCTTTAAAAAAAAATACTGCAACTTTGTTCATGGATTATTTTCATTTATCTGTACTTAGGTGTTAAGAGATGTTTTAGATATGGTTTCAAGGACACTCTTTTACTAGATGGAGGTAAAGCTGAATATGAATTTCTTTTCAGTGCCATAAAAGCTACAGATAATAGTGATATCTGCACTATTCGTAGTTGGCATGTACAGTGACTGGATGTCACATTGTAGACACTGTGCCTAATAAGCTTTATTAGGAAAATTATTTTATTTATATTAAAGGTCCAGGTGATCCAGATGAAATATTAAAATAATTAAAAATATATTATTTTAATAAGTTTTATAAGTTAAAGTTGTCTATAAAACCAGACACAAAGCTTGCTTACAAGTGTTTTGTGTAAGTACTTATTAAGTCACTGTTTTCTCACACTTTTGAATACCATGACAAGTTACTGTAGTTAACTATTAGTCAATGATGTAGTTAGTATTGTGCAGTGCGTTGGCCTTCTCCTCATTTGGTGAAGGATATGATGTAGAATAATACAATACAATATGATGTAGGCTGTAATGATAACTTGAGCTCAATGCATAAATAAGTGGTTCTAAAACCATTAAGGAACGTTTTAGAAACTTTTAGTCCATTAAGGAAAAGGACATGAAGTAGCTAAATGAATAAATAGAAGTTCTACCTGTATGGACACATCACTGTAGGACCCACCAATGACTCCGGAGATGGCAAGGGGAACATCGTCATGAATGGCATAGGATCCATCTGGACATGTGTATTCACTGTCATCCACTTTGGTCAGAACAGCCCGCACAAATTCCAGTGACTGCTCCAGTGCGTAGGTGTCTTTTGAACATGTGTCCAGAATGTGAGCACCCAGCGTGACACCAGGCAAGATCCGATTATCTCTATTGATCTCATCTAGTGCCAGCAGCATGGCCTCCAGTCTTTGTATCCCTCTTTGGGCATTGATGCGACCACAGTCCTCTGCTCCTTCACCTTTCTGATGTACTGGAAAGAGTCCTCCGATCACCAAATCCCCCTCTATAATGATCTCCTTCTTGTTGATGTCAGCGCTATAGCCGGATGCTTCGAGAGCCTGCGGGCTCTTAGCCACAAGCAGCAGCAGCAAGAAGAAACAGAGTGGCCAGGAATGTCCTTGAACACGGAGGCACAGGAACCTCCCAGACATTGTGGCCAAATACACCAGGACTCTCTGAGTATTTTTTTTTTTCTTTCTATTTTTCTTTTCTCTGTCCAGAGAGTGGAGCAGTGCTAGAGGATGCTATGTTTGTGGTCAGGCACAGGTGAGATCCAGCTTCAGTGACAACTCCAGCTGATTGATACTGCACCTGTCTGGGAGTGTAGATTCAAACAGAGAGAGAGAGATGTGACTAGAGGATAAAGTGTTAAAGAACGAAAGCAGAGTTATTTAAACATAGCTCTGAGATTAAGAGGATAGTGGAGACTTGAAATAGTCTAATTTCATCACAGTTTGAATTTGACTTTGTTCAGCATTAATTAGCAAAATCTCATCGAAAACTAGATTTTAAAAGTGAACATTTAGGAACTTTGGTACATATGGTAAATTTAAGATGGATAAATAACATAAAACTCCCATCGATTGATTCTCCAGTGAGAAATACACAGTATGATGGGTGCTTAAGTGGGTTATGGACATCGTGGCATATTTAAATAATAATAATAATAATAACAATAATAATAATAGTTTATTATTCTTATTTGTATTCTTCTTCTTCTTATTTTTATTCACTTATGACAGTCCACCTTCAATATTTAACTTGTGCATAAGTACCCTGCATCCATGACAAAGACTGTCAAAAGTGAATAACAATAAGAAGAAGAAGAAGAAGAACAATTTAGCTATTATTATTATTATTATTATTATTATTATCATTCACTTTTGACAGTCTGTCATAGGTGCAAAGTACTGATGCAAAAGCTAAATATTCAAGGTTACTCTAGGGCACAGGATTCCCTGTCTTTTCCACAGTGTGTACATGAGTAAATCTCTGGATCTGTTCTGTACGGACAATGTGGCTATTACAGTGTAAAGCTTGCTTTAACAAGTTTTCGTTTAAATACAGTAATAAAGACAATTTCAGAATTAATATAGTGTGAATTAAATAACATTATAAATACAAATATTTGGTACATAAAAAAAAAAATTTCTGCACCTAAAAGCAAGGTGTTTGGAAGATTAAAAAATAAATAAATAAATAAATAAATAACTTTCTTAGCGCATCCCCAAAAAATGCTGTCTATGGTGCGAACTAAGATTTAAGTACAGTACTACAGTATGTTGTGGACAGATAAGGGAAAATCAAACTTCATGCCTGTGTAATGTTATTTTTGGTAGACTTAGAGACTGCGTACAAGGAAAAAACACCTGATAAATTCCCCACTATAAAATATAATGGTAGATCACTGAAGCCTTGGGATTGTTTTGCAGCTGGTACTCCAGGACCTCTTCTGAAAATAGATGGCATTATGAATTCAGCTGTGTGTGTGTGTGCAGCCTAAAATCTGGTTACTCCCGGCAGGAGGTTAAGACCTGCTAATAGATGTATTCTTTACTAACAAGGTACTCTTACTGATACTAAATTTAACAGAACTGGAAAAAAAAAACATTATTTCAGGTTCATCTCAGGTTCTGGGGTGGAACCTACAGTACATGTAAAAAATGTAGTCTGAACTGAAGATATGCAAACTTAAAAATACATAAAAGAGCATGAAATGTTCTTCATGGAAAAATGGATCAAAGTCCCTCTACAAGTGTTTCAAATAAAACTGGAAGAAGAAAAATATTTCGTAAATAAAATATTACGGGAAGAGCCTCACTGCTCTTATTCACCAGATGTTATTTTTGTCATATACCGACCAGTTTTTTTTTTTTTTTTTAATCCAGCTCTTTAGCTAGCTTTAAAGTACCCCAAATGTAAATCATTGTTTTTATTTTACATACGCACACTGTTTAAAGTTTTGGACTGGCAGTTTCTAACACATTCAAAGATGTCTTCTGTCACATACAGTATCTGCAGTGTTGGGGGACGTTACTTTTTTAAGTAACTAATTACGTTACAAAATTACTGTGATTAAAAAGTAATCAGTTACATTACAGCGTTACTTTCTAATAATACTAACTAGTTAGAGTACTTTTCCATTGCAGAAAATGAAAACTCCTTTGTGATTCCTCATGCATGTTGTTTTAGTCAAGACCTTTACAATTATTCCACCATCATCACTCAGCCAAGTTTGGCCCATAATCTACTAATACCCCTATCTCACCTACGCGATTTCACGTGGTAGTACAGTTCATCATTATTCACCGCTAGTTTTGGTGCTGTGATTAGATTTCCGTCTTTCCGCGTGTCGGTCCTCGCATAGTCAAACCGCATACTGTAGGTGAGATAGGGGTATAACAGCACAAATAACAGAGGAGGGCGGGTTATCGGGGGCGGGGCTTGTAGGATGACTTTCACACACACACGCACACACACACACGCACACACACACACGCACACACACACACACACACACACTAACGGATTGGGAATGACTGCTGTCTGGCTCACGGATTACATAAATTGTCTGAATAACGGATTACATTTTTGAAAAAATAACTATATAACATGTTAGATTGCTCGTTACATCAAAAAAGTAATCCAAGAACTCTAACTCGTTACTTTGTAACACGTTACACCCAACACTGCATATCTGATTCTGGTTATCATTTACCTTCACACCACACAAACCGAACAACATTTCGGAGAAAGGGTGTGTCCGAGGGAGACAAAGGTTGAGACGTGCTATATGACGTGCCGTACATCTTCATCTTTGTGAGACCTAGCCATGGACTCATTAGGGTTTTCTCCCTACCCTTTGTTTCCATGGAAACTTGTCAGGCAAGAGAGAGAAAAAGAGAGAAAAGGGGGGAGAGAACGATGGTTGAGCAGAGGATGAGAAGGCCAATCTGGTCAATGAACACAGAAGTGAAGTCCACTGGGGATTCTGGGATGCCTTGTGAAAATTGGCTGTATCATTCTGCAGCATGCATCTCCTGACCTGTCTCTCTGAATGGCTCATATATACACCTCCATTCAGAATTTTAAACAGGATATGAGCCCAGTGCGTCCACAAAATGGATTTACAGGATAATACGCAATTTAGTAATCCCTTTACAGAGTAGAGAGAGGCATTTATATTTTCCTTGAAAAATGTTTGTGCTTTAACAGTGCACTATTCTCTGAAAACCCTGAAATCCTTCTGTCAGCTCTTATTGTGTACACAAAATGCAATTACCAGAAAAGCAACATTGTTGAGAAGTGTTAAAAAGATAAATAATACCCTAGAAGACAGACATGTAATATCTAACACAAAAATCTAAGCATTATGCTACACCTCCATACTTATATTAATATGAGCCACATACTGTAGATGGCTTTATACAAATTCTAGAGGATATTTTTGGTATTGGGGAATACCGTGCGTGTACTGTACAGTACGTGTTTAGTGGGAATCTAACACTTTAGGATCATCACTAAGAAAAAAATGCAATGAAAAATTTCCTTATAGCAATAATAACAACAACCAGTGTATACGTATAAGGCATAAAACCAACTGGCCATTTACAGAAGACTCCAAGTGCAGTACAGTAATGAGCCTCTTAGCCACAGGCAAACATTTTAAAGAACGCTGTAAGTCTGTAAATGACGCTTCAGGCCGGGGTGGCTCAGAGCCCTCCGCAGTGTTTCTCCAACATGCAGCATGTTGGAAAAAATAATTTGTTGACACACAATCATTCACCAACACCACTTGCACATTACAGGAACTCAGCTCGGTGTTGTTGCCCCCTCCCCTGTACTGTCCTGACCTCACTCCAAGACATTTCCACATATGTGGGCCATTAAGAAAGTTCCTGGGAGGCCAGGACTGAAAAATAGTATCCAGGCACTGGGATTGGTGCATTAATGTAGCAGGGGATTATATTTAGAAATAAAAACTAGTTTCTACTCTCAGAACTATGTACTTTTATTCTGTAAATATCTAGGTTTGAATGCTCCTTGTACTTACAAATACCAAAAAGAAAAAAAATTGATGTGCCTGTCAGCACAGCTTTCTTAAAACAGGATGTAACCGGATGTAGCCGTGGTGTATAACATACATTTTGAAACCATTTATGGAATTTATTGCAATTATATTGATTTTATAACAATGATTTTAAAATCTTTCTCAGACCGCACCACTTAATCGCCACATCTCTATATTCCGTTTTACCAGATGACTATTTTGATCAAATTACAGTGTGTTTCCTCTTAGGGTTTCTTCCTATTGCCATCTCAGGGAATTTTTTCTCACCACCGTAGCCCTTCGCATTCCCATCAGAGCCAATCTGATGTTTTTAATTCATACATATTTTGTCACATTTAATATGCATTTCGATAAAGTCTTTAAAGCTGCTTTGCGACAATGACCATTGCTAAAAGTACTATACAAATAAAATTTAACTGAATTGAATTGAATTATGTTTATCAGCCACAAGCAGATCATAGGGAAAAGCTCATTCACTCACTCATCGTCTATCATCTCAGGTGACTTAGGGCATGAGGTGGGGTACACCCTGGATAGGGTGCCAATCCATCGCAGGGCGCACATAGACACACACACACACTTACACACTCATTCACACACTACAGGCAATTTGTGAATTAGTCTAATCTGCATGTCTTTGGACCCTGAGGAAACCCACCAAACACAGGGAGAACATTCAAACTCCATGCGCTCAGAGACAGGAATTGAATCTGGCCTGGAATCGAATCTGGACCCTGGAGGTGCAAGGCGACAGTACCTACAGTACCACTAAGCCACCGTTATGCCATAGGAAAAAGTTTCAGGAGAAAAAGATGCAGATAAAAGCAACCTAAAACTGGAACTCAGGTGTGGCAGGTGTGGGAGTCCAAAGTCCAATCTGTTTAGACATTTTCTTTTCTAGTTTGGTCAAGAAAATGGCATTTATATGATGATCATCTTTTTTAAATGCATGCAAAATGTAATGCATGAAATATATCTTAAAATGTGCATGAATATCAAACTGAATATCAAACTCAAATTGCCACCCTGTAGGAGCCTTTGCACTGGCATTTTACCTAATGTCACCATCACCAAACACTTAAAATCATTACTTTAATTTACTTTAAAATTGTATGAATGTCCACACCTGAGTTCCATTTAGCATTAAACATGTATAAAATTTTAGTTCATAAAAAATTAAAGCTCTTTTCAGTGCCAGAAACAGTGAACATGTCAAATTAAGCTGAACTGAACCACAGCAGCCACAGCCGACCATCCATTTGATTAACCACAAGTTTTATGCAGGTTGTGCATCCTAATGTAACCGTCCCATTTTTATCCCGGCTTGGGACCAGCACTTGAAACCTCAGTGGTTGAGAGTACCGGCACTGGCTGGGAAATGATCCTGGACCATCCGCATGGCGGACGAAAAGCCTACTGTTGAACCACTAATACACTGAGTGAAGCCCAACAGTGTTAAATAAATGAATAAATAAATAAATGCTACATTTGCATGTCCAAGTCCAGCTGCCAGGACACATAATATCTTAGTTAAATCCTTTTTCCTCCCTGCAGGCATTGTGATTTATCTTGATAATCTTTTTGCGACATAAAAAGTAAAACCAGTATTTTAATCATGAACCTGGTAAAACATTGAACCGTGTACTACCAACTTTAAACATTCTTTAAAAATATAAGTTGGGACGCTTTAAAGCTGTGAAGTAGACATTTGTACAAATCAAATGATAAAAGATTCAGTATGCTGACCTTTAAAAATGAGGTCATAGTAGTAGGAGAACTATCAAAATGAAGATGATATTCATTCTATGGAGAGAAGACTAGCGTAGCGGTTAATTGGCAATGTTTCTTGATCTTAAAAAATATTTTAAATTAATTGCTCATGATATATTTTATTACCATATTTTGAAGGAGCCCCGTCAGAATGCACTGGTACTAAATATACCAATACAGAAGTCTTTTTCTACACAATTAAATAAGAGCTGACGCCTGCACTAAGTTCTCTGACAACGTGCAGGACCATTAGGATGATTTTGGACCTTAAGAACGTAGATAAAGTTTCATCAACATAAACATTTTCACTGTGCAAGATGAGTCTCCTTGACATAGTGTTGAATGATTCGGCAGTGGAGTGGGCACTAAAGGCCATGGATTTTTCCCCTGCCACATCATAACCCTATTCATTATTCATTCTCCAATCACCAAAGACCTATGAACCACTTCATGCAGGGCTTTCCTTTGCTCTTAAATAAATGAAAGAAACCATAAAACATTAAATTAGGGGCATTTATGTTTAAATACCTTTTACCTTTTTTAATACATTTGTTGACTTATTTATTTGATTGTATATAAATAGTTATAAATATGTAAGCACAGCAACCAAAAATCTGAGGAAATTGTTTTAAACAAACTTTCTTGATGCCAATTGTTATTTGCGGTAACAGACACATACTGTATAATCGTTAGAATAAACAGAATTAAACATGATTCTCATTCCTCACTGATGCTGTAATTGATGTGGCAGGGTTTATGGAGAAATGTACATAGAAACATTGTTTGCAATATAACACTACGCCAATCAGCCATAATATTAACACAATATAACATTAACACATTGACATTGATTATCAATTATATACCAGTAAACTGGAGACGGAATCATGTGCACCGAAGGCTTGACTGCGGGGACCAAAGGGCAGCCCATCTGGTCCGATCCCTCATTAAAATCCAATACAGCAGAAATTGCCAAAAAAAAGTCAATGCTGTTTACAATAGAAATGCACCAGTGCAGAGAGACCCTGCAGGCAAAGAGCCTAAAGCTGCCGACCCAGCCTCTAAATTGCTCAGATCCCAGTCCGATCAAGCACCCACGGGATTTGTTGGACAAACAAGTCCGACTCACAGCACCCAAAGGATCTGCTCCCAACATCCTGCCGCCGGACACCACAGTACTCTCAAGAGTCCCTGCGGGGAGGCCAGAGCCACCCCAGTGATACAACGGGAACCCAAAACCTACTGTACAGTAGGTGGTTATGTTAATGTTATGGCTAATCGCTGTATTATTATATAAAGTAATCAGATTTTCCTTCTCACTGCTTGAGAGCCTCAGCTCTGGTTATTCAGGTTAGAGTTTTGCATGTTTACTCCATGTCCATATGGGTTTCTTTCCTGTTCTCTGGTCTTCTCTTTCTTCCAAAAAGCATACATGTACAGTACATTTACAGTAGGTGAATTGTTTGCTCTAATTAGCACTAGTTGTGCTCAGATCCAGTGTTCCCAGGATAGGCTCCGGATCTACTATGACACTGAGCAGGATAAAGCAGCTACTGAAGATGAATATATTTTTTTCTTTTTAAGTATTTGTAAATTTTTTAATGCTTTGTTCCCCTGTCTAAGAAAATGATTTAATACTATACGTGTGTTACTGGACTTCCACTCCAAATAAATTTTAAATGTCTTCACAGTGTGTTTGGTAATTATTCAATTAACAAAAGCAAAGTTTTTAACAGTCACCCCAAAAAATGTATAAATAAGTAATAAATTATAAATTATTAAATAATAAATAAGTCTCCCAAAAAATACAGTACATCAAATCAAATAATTTTTCTTCTTTTCTTTTCTTCTAACTTCTACATTTTTATTGTTTGTTGTAATTTACCCCACATCAGGACAGAGCCACCAGCATGACTTACTGAAACTTGCCGACAGGCATCAGCATGCTTCTCACAGCTCTTCTTCTGACAGACTGTTACCCTTATAAATTATTTATCTCTCAACCAAACAAAAAAAATCTTTCTATTTTAATGACTCCTTCTTAACAAGGACGTAACTAGATTTCTTCTAGTCCCTTAAGGATTTAAGCTTTAACTATTGTTCATTGCATGCATGCAATATTTGTTGCTGTTTATTAATTTTCTTTCTTTAGCTTGTACATTCATTAATCTCTTCAGTAAACACTTTACCCAGTCCCGGTTGACGTGGCACCTATCCTGAGATGGGAATACACCTGCAATCAGACACTGTCTGTAGCTCTCATTGAGACTTCTGCACCACAGGTAGTTTGGGACACTAATCATGAGCAAATTCCAAACAAATATCTCAGGTTTAATTGGTGCCTTTTCCAGACTGCATGTTTCAGCTCTTCCCACATTTGTTCGACTGTATTTGGACAGGGCTTAAATATGAATAGGTCATTATCCTGTTGGAGAACCCATGACCTGCAACTGAGACTGATCTCTCTGACACTGGGCAATGTGTTTTGCTCAGGAATGCCTTGATAGCCTTGAAATTTCATTGTACCCTGCACAGATTCAAGACTCCCTGTGCCACACGCAGCAAAACAGCCCCAGAACGTAACAGTATGTTTCCCAGTAGGTACAGTGTTCTTTTCTTTGAAAGCTTCAATTTTTGCATCTATGAACATACAGCTGATGTGAGTTTCCATCAGGCTCCTCATTCAGTCTTATCTGTCCAAAAGACATTCTCCCTGAAACAATGTGTGTGGCATGTCAATATGCATTTTGGCAAATTCCAGTTTTTCTTTTTTTATGATTTGCTTTAAACAGCGGAGTCCTCCTCGGTCGTCTTATATTAAGTGTACAAACAAGCTGACACTGGTGGAAACTCTTTTGTGAGCTGACACTGATGCATTTTGAGCTTGGAGTTCAGCTTGAATTTCTTTGGAAGTTGTGCCTGGTTCTTTGATTACCATTTATGTCCTTCTGCTCAAGTTGATGTCTATTCTCCTGGGCCATGTCCAGGGAGGTTACTACAGTCATAAGAACCCTAAACTTCTTAATAATATTTACAACTGTAGTCACAGGAATATTAGACTGCTGGTGAACATTAACACGCTTGTTGATCATTTTCTTTCTGATCTTCTCAGACAACCCACTCCTTTGTTTACCAAGATACATGATACCAAACACCAGAGTGACAACTTTTCACCATTTACATACTGTAGGCTGACTCACTGATTGCAAGATTAAAGACACATGTGATACTAAGTTTAAAACATCACTATGGTCAAATTATTATTATTTATAATTATTATTTATAATTATTTCAGTGACCATTGTGGGTTTTTCTTTCTTTAATGGAAGGGCACCAATATTTGTCCATGTATGTGTACCTGCAAGTTTCTCTGAAGTGAAGGAAACCAGAGAAAACCCATATGGATGCAGGAAGAACATGCAAGGAAACTCCACAGAGACACTAACCTGAGCTCATGATCTAACCATGGACCTTGGAGCTGTGAGGATGCAAGACTGCATGCTGTCATTTAGCTTGTAGAATTTATTTAATATATTGCATATTGAAAATCTAGTTCTGTTTGATACTTGTCTTTCATAATATTCCTTTTCACACAAGCCGCTGACTTTATGTTCCGAAGTGTGACGTGAGGGTATTTGCAATTACCCTCTTATACAGCTATTTATTTGTTAAATTCCACCAATAAAGCATGTGATTTAATGAATAAATGAATTATTAAGTTAAACCGTGTGCTGCTGGCAGACTGGCGCTGAATGGATGAAGTGCCTCAATAAAAGTCCATCCAGCCATCATAAAAAAAACAAAAATACTGACAGCCTTTCTGAAAAGATGAAATACAGGCATTATTAATACTTTTGTTCTTGTTCTTGTTGTTTTTCATTCATAGAAATTTTCGAGTTTACATGCATTTCACAAATAAACACTAAGTTTATTACTTAGTTTATTGCATAGTACTACAGTACATGCTCACTAACACAAAAAAGCTTATATTTTAAAAATAGTTCTTCCAAAAACACACCTACACTCACTCTCTTACTCATACATGCACACACACACACACACACACACACACACACACACACACACACACACACACACACTAAATGAGATATGGCCTTTGAGAACTGCTCAGCTCTGTGCCTCTCTCATTGAGAATTTTGTTTTAACCAACTGGTTTATGAAAAAGCCCAAGACATGTGATGAGTATGCCACAAGGAGTTAACCTGATTAAGATGACTTAGTTTACACAATTTGTGCTATTATTGTAGGAACGCTGAATTATTTATAAGTGCATGCTGCATTATTTATACTTACTTCTCTAGTTTTATGAGGAAATCTCTTTATGTCTCAAACCCCATGTGCAAAACGTGGTCTTATTAACACGTTAGGTTGGCAAGTTTTTTTCGTGAACTATTTGGGCTAAAAGATGGCCAGAGACTTAAGATAATTTGTCTTTCAGCTAGATGTAGATGGATGTAGCATTCTGTGAAGCAGATTTTTCCTAATAAGATTAAAAACACTTCTTGGATTATTATTGTAAATGCTATTCAGGCATGTAATATTTAAAACATCTTAATAACTGTTGTTGGTCTCTTTCCACACTGCAACAATACACAATGTTTCATTGCAATGCTATTCTTTTAGATGTGACAACCTTGACCTGATCCCAACGATCGGGAGCGAGTCAATGACCACTGATTAAGCAACAGCATTTTCCCCAGCTTGTAAGCATTGCAAGATGATCACAAGTATGTCAAAGAATAATCAATTAGATTATGGGAGGGAATTTTCTCAGACAAGGAAGGACCAACCAGAGCAGAAACAATCATCACAAAGGCCACTCTAGACAAGGACATTTTTTATCGATTGAAAATTCTTAGGATAAAAAATGTGTTTCAGCTACAGTGGGAAAAAAAGTATTTAGTCAGCCACCAATTGTGCAAGTTCTCCCACTTAAAAAGATGAGAGAGGCCTGTAATTTTCATC
>JAQMYL010000036.1:16292323-16311417 GCA_030014365.1 Clarias pachynema
TGTACACAGCGGAACACAACAGTGTATGTTGTATACCTTCTGCTGTCTCTGAAATCTATAAATACACTTTTTTTCTGATCATTTCCTCCAAACTCCAAAACAATGGCCAACAAACCGGAACTCAGCGAGCCCTATTACTTCAAAGCGGAAGTACGTAATGAGTCTGCGTGCAAGTAGTGTATTGGTGAATTAGTCAAAGGCATCAGGTACTAAATATGATCATCCACCACTAAGAGAGAGCTACATTACTACCTGTATGTCTGTTACACAAGGAACAACCCTCAACTCCAAAAACGCCATAAAAAAGCCAGATTAAGGTTCATCAGTTCATCATCAGCATTTTCTATGAGTGAAAGTACCAAGGTTGCCATAACAAAGAATCCCTCAGAAAGGTTGTGGACCAAACGTGACTGAGTTATACAAGTTCTGTCAGGAAAAATTTTTAAAAATTCGAGTAAAGTATGATTAGAAGTTTTTGAAAGGCTACTCCAAGCATTCAAGTTCAAGCGATAAACAGGCAAATCCGTCAAATACTAACAAAGTGTATGTCAAAATGTGACACATAGAGCATGAGATTATAGTAAATAAGAGCTGAAATAAATTGGACCCATAGCTATTACTTTGAAATGAGCTCTTATGGCCTATTTGACTTTACACTGGAATAATGTTATGACCTGAAATGTGTGGAGTTATTAAAGCTGAGTGTGTTTGTCTTTAGTTTAAGTAAAATTTGTCTTCAGCTTTGTGGGTGTAAGAAGTATTCATCTTGTCTCTGGCAGAGAGCAGTGGTTTTGGCCTTTTGCCCCTTCCTGTCATTATTACTTTACAGGTAGAGTACTGATCCCTCACCCTCACTCATCCCACTACTCTCAGAAAATCAGTTATGGCATGTGAATTAAGCCAAAGCTCCATCCTCATTGTGCATAAAGGAGGAGGGCTGGGGGGGGTGGGGGGTTTTTAGGCACAGCCACGGTGAGACCTTTTCAAAACTGATTAAGAAAAGCGTCTCAGCACATCTTCCCTCTCTCTATATGAGCTTAAATGTCATTCACCTGCAATGAATAGTCACAGAGAGGACCGAATGGATGCCCTTTATATGACAGTAATAAACCTCTGGTAATAGCAAGAGGTGTGGTAAAGCAAAGATCAAGAAATAAGAGTCACAGGGAAAAACAGACACTTCTTATTGTTTTAATATCATTCTGATACACTTCTTCAGGGTTATGACCAAGAAAATTTTGGGGTAAAAATTTTTACCCAAAGTACTGTGCATTAGTGAAAATTAGGAATTTCCTTTATTTAAGGTGAATTTAACTTTATTTACAAAACTTTCTTTTCTGTAAATACATACAGTGCTGTCTCTCCCAGGTGATTGCACATCAAAAGTGTGGCTATAAATGAACTTTGCCTTTAAATATATCCTTTTCCTGGTACGACATAGTGAGAGAGCATTATTTCAGCATTTTGTCAAAGGCATTCTCAAAGGATATGTGAAAAATACTCAATAGCAACCAGGTGTGAAAAACTATCAGAGACATTTTGCTAAAGTGATCATTTCCCCCTACTGTATGGGGACATTCAGGACACCCTGCAGAACTGTAACAGTGTGTATAGGTTATGGATTTGATGTTTAATTGTTTCTTAGTTATTTCATGACAAATAAAAGGCAATAAAAAGTCTGTTGGTGATTCCATTCTTAAATATGCATTTGGCAGGTATTCATGGGAACATTCTCAATATGCAGTTCGAAGAGGCCCCAATGATAGTGAAGGAGCCATCATTATACTGAAAAAAAAAATCAAAGCAAACTAGCCAAAAATCTGAAATTTAGGAGTGGCCTTGGAACAATTTAATATAGTCTTTAAAAAAGAAGGAATTCATCGATTAGCTCAACTTTAAATTGACTTAACTTTAACAAGAATGATTGGAGGAGGAGAATATGGAGAAGGAAAGGAAAGACTCATGTTCCATAGCATACCACATCATCAGTTGTATAAGGTAGTAAAGGCAGTGGGCATGTGGGCATGTCAGACCAAAAATAATAAAAAACACACTCTAAGATTTGATTCAATGCTCTTTAGCTTTGTGGTGGCCAGTACATGTGTGAAAATTATTCTTCATGCCCACAGAACCACTCTTTCACAGTTTAGGTCCGTGAATATAATTGGCCTGTTTCATCAGGGAAGAAAAACTCCATTGATGTGATAACCTGGTCATTCAGTACATTTAATACACTGATTTTATTGCCATATACTGTTATTAACAGTAGACCTGATTTCTTAACTTGATGCAGCCCAATAATTTGACCTTTCTAGTATGGTGACGTTTATATATCTTCCAACTGGGCCACTGTTGTTTATTGATGATGTAACCACTGAATTCTGAATTGCATAGAGCTGCTCTGAAAATGACAGAACCGCGCTCCAGGGTAAACATGGATAATGATGCAAAACTAACTGCAAAAGCTACCCAAGTCAAAGAAACACAATGCTCTTGGTTTTCTGAGTCAGTCACCTGACTACAACTTAATTGAGCAGGCTTTTCACTTCACTGAAGACAATACAAAAGACCCACATACAAGCAGCAAATGAAAACAGCAACAATAAAGTAGCTCAAGGGAGAAAATACAGCATTTGTTAATGTCCATAGATTCGAGCAGTCACTGACTGAAAAGGGTTTTCCTGAAAAGGATTTGAATCAAAGTTTTTAAAAAATCTCATAATATTTATGTTTATTCTAGCTTGTCTAATTACTTTTACGCCTGTGAAAAGTGAGAGCTTTAGGGGGAAAAAACTGGTCTTAAAAATGGGCCATGGCAGTTATGCCATAACAGATAAGGCACTATTCTTATGAAACCCCGTGAGGTTAAATTTGAATCATTTTGCCCAGATGTGCAAAAATGTTGAAATTTCAATTGACACAGATAGCTTTTCACAAACATATACCAAAGTAGACAAATTCACTCCATGCTGCAATACCTGCATGTCAGATTCACACTTATACCTGATAGCAGACACATCTGCGAGTAGAAGAAGTGGTTTTATACAGTATTTATTTACTGTTCTCCAAAAACAAATAGGTATAGGGCATTTCAAATTTAATCTTTTATCTTAGCTACCCAAAGTTAGAATGACCTATGAATAGTACATACATTCCTAAACATTAAACACAAAACAAAGATTGAATATCTCCTGTACTTTCTAACTAAAAGCCATAGACTCAGAGTATACTGTCAGACAATCTTTGTGAGGAACATTCCCAACATAAGCCTGAATTAGACTTGGATGTTAAGCTCTTGTGAGCTGCCCACACTTGTTCTGCCGTGATGGTCCTCTTGAGGGTCCAAGCACAGCAGACTGCTTTGTTCACAGCTTGGCCAACAGGCTCAAAATATCATTGTCACATCTGCGAAAGGTCACTGGGGACTAGGGTGTAATGCCGAAAGAGAGTCCCCAAGTCACCAGCTCTCTTTAGTTTGCCTAATCATTTCAGCTCATGTTAATAAGCCACTTTCATTCTCATTATCAGTTTCAGCACTGGACAGCTCCTGACCTGCCTGAGATGCAGAAGAAAGTGTTCACATGGAAAGACACCAGGGATAGTAAATCGCTTAACTCGCAAAGGTCTCACCTTTTGTACAAAATAAATTAAATATGATTTTTTTTTTCAATGACATGGAATGAAATCATGCTTCGTAGCACAATGAAATCTCGAGATACTGACGTCTTGAGGTTGGTCTCTGACAGCAGTATCTGGGGCATATTTGAACATTCAGACATCCTTCTTTACAAAACTGTTGGAGCTCATTCAAATTGTAAGTAGACTATCAGGGGACTGAGCTCCTGAAGTCTCTCCACAGGCTTTCATTCAGATTAAGGTCAGGGCTCTCACACTAGGATGCCCAGCTTTTTGTTCTGTAAAAGTCTTTGCTCAGGCAACATCAAGTACGCTGAAAAGTATACCCTTCAACTTGCAGGTTTCAACAAGTTTCTTTCTTAAGAATCTGCGCTATGAAACTTTTACTACTACCGTGAAATCAATGAAAATGAGAACAATGATAAAAAAAAAAAATTTCTATGCATTTTAGATAAAATTGTAATGATGTGTGTTTAGGCATTCTTAATAAAATGTAGCCTTTTTTCACATACGCAGTTCTTCTATCCAGATCTGAAAATCATACAACATTACTGTAAATTAATTTAAAATGAATTAGTCTATGGATTACAACTCTGCTGAACTTTACTACAAGTGCATCTTCTGAAAACCCATTAAGCTACAATTTAGTCTTTACTCAGAAATGTGCTTACAAAGACAGCTGTAATTTATTCTGAACTAATCATAATTACTTCAATTAAACAAAAGTAAGGCCAGTTATTATGTCATTTGGCAGACAATAAAAGTCAATGAATTTACAATTTTTGTTACTGAGCTCTGTGTGTGTGTGTGTGTGTGTGTGTGTGTGTGTGTGTGTGTGTGTGTGTGTGTGTGTGTGTGTGTAAAAAAAATATTATAATATCTATAAATACTTTATATAATATAAAACAAAAAAAAAAAAACCCGAATGAGAGCATCTAAAGAAACCTAAAGTGACAAACCTGTGACAGTAATTCACAGTCAGTGCTGTGTCAGGGGTGTCAGTTTTGGCAAGAACTGACAGGAAATCTCTGTGAATACTTCATAGGCTGGTTCAGATGTTTAAAATTTAGGCATGAAAATAAGCCTGGCTTCATAGTGACCGAAGTGAGAGAAAATGATTATGAAAGATTACAAGCTAATGCTTTGCTGAACATCTGAGACAGGTAAGTTGTAGGTTTTTTAGTTTGGACTTAAGATGGCCAAAAGTATGTGGACACCTGATCATTACATACAGGCCTTTCTCAATTGATGCCACAAAGATGTAAGCACACAAATGTCAAAAATGTCTCTGCAGCTACAGTATAGCATTTAGATTTCCCTTCACTACAACTAAAGGGTCCAAACCTACTTCATCACGACGATGCTGCTGTACTTGAGTTCCATGAAGACCATGGTTTACCAGGGTTGTTGTGAAAGGACTTGATTGGTCTCAACCCCATTGAACACCTTGAAGTGGATTGAACTGGAAAGCTGACTTGCCCCAGACCTTCTTACTTTTTTCATGTGAATGAATGGACAAATCCATGCAGCTATGCTCCAAAATCTAGCAGGAAACCTTTGCAGAGAAGCAGAGGATATTATAGCTGCAGCAGAGGAACCAATTCAATGTTAATTTTCAAGGCTTTGGAAATAGCATATATGGGTGTGAGGGTGAGGTGTCCACAAACAATGTACTTTCAGGGATCATTGCATTGGATTTATACACTGCTCTGCACCCTCACAATTAAAATAACTCAGAAAATTGGCGTCTGCTAGCATGTTATACTACAGTGTGTTATTATAATACTATGTACTGTTCAGCTTTGTCTAATCCTTTTGTGATATAATTAAATGATCTAAATAAGAGCTGGTCAAAAGAAAAATGCAGTAAAGTCTTTAACACAGCATGTTACCTTTAAGTTTATTGATATTAAAAGCACACAAAATCCATGATCCCTTAGAAAGAGCTACCTGACAAACCTGAGCTGCTTCCATACAAAAAGAAAAGAGTGATCTGACTGACTGATTTTACACACCATGTTGAAAAAAACCTCTAGGACAATAACTTATCTTAATTCATTAATTAAATTCAATGTTTGGTCCATAGGGACTGTTAAATCCAGATCAGGATTTCTGGTGAGTCAGACCGTTCAAACAAAAGAAGAAATTTAAAATGCAAGCAAGGTCGAGAGAATAGAAACAGAGGATTAAATGGAGAACAAGACAGAGAAGTGAGCATAATGAGCTGGTGGTGGCAATGTGGACACAGCCTGGCCCTTGCACAACCTGGGATACTGAATGTAGACACTTTTGGAGGGAGTGTGTGGATATAAATATAGTCAGCGACAGAATAATTGGTACCTGAAAATTGGTAGCTGAAAAATATGGGGGGGGGACCTTCATTTCACCAATGAAAATATAAGAAAAATTTAGCATTTACATTTTTCTAATTAGGAAAGATAATGAAAAAGTTCATAACCACCAGGGCTGTACCGAATGAGCATGAAAGATGACACAAGCCTATTTTGCTGCTCAGACAATGAAGGAAAATGAAGAAAAGGACCTGGGTAAGTGGATTGCAGAGGATAGAAAATGGTTTACATGCAAATTGTACAATTGCATTGCTAAATTCAACAATAAGATGATAGCCCATGGTCAACCGACATTTTGGAAGGCATGCCAGAAAGAAAGTCTCAAGAAATAATGTTTGGTTTTCAACTAACAAAAAACATAAGCACCTACAGTACACTAGACTCTACTGGAATTCTGACATGAACTGGGTCCTCTGATCAAATTAGGGGAAAAAATAAGTTTTTTCAAACAATCATGGTAAATAAAAAAAAATAAATAAAAAAAAAGCTTTGTAGATGGTCATCCCGGTCCTTTAACCTAAACCTAAATGAAAACCTGTGGGATGAGCTAAAGACGAGGGTCCACACCAGAGCACAAGAGAGATTCTGTATCCAGGAGTATCTGATTTCTTGTTTCGTAGTCTAAAGTCTCATTAAGCATTACTGTTTGGTATATGGTACAGCAGTGATGAATGCCATATTCCCTTGGTTTACCTCACGACGAGGTTTTAAAAGCCTGTCCAATTAAAATGCAATGCAAGTGGTGCCATTTAATAGCTGCATAAATACTCCGTAATTACAAAATGATTATATTAAGTGCTCATATGCAGTGCTTAAGATTTTGGCACAGTGCTTTATAATACTGTATATATTTTAGTTAAGCAGTTATTTATATTGATTATGTACAAGCTTAAATGGAACAAAACTGCACATAGAATCATTAACATAATGTTAAGTCTTACACGTTGACTATGTTACATAATGGCGCAATTAGACTTTACTGACAAAACAGTTGTGAGTTCTATATTATAGCAGTAGGGATCTCATTATCATCTGTCCCTTGGACCAAAATAGATACTTACCTCTAAAATGAACACACCAATGTTATAGTGTATGCTAACGAAGTCACTAGTCACCTCAGTCTGTGCAGCTTTATATACTGAAACTTATGAGTATGTCCAAAGAATAATGATGACACAAAGGAGGCTACTCATGAGCCAGTGCTCATTCAGAGCCGCTTTCACCACCTGGGTGTTTTTGTGATCTTTCGTTCTCAAACAGAGAAAGCGCAGCTTGCAGTTGGATTCAGACTTTTAAAACAAGTCAGTCGTTCACCATGCACAGCTTAAAAAAATACAGACACTTAAATTCTTCTTATGTGTATATATAAAAAGGAATTAAATATTTTTTTGTTGTTTGTTTTTTATAATGAGAAGTAGTATTTGAAGCTTGTTCTCTTTGGGGCTCTGTTTAACTCGCATAAGCCATTTAACTAATAATAAGCAAGTACGTCAATCATACGTCCGCTAACATTTAATTTCTCACACAATATAATGACACCATATATTTGATAGATCAGAAGACATTATTAATATTAGGATAAATATTTTAAAGGAAACATCAGAATATCTATATCTATAAAAAAATATCTATAACTCTATCCACCCCTACGCAGCATCCACACAACAGTAATGATAGCAAAGGCAAGCGCTGCTAACTAGGCTTCTAATGATGGATCACGATACTGTTCCCGCTACAGGAATCAAATTTATCATGTTACATTTTTTATTTATGATTTCCATGATTCTTTTTTACCGTCTGATTCACATGCAGTTTTTACCCATGGATCTACAACAATATTGTTCATGAAAAAACAGTGTATGTTGACAATGTAAAATTAGTTCTGGACGGCGCTCTGTAACATGTGCAAAAGGAAGGCGTTAATGTTCAGTATTTGTTATAACAGATGGCACAAGCAGTGATTAACTACTGTACATTCTGTATATTCTAACACACTTTGTGACAAACTAAGTGTAAACACAGAAAGAAATTTTTTTTTTCTTTTTGAATATTAAAATGTTAAATTCTTATTTTGGTAGACACAATAAATCAGTTTGATGCCGGATCAATTTGTGTTAGAAATAAGTGCATGCATTTAAGCGTTAATGATAACTTCCAATGTCGAAGAACAGGAGCTGAACCGCTCTTCGGTCTCCCATGAAGGCGGCGGATTTCACAACCTGCACTTGTCAGATTCAGCTAAGCATCTGTGATTGATAAGCCTCTAATTATAAAATATTCACACAGAGCCTGGTTGTTATGGAACGATAAAGTGAAGAGCATAAGAGATTACACTGAGCAAAAAAAGCTGTTTGTTCGTGTATGCAAAGTCCCCAGTTTTCATCACTTCCCACTTTCTTGCTTGATTGCTTTAATTAACTGATGTACACAAAGATACAATATCCCTGTTTATAAATATTATAAATTGTCCCAGGAAGATTCATAGTGAAAATAGGGTTTCGACATAAACATTTTATTTTAGAATACAAGTATCGGCAAGCGTACGCATCCACACTGACACACAAATGTGTGACCTGAACCAACGAACAGCTTTTGACCTGCACTGAAGTATTAAAAGACACCGCTGTTTACTGAACCACTGACAGATTTAAAACTGCTCAAAGAAAGACCTTGAGTGAAGAAACAGTGCTGGGCAACTTGACAGAAATACAAAATGAGGAAAGAAGAAATACATGCATTAAAATGCATTAAAATTGTGTCCTGCTAAGGCCTTTCAGCATCAATGTATTGCTAATGCATGTCATAAATCTTCATGGCACGCAGAATGCTTACTTGTTTACGTGTCTCTTTACTTCGTCACAATGATATCAATATGTCATATCCTATATGAATGTAGGTGGCATTATGATGACATACCTGTCATTCTGAACAAACTCAGACTTTAACTCTGTGACATTACAGTGTCATACCTGTGTGTGTCTCTTCAGCATCTTTTTCTTCTTCTCCGTTCTTGTGCTCCGTTTCTTCTTCTTTCTCCGTTTGCTTCTCGAGGAGTTCAGGCACAAAAAAGCCTTCCTGGTTCTCTAGTGGGCACATGTAATGGATTAGGTCCCCTTTACAGATCTCAATGAGCGGGTACGCATTCAGGCCTCTTTCCTGCAAGAGATAGACAGGAAAAGAGAACAAAAATCAGTGAGGTATATCACTAATAAAGAAAAAAATTTATTATCCTAATACTGATAGTGATCTTTATCCGAACAACTTGTAGTCAAAATTATAAATCCGACACAGCAACACGAAGCCTTTAAAGCTCATTTTAGCCATTATTTGTTTTGGCTTTTTTCTTAATGAACATACTGTATATATAGAGCTCAGGATTTTGCAGTATAGAGTGACATATCCTTTTATTCAACACAAAGTAGGCAATATAATGAACTGAATTTCCACGACTGAGCGAAGAATTTGAAACTAGGTCACAAAGGCAAAGAAATAGCACAAATACACACAACCACATGTTTCTAAGGTTGTTTTCATTTATTTCTATGACCAAAAAATAATAATATGCTCGTTTTATGAGTTCTACATTTTTGCAACATTATTCACATATTCTGGTTGTGGTAAACTTTACTCTTTTCGACTTGACATATCCGAAAACCCAAATACACAGTTTGAAGTCTGTAGCCTCCCCGTTAACACACTCCAGAAAGGCTTCTATATAAAACTTGCTTTTTTAATTGTCATTGACCCATGCTGAGTTGCCGGCACATATCTGTGCTGCTTAAGTTTTAAAGGTTAATAAATAAATAATAATAAACTATAAAGTACTGTTGTTTAACACTGCAAATGTTAAGGTTGTTTAATTCTTTTAATGGTCCTGTACTAAAGCCCTTTGCTTCAGTTCATTAATATTCCTCCAGAGTTTTCTGATCAATTCCACTGACCTTATGACAGCCCCACAGCTTTTTCACAAACTCGACAGACTTTACACCAATTAGGCTGCTTTAAAAAAGCTGCCTCGTTAAGTTAAAGACCACAAATAACCACAATAACAAAATTCTGAAAACAAAGTGCCAAGCGCAGCCGTGCCCAGTTTGCTGCACAAACAGCTTTTACAATTAGGCAACATTTGGAGTGCATGATTACAATCATTTTTAAATATTCACATCAGGATATGGAGTACAAAAAAAAAACGTTAATGTTGAAACAAGTCTGGGCCTAGACAGGCCACAAAGAGGACACGTCCACTATACATCACCGAAGTGGCTGCAAGAATGGACAAATGGGCTGGAAAATCTGGAGGTGATGCAACTTCAGTTATATGACTATCAGCCAGGAAATGGGCTTTAAAAAAAGGATTTAACTGACTGACACATTGTCAGGGTCAGGTAAAATCATATGGGCAATGAAAGGGTGATGGAGAAAAAGGGAAGGGGAAAAAAGGCAGCTTCAGAAGCAGAAGAAAAAAAAACATGTATCAGAGGATGAGGAGATGGACAGTGAGAAGTACAGAGGAAAAGAAAAAAAGAGAACGAAACAAAGGTGTAACACTTTATACATAGCTCTCCATCTCCACAACTCTCTCCCTGATTGTAGCTGATTGATGGCTTTTAATCTAATCTCCTGTGAAAGAGCCTATGTACTGAGCAACATGAACCGCCTGGTATAGGTAAAGTGTGCAGCCCCCAGAGTCTGCATGTAAATGAGAATGCATCTTCTCCAAGCAATAGAGATAATGAGTGGGGGCGGGAAAAGAGAGAGAGAGAGAGAGTGTAGAGAAGTAGGCAAAGACAATACATCGCATGCTCACGTCTCTACAGGAAAAGGTGTCAAAAAAAAAAAGACAAGAGCCTGAGAGAGGAAAGAAAGAAAGGGGAAGAGAGCAGAATTATAAACATTGCTCCATTTCTGTCTTTGTGCTTTCATGCAGAAACAAAAGAGCCTACAATGTCATAGATGGTAAACCAACAAAGATCATGTTCATCAGAAATGTAATGAAAAGCTTGAAGTCTGAATTTCTCGGCTTAATCCAAGTTAATCAAGTCTTTCTACACATGACTGTTTATAGTACCACTGAAATAAATAACTGCACTGATGAAATCTTTGGATTTGCATTTATTCAGGTTAATCCAAATCAATCACGTCTTCCTGCACATTATTTATAATAATGCGTTCAAGTATATTTAAACATCGGTGTTGACTTTATACGCAAAAGCATGATGGAGCAGAAATCCCATCAGCTTTGTTTCAGATCATGAAACTGCCTGTCGATCCAAAATGATTATTGTACAACTTGTAGCTGCATAAACAGCACGGTTTAGGGGTTTTGTTGTCCTAAAGCAGAGGTGTGTTTAGTTTCCAATATGAAAGAATTATACCTTGACAGGCAGAGACACTCGAGAGATCGCAAATATCACAGGAAAATACAACGGCTTTAAAAGCTTACCTGTAGAACACTATACGATAAGCACGTCCAATAAACCCAATTACCAACACGAGAAAGGAGAGGAATTAGATGAGGGCTAGCTATGTCACTTTTATAATGAGCTCATTTCAAAAGTGGAGCTGCGCAACATACAACCGCCTTGTCTTCATTTGCATCAAATGACTTAATGCATCACTGAAGCACCATGAGCAATATTTTGCTTTCGAACACTAATTAACCTAACGACCCTAAATATATTTCCAAAATAGATTATTACCTGTTCATACACGGAGCATGATTTTGGTCTATAGGGATATTTAATAGGCATATCGCTGAACATTTTTGTAAGGGTAGAACAATTCCTTATAGGTAGTACTGTATTAGAGTATCAAAAGCTGATGTAATTTCCTTCCGCTAATTTTACACATTTTTACACTGGAGCACTTGTAAAGTGGTATAGGTTTTCATCTTTGGGGTATTAATAAAATGATCTCCGTTGCAGTTAACTAATGCATTTAAAAAGCATTAAAAAAATAAAATCTTCTGTTACACACACACACGCTTATCCATATATTACGGGCAATTTAAGAACATCGATTAGCCTAACCTGCACGTCCTTGGACTTTGGGAGGAAATCAGAGTACCTGGAGGAAACCCACCAAGCATGGGGAGAACATAGTCCAAATAATTTTTGGCAAACAACATAACTGAAGACAAATGTATTGTTCACTAACTGATTAATATTACTCTTTGGCTTGAACATCTGATCATTTAAATCTAGAGTCTGCTTAATCTATTCTCAAGTCATTAAGTGTATTCGTTTTAAAAGAGCCTGTTAATTTATGACTAGGTTCATTCCTGGGGAATTGGCCTGTACACACTTTTTAATGTACCGTATATGATGCTGTAATTTGATAGTATCACTTGGATTGACAGGAGAGAAAGGACAGCCTCAGTCTTCACTAACATATCAAGGCAAATGATACTGTTAGAACAATGAACCTGACATGGTTGAGATTGAAACTCACAGTTTCCTGATGACAGAATCACATTCTTACAGGATCTCATGAACCTTTTGTAATGCACAAGAATAAACCTGATGCAACTAAATGTGCCGATGCTGTCAGTGCATACAGCAGTCTCAATTCAAATAAATCATCTGTGCTCAGAAAAAGGAAATAAACAAATATCTGCTTGATTAACCATGTCCGTTGTAATTGGACCTATGCTTCTGGCATGAGTGATTTTAATTACGCTGAGAGAATTTTTTCATTTTCCTCATTGGCCCTCTCATTAGAGGAGCCTCATCCTTCTGTCATGGCTCCAGGCCACAAGTTAGCTAAGCCAAAGAGCATGACTCCACTTAGGCAGCACTGGGAGTGCAATCAGGCTGTAATGAAACAGAGCCACAGGGTGGAGAGCAGGCAGGAAAAGCTCGCTGAGCTCTTCACATTACTGAGCAGCCAGCATGACAGTGCACTCTCATCGGGACTGTTTACTACAATTTGAGAACGATTTGGTTGTGGGTCAAATGGAGGTAAAATTTACTGCATCGTATGGGAAATTGCAAGTTCGCAAAATTTATTCTTTAGCTATGATTATTTAAAGATTTAATGGAAAATAACTGGTCCAGGATTCAAAAAAATTTTTTTTTTTAAAAATACAGCTTCCACAGCCTCCCTCCTGATTTTACATATGGGTGAGTCAAAAATTTTCCGCACTAAAACTTCTGTTGGCTGCTCTGTTGTATCTGAGCTTTCCGTTCAAGGCTACTGTCTCCCTAGGCACTGCTGAGCTGGTGTGGATGTGTTACATCAATTAATTTGTAACTGCAGTGCGAGCAAAAATAGATGTCCTACAGCGTGATTTGGACTGTTACTCAAAGGAAGTTGAAAGTTTCTTAAAGAAAATCATTACTGGTGATGAGAGTAAACAGCAGAATATGGAACAGAAAAATCTTCAAATGCCGAGCAAGAAAAAAGTTCAAAACTCAACCAACAGCCTGAAAATGCATACTTCAGATACTTCAGGAAAAAGGTTCAACAATCAACAGTGCTCATTACAGTGAGAAGCTTATTGTAGAGCTGAAGTGTAAACTTTGGATTAAACGCAGAGGACTGCTATCCAAGGCATTGTGACCTTACATGATAATACACATCCTCACACTTCTGCACACATTGTTGACACTCTGCAAAAATTTTAGTTTTAAGATGTTAAAGCATCCTCCCTATAGTCCTAGGCTCATATTAACTCAGCGTCTCAGAATCACTCTTAGGAATTGCGCTTAAAGTTCATTTAGGATTGAAAATATTCCCAGCTCAGAGTACGATTTAATGGTTCTTTAGGACACTTTTTTACAAGACTGAGAGCCACAAAGCATGTTTTATAGTGGGCGTTGTCGTTTTTACAGGTTTTTACAGTTCTAATCGGTGGAAAAGCGAAACGGTTAAATCTGCACCAGTTGTGTGAAAACTTCATGCACACAGACACAACTTATACATGTGTGACTCGGCTGCATGATGTTATCTGAATCAGACTGCTCTAATAACAACTGTTTCAAGCTCCTATAATAGAGCTGTGTAGGACTGTCATAATCTGATCAAAATGACTAGAGAGAGGACGAAACTGGAGAGAGGATCAGAGAATTTTGCTTACGGAGGAAGGAATAAAATGTAAAGAAATTATTAAAGGACAATTCTGCCCTACTCTTACCTCTAAAGATAAAAGTAAGTGCAGCCAGTTTGTGAAAGCATGAAGGCCACCTGTCAGTTTGTCGCATGTACCCCTGAGGAGTGTGGAAAAACGGGGTACACCGTGTTAATGAAGTGATGAAGTGCTACTTATACTGTTGTGCTGTAAGAGCAAAATTTGTTCGTTACATTCCGATATTCCATTTGTTTGTTCGTTATTTCTGACATTGTTGGCTGGGTCACTGTTTCAAAGCTGCATCTTTGCTGTTACTAAAAAAAACTTACAGTATCGTTCACCTACAGTGACGCAAAGTAAAAAAAAAAAAAAAAAGTTTTCCATTTTTGTCAAAATATGTCTTTTATGAGCTCTGTGTCACTCAGTGTTAGTAAAACATCTCTCTTCCGTGCACGTGCCTGCCAAGGCGCCATTTCCTCATTACTACTAACCAGTTAGGACACCTCTGGAGCTCTCCTACATTTTGGTCAAGATTGGAATGATCACCTATTTTAAGAATGTTGATGAATTGCTCTTACTCCTACTTCTAAATGTAGTGCTGAAATTGCATCACTCTGAGAATTTTTGGCCACTTAGGAGCGATTTCTTAGTCTGAAATGCTTAGGCAATACAGGCGCTGAACTTGCTCCAGGACAAAGATTCACTTCTGATGAAGAAGTGAAGACAGTGATGCATTCATGGCTCGCAGCTCAGCCTAAAACATTTTTAATGAGGGATTACAAAAGCCTGTTGACAGATGGACAAAGTGTATTGAAAACTAGGAAATTATTATGTATTTGTCTTTTCTAAAAGTTAAATCAAATAAATTCTACAGTCCCAGTAGAAAGAGGCAGAATGCAGACTGGCAAACAATGATAGATATGTGTAGGATTATCTAGCTAGCTTGCATGTTAAGAGAATCACTAGTGGACTATATATCGTCACTGAGCAGTAGAATACCTGTAGACCTTCATTCATGCAATTATCAAAACATTCAGTCATGTGGCAGAAGTGGAATGCATACAAGCATACAGTACACTTATGATGCTTGTATGCATGCTCTGTAACGTTCACATCAACCTGCAAAATAGAGAAAAAATTTGACAACTGTGATTTCGACCATAGCATGAGTGTTGGTGCCCGGCAGGGTGGTTTGAATATTTCTTTAAATGCTAATCTCCTGCGATTTTAACAAAAAGTAGTCTGTAGAATATAGTGTTTGTTGCAATAAAGTAAAAATATCTAGTGAGATGCATTTCTGTGGAAACTGCCTTGTTGAGAAGAGAGGTCAAGAGAGAAAATGTCCAGACTGGGTGGCGCTGACAGAAGAGCTACAGTAATTGATATAACCACTTTGTACAATTGTGGTGAGCAGAAACGCATTTCAGAATGACGATAAACAGAAAAACAAGAACAGAAAGCTGAGGCTACAGTGGGCACATTGTCACCAAAACTGCACGGTTAAAGACTGGTTTGATAAATCTAATTTTTCTGCAGTGGTGCACAGATGATGCGGCATAAACAGTTCAGTACAGATAGTCTCCTATTTATGAGCGAGTTCTGTTCCGGGAGCACGTTCGCAAGTCTGATATGTTCTTAAGTCCGAAAAAGTGAGTCTTTCACGCCTTTGGCTCAAATATACAATGTAAAGCATACCAATTCACTAAATCTGTGCCCTTTGTCCACACTGCCATCCAAAAACCTGAGCTGTTTTCCACTGTATTGGACTGTGAACTCTGTTTTGTTGAATTAGGATTATTCACCATCAGAACAGCTTTACAGGACAGTCATTTTCTATCATCGTGCTTTCGGGATGATTCACTGACAATTACACGCACAAACATACAATATACCGGACGTTAGACATTTTATACATTCACTTACACGCTGAAAATATTGTATATAATTGTAAATATCAGTATCTGCTGCACTGCAGTGTCTATTTTTGTACAATAAACGTGTGCTACTTTCGCGATTTGTTTGTATCTGCGGAAATTCGTAATTCAAATGTCAGTAAGTCGGGGACTACCTGTATTCATCATTAGCCATCTTAGTCACCAGATCTGTATCCAGTAAGACACCCATGCGATAAGAAATCCACAGCATGAAAGTGCACCTGAAAAATCCTGCATGATGCAGTCACATCAACATGGAACAGCGTCTCAAAGGAATGTTTCTGACATCTTGTGAATTCCATGCCACAAAGAATTGAAGCTGCTTTGTGAGCCAAGGAAAGCCCTATTCAGTATAGTGTGACTATAGTGTTCAGTCAGTGTGTATACACCTTTAATTAACTAGGCACAACTTATTGCCCATTTTTTCCAGACAGGTTGTTGGGTATGAGTTGCTATTAAATACTACGGGTAACCTACTTAGTATAAATAAGAGATACAATGTTATTTAACCCTGTTTATATATTTATAGGTTCATATATTTATAAGCATGGCTAAACAACTTCTTTATAATATTAGCTGAATGATTTCAAATGAAGTGCATTAACTAACTACAACAATCAGCTTGCCTCAAAAAGAGCTGCAGCAGAATAGAATGCTTGTTTCACTTTGGGAAAAGCACTTTAGAGTAGCTTAAAGTTATAAGTATGTTTTATTGTTCAGAAACAATATATCGGATAAAAGCTGTCCTTTTTCGCCCGTGCAGTGTTCATTGCTACTGCTGTGTGCTGCTAGCACTGACCTCCTTGTGCTAAATTTTCAAGTTACTGTTACAAATGTTCAAGATGTTTATCAGGTTACTTATGTTTCAGATAGATGCTGTAATTCCTCTCCTTGATATTTTCACAGAACACAGTCAGCATTGCTTTTATCATTAATAAAAAAAAATGTCCAGATCATTGTTATTTCCTTTTGTCTGACCTTTGGCATAACAATATACTATGCCACCTAATATCATACGGTATGAGATTGCTGTGTTGAGGTATTTTTAATGAGTATAAGTGAACGACGACAGTAACATAATATCAGCATTCTTTAACGCTTCAGGTGTCTTCACCAGTGAAAAGCAACAGTGATATTTATTCTCATCTTCCCTCTTGAAAAGCCCAAATGACAGTCTCGATTTCCTAACACTTCTATATTCACTTACTGAAAATATTTACTGATTCACTTTTTTATATTCTACTGCTTCCTTGCATCCGTCTATCACTGTCATTTCCTTTCAGGATGTTTGCCACTGAGTGCGAAAATTATTTACAGGCATGCATAGATGGGACAAGTTTTGTGTTTTTGTTTTTTACTTTTTGAAATTTGAGCCTGGGGCAATCACAGTTACAGTACTGAAGTTCATCCCTTGGGATATAGTTTGTGGATCGCTGTCACAATGTAAATAAAACCCAACGAAAATCTCACATTGCAACATGAGGTTATATGCTTTTTTTTTTGTCATGCTCCCATAGTGAAATGTTCACTTTGTCAAATTTTAGGATTTTAAACCATAAGTGATCAAACAAGTGCGAAAATGAAAGAAGGAGTGTGTGGAGAACACAAGTCAACAAGCAGTGTCAAAAGTTACTTTCTCAGACTTTGCTGTGTATCATTCATTACCTTTCTCTCAGACCTGATAGCATGAGTGTGTTGTCACTGAAACAGATCTCAGTTTAGGAGATGAACAAACAAAAGAGAGGAATGAAGACAGAGTAAAAAAAGGAAATATTAAAGTTGCCATCTCTTTCTTCATCATCTGCAAACTTCCCAAAGGTAAAAGCCTAGAGAAAAATAACCACAATTATTCTAGATCTTCAACTGAACATTACATAATAAAGCTGTCAGGTTAATGCAGTAGGACTTTTACAGTCGACACTGCTACAGAGCAGCTTGGATGTAGATTTAGATCCCTAATGAGATGAGATGACAGTGGAAAGGAAGAACTCCCAGAGGCATTGTGAAGAAACATTGATAGAAACCAGACACAGAAAAGAAATTTCTGGGTGACACAGGATACCGAAAATACAATCCGTAGAACAGTAAAGGCAAACTACCAAGTGAGTTGAATGATCAATGCCCTGTTCTTAGATTGAGTAAATGGAGAGAATACATCCAGGCATATTTTACAGGAAAAAACAAACAAACAAATAAACAAACAAATAATCATAATAATAATAATGAAAAAATAATAATAAAAATAAAGATTATACAGTGACGAAGCACTGCTGAAACATTTAAAGGGGTCAGTAGAAACAGAAGCCTCCACAGATCAGCATTCTATAGAAAAATAAGGCTATCAGATTACATGGAAAATTGAAATCACAAATCACAATAAAGCTTAGAGAGAGGAGGAGGAGAAATAGAACTGACTATTCATTACCTATTAACGACATGAGGAAATGAAATAATTTTTTCCGTCAGGATAGGAAATGGTTACTACACAGTGGCAGCATCCAGCATCTGGATAATTGAAAAAAAAGGAGTTTGGTAAACTGTTTTAAATTCAAAACATTTAAATGCCTTTATGCTGTGAGAGAGCAAAGGAAAGAAAGAAAGTGGTCCTGAGAGATCTACAAGACAGAAGGAGAGACACAAAAGAGGTACAGATTAAAAAGAGAGATGTGTGAGGTGTGAGAGATTAACATAGTAAGTAGGAACAGCAAAGAGGAAAAATTGAGAAGTGGGATTTTGACTCAAAGAGAGAAAGAGAGAGAGAGAGAGAGAGAGAGAGAGAGAGAGAAGGTCCCAAGAGACATGTCGTGACTATGTTTTTCCTGGCAGCTGCTCCATGCATGTGTCTGCCCCAAAGCAGAAGGAGAGCACAGCCAGGTAAGTGCCAGTAAGCCTACAATCCCTGTCTGATCCGCATTTTACATAATCCACATTTAATGCATCTAAATGATGTGTACAAAACAAAGACTGATGGTCACAGACCATTTGTTCACTATATTTGTGACACTAGCAAAACACGATCAATTACTTAAATTTGAGGCAAAAAACAATTATACTATAATACAATTGTATCATATTGTATCATATATATCATATGTATCATATATA
>JAQMYL010000036.1:16326245-16337370 GCA_030014365.1 Clarias pachynema
CCTCTGCCGCAGACGAGAAGTTCATTTAGAGTTATCAGCCTGAAAAATGACCAATTAACAGCACCTCAGATTAGAGGTGTTATGAAGTCTTTACAGAGCATACGTAGCAGAAACATCTCAAGGAGATTAATGCATTTTTTGGATGCCTTCAGCATTCCTTTACAATGTAGAAAGAAAGAAAAATCAGGAGTTAGAAAGTGTTCTAAAACTTTTGAACGGTAGTGTACAGTATATGAAATATCACATATGAAATTATGATATTAAGCATCATGATGAAACTGGCTCTCATGTAGACCATGCCATTACAGCAAGACCGAAACTTACTTTGTGTGTGGTGTGTCCAAACTTTAGACTGGTGGTGGTATACAGTACATAGGAAATTTATTCAAACTCAGCAGTGGAATACGGATGTCTGTTACCAAATTGAAGGTATTGTTATGAATGCCAAATATCTTTGTGTAGATGCCCATTAAATTTCTAATAAATACTGTAAATCAACTAATTTATCTATTCATTCCTATTATTAACAACATCCATGCCAATATGTGATATGAGCTATGAAGCCCTTCTATAAACCCATGCAGTCTCCAGTAGGACTGTCATTCTCAGACTTAACATAATTGGATGCAAAACTTTAATCTCTACCTGCTTAAAATTATTTTGGGGGGCAAAGCCGTATTTCAGTAACAAGTACCGTTGCTTTTTCCTGGTTTAGGCAAATCCCACGAAGATTTACACTCAATATCTCGCAGTTGAATCCTGTATCAACAATGAAGTTTGACCAAAACCCAAAAAATTGCTTATCCAAAAGAGTAGTGACTGGTAGAATTCAGACTAACATTTGTAAACCCCAATTTCTTTTAGAATACATTGGGAGAGAAACATAAAGGTGGTGGTGTCTGGAGATTTAATAGTAAATCATACGCACAGCTGAGGAAGAATGAACTAACTGGATGAAGGAGATTCAAGGCTCTGGGAGATGCTAATGTGATATTTGAAGGCAGATATGATATGATAAGAATGGACAGCACGCTGGAGATGCCAGCACTCCAAGTTAACCTTCAATAATAACCACGAAATCAGACACTCAGAAAAATGAGTCACATTTGAGGCAGTCAAAAGTCAGGATTAACTGAAGCTGCTAGTCTACACTTTCTAATATAGCACAGGATTTTTTTATTATTTTTTTTAAACAACTTGTCGAAATCGTTTAAAGGGAATCATTCAGAATACAACAGTATTGACTGTACTTCATAGAAGAAGAACAGGCCTGGATCTAGGAACAGCAGCAGTGCTGGGATTTGCCAACACTCTGTCTACTTAATTGGAATTTTATTGTCATTTTGTCGGTATACAGTAAGAGCCGATAGTTTTTTTTCCCCAAGCATGGTTGTTAATTGTCTTCTAGTCAGTCAACAGCGTCAGTTTTAGACTCACTATTGGCAAATATTGAAATTGTCAGCTGTAATAACCTACTGTATGAACAGAACAGACTAAAACCTAAAACGTTTATCCCTAAGATGCTGCTTTCATTCTGCATGAGCTCCTATTAATCCAAGTTGCCTATGACTGCCATAACGCAAATCAAACCTGCCACTGAGTGATCAAATTACATCTTGGCACAACCACCCACCTCTGTAATCAACAACACCTTTCCAGAAGACTTTACAATCAATTGGTCTCTATAATCAAGTCAGGTTGTGGTTAAGCTGCTCACTTTTTGAAATTTTCCAAGAAGATCTTTACACATAAAAATGGATTTGTGTAATAACACGCAGGCATATAAAGTTACAATGCGCAATCATCATCATTGTATTCATTTCACAATGTGTGTAATCCATCCAAATATAGGTGATGCACGTCTGTGAATTTAAAAGAAGTAACTATTCTGTCCATCTCTTTACATACGGTACACACACACAAACACACGATGACTAGCACTGTACTCACACACTCTGTGTTTATTGCACGAGAACAAAGACAGTAGATGGGGCACAAAAACGAGAGCACCATCATGTAGAGAGCAGGAGGAGTAACTGACAGTTAATCAGCACCATTCATCTATTCATACAAAACATGCCAGAGAAATACATAAAAAACATATTCAGTATGAAACAACAAACATTCTACATTCAGGCAAAAATATCAGGTTTTCGTTCTTGCTCTCGATCCAGTTGAATGACGGGACATTAAATACCTACCCCACAATCCCTGTAGCCATTACAGTGTTTGGAGTTAAAGCTAGAGCGAGAGGACTGGTGCTGAAATAAGAGGTTTAATTAAAGCTTTAGAGGCCTGTTATTTCTGCCCGTCCCCTTCCTGCCGTCCAACTTTCTCCGCTGGACACCAGGCCTTAAGACAGACTCCCCATGGTGCACGTTAGAGCTGAAAATGCCAGAGTGCTGATGCCAAGCACAGCCGTGTCACTTTGCGAATGGGAATAAACGGCTTTACCAAAGCACAGCAGCCTGCGGTATGTGGTAGCTTTTTAATGAGCGTGTTTGCCCACAGGTAGAGATATCTGAATGTGCCTGGGTAGAATTTTCAGAGGGCGTGATAAAAAAAATGATCTGCACAACCAAATCTCTGCATGTTCTTTGTTTTATTGTCTTGAGAATAAAGCTATTCAGAACACCTATGTAAGATAGTGGATTTTGAGGCCAAACCAAGTTATAAAACGTTAAATAGATAGATTTCATTATAGACTCACGACATTGCAGGCTGTCTACTATACTACAATGCTTGATTTTCTAATGTAGTGTAATGCTACAGGACTAAAACTAACGAGACAGCAAGAAAACAAGAGAGAGAGAGATGACCTGACCACTATGAAAATGATGAAATCTCTCAATATCGTGGAGTAGGCATTTCTGCTGCAGCGGCTACTTTATTAGAAAAGGGCAATATGCAAGCAACCCTTCTCCATGTGGATCATCCTGTGCCTCTGCCTGGTTTAGTACATACAGTTATTTGGATCACTATGCAAACACAGACACAGACAGTGGCACTGAGTTACACCCCTGGGTCAAGAATATACATTCAAGTGAAGGTCTTTTTAAAGTGTTAGCTTATAATTTGTTAAAACATCGTATGAAGAAATTATCTTTGAGTGGGAATATAGTATGGCCACACATTTTAATTAAAATAAATAAATAAACAAAATAAACTGTGATTATTTTGACACATATTGCGATCACGACTTAAACTGCAATATTTAACTAATAGATGTACTGAATAATTTTCACACATTTATCTAGGCTAACAGCAAATAAGGGCACATATAATCAGTTTAAGACAATGTTTGCCAATATTCATATAGTACATGAAAAATATAAAATAAAATAAATTTTAAAAATTGACTAATTATTATTGGTTATTAACTACATAAATTCAGACCCTGACTATGCATAAAATACCTGTACTAATTTGTGATTTTTTGCAATAAAATAACTGCATAGGTCCATATTGCAATTGCAATTTTGGTGCAATTAATTGTGCAGCACTAGAATATAGTTTGGGTTGATAAAAGTGATATTTTTGTACTTTGTCTCAATATGCTATTGTAATACTGGTTGTTGACAACATGTACAAAAGAAGAATCCTGTGCTATACAAAATGTGATGGATTTTATTTTTCTTTATCAGTATCTCTAGCAGCAACTAAATACTTACATGCAAGCATTAATTCATTATCATAATGTCTTTTTGGAAATATATTGAGAATATTTCATATGTATTTAGAAATAATACCTATATACCAATTTTATATGAAATTGAAAGTAACACTACAAGCATTACAGGCTAAAAAACAGCATGTCTGTGAATTCTTGCTTTTACAATAATGCTGTAAATAAAGCCAGCAAGACAATTTAAGTAACTGAAAGCTAAGGTGTTAATATTTATCCATTTCAGAAGTTGAGCTACCATGTTTTGGATTACACATCTTAGCTTATTTTGATCTCCACCAGGTACTGTGGCCCCACTTCCACTTTCCAGCTCCTCCAACTAAAGGTAAACATATCCATTCACATCCTTTTCCTGTCCCGCCCTAATCATGTGTAGGGTTTCAGGGGATCTGGAGCTTATGCTAGGGACATCAGGGCACAAGCAGGCACCCTAGATGGGGTCATTGCACAAGCATACACTCACAAACACCCAATCATACGTGACAGGCAATAACACTAGTCAGTCTACACTGCATCATATTGGACTACCAGAGGACCAGCACCAAGCACGGGGAGAAAGTGCAAACTCCATGCACACAGAACCGAAGAAAGATTTGATCCCCCAACCCTTGAGGTGCGAGGTGACAATGCTAACCCCTAAGCCATCGTTACATCAACCCATATCCAATTAATCAAAAATGTTCATGCATATAAATATTTTACTTTAAGGTTTTAGAGAACTTCTGAAATATTTTCATGCACTTGAGCGACTAGGATGAAGCAGTATTCGGATCCCTCGAGAACACTCATTCGACTCAAAAACCAATGAAGAGTCCTTAAAGAACCTAAAACACATCCTACAAGTAAGATGTATCGCTCATGATGAGTTACAGGTGAATTTGTACACATGACAAGTCGGTTCTGATAAATCTAAAATCACACACTCTCACACACACACACACACACACACACACACACACACACACGTGAATTATTTGTGTTGAAAGTTTTTATAAACCATCACACATTACTGTACATGCTGCTAGAATAAAGACCTTAAGAATAAAGAATAAAGCTGCTAGAATAAAGTGCTTAAGATGTTAAACAACTCAAATGCACTCAGTTTTGCTGATTGTGCAAACACCTTACAGAACTATGCACAGTGACAAGGAGAAAGATCATCTCAGTTCAGCTAATTCTCTCATCTCTATTCAGACTCTCCCAATGAGAACGCAGTTAATTTCATTCTATGAGATCCCTGGCCACTGATGGACCTGAAATTCCAACCCGAATCCCAGCGGTAGGTCCTACATCTGCTTCGCTAAGCATTGCGTTCACTTTGCATGTCTCGGGAGGAGACTATATTTAGCGCATGCTCACCCACATTTCAACAGCACTATGCCCCAGTACGGCCACGGTCCACATCAATTAGGTTCCAGCCTCAGTTCCGAGATGTATCCTCTGTACCAAGCTAAATAAAGAAAGTCAATTAGTTGTGAACCATGGGTCAAAATAAGTGAGCCGCGAACCCAGGTAGGCTTGGCTTTTTATAACCAAATCTCATCTTGGCTTTTTATAACTGGCGATGCCTTAGTGGCACACTGCTCTAACGGAACACTTTTCAATAATTCATGCACATCTAATAGTACATGTTCCAAATGCAATGACAATTCCTGACACAGCATGTCGCATTACAATTCAGCACCTTCGATCAATCACCGGGCCATGAATGCGATGTAGCAAATCTAAACACAGCGTGAGGATAAATAAATATGAATGTAGGCTACTCGAGGACAATTCCGGCATTAGGAATCCAGACAGAAATCCTGCTTCTCCTTCTTTTATTGCTTTTTTTTTATTATCTGGTTAAATGGAGCTGTATGATATTGTCTAGCCCAAATACAACTAGATAAATAAATGATAGCTTTGAGAAATTCAGGGCAAGTCGTTCAAAATATGCAGTGTGTGATCTTGTGCCAGGCAATCTCTTCAAGAAACATGCAAGAATCTGACCTGCACACCAACATATGTACTCACTCACATACACACATCTTACATAAAGCAGACAACAAATAGGTTTATAAAAACATCATATCTGTTTAATGTGTGTGCTTTTAACTAAGCTTCCCAAGGACACCAAGACAAACAAAAAAGAGAAAAAGAAAAACTGGATAAATGCATGGAAATGGGCTTTCAGCAGGTACGTAGCTGCTATATGAACTGTACAGTAGGCCTATTCTGGCCACTATTTTAGGTCACTCTTGGTCTTTTTCTATACTACACCGGATCATAACATTAAAACCCAAAATACTGTTTGGATTCCCATGATCAGGTCACCAGTTTACTGGTATATAATTGATAATCAATGTTATTCAATTCATTCTGTTAGTGTTGTGGCTAATCTGTGTATATACAGTACGGTACATAATTAAAACCATCATCTGCTGAGTAAGTAGAACACCCTGTTTTTTTTTTTTAATAATAGATCCAAATTAAAAAAATGTTTACTTTAAAGGTATGTTAAGGTACGGTCTATAATTTTTAGGTCACTTTGGAATATTTAAGGAAATTCTTTTCATGTCAAGCATAGAAAAAATGCATGTCAGACATGTGCTATGCATCAGTGCTGGCTTCATCAATCCATTAAAGTGATGGCTTTCTCTGCTTCAGACGCAAAGCACATTTATGTTAATGTTCCTCAAGGCTTCTTTCAGACATACCCACGGCCATGACCAAGAAAGCAATTTACACTCATAACAAATCCTGCTTTATGCATTCTAATGTGTTACAAGAATTCAGTCGTATCCAAGATTCACTGTGTGTGAAATGTGAGCCAATGCTGAAGTATAAAAGCAGGACTTGAACTGCATTGTTTCTTTAGAGCAGTTTAGCTAGTGCGATTTTATTTCTAATTAAATTTCAGTGTCAGTGTCAGTCTCTAACATATCAGGCTGGCACAATGCAATCTGTCACGTTCTAGCCTTGTAATATTCTTAACCATCACACAAAATATCGGTGATACAGAAACAACTAAACAAATAAAAAACAAACTCTGATTTGCGTGTTGTGCCAGAATCAGTAAATGGAGAAAAAACATGATGGTGAACCAGCAACCTCAGTTTAATCAGGACAGTTTTCTTATCTGTCAATCATGCTGTCTGTCAATAAAGCAACCTCCCCAGGCGTTCCAGACTCGGCAGCACATCCATATGATTTAGAGGTGTGAATTTATAAGAAACAAGCATTTTGAATTTTAAAATAGACTTGTCCCTCAAAATGCCTCACTTCATAACTCTGTATGGTTGGCCGAGGATGGAAAACCTTTTCTCCATGAAGTGTGTTTTAAGTGTGTGCTGGCATGGAGGCACTGACAGATCTCTAGTTGGAATTCACATTGATGGGCACAAGACAAAGCGTGTGTACCAGTGCTGGCTGTAGAATAAAATAGCTTCCTGATAATAGAGTGATAATAAGCACTGACAGCTGGTCGTGATATTAAATGAAAGGCTAAATTATAATATCCATCAATAGCTAGACAATGAAACTGTTAGAGCTGAGCTATTCATTATATCACAAGTGCTCATCGCTGGCATAATAAGTATTATGTAGGGCAAACTATTGCATGGATATGAGGCGCCGTATAGGGCTTAAACATCACTCATTAGTAGAGCAGTTAGTAGTATATATGCATGTGGGACTGTTTCATATAGTTTAAAAACAAAGTTTAAAAAGACATCGCACTAAGTGAAAAGTGGTTGGGGGGGGGGGGGGGTCAAGAGTGGTGATGTTTCACAGCATGAAATAACTTGATCAGCTCAGCAGTGGTGGTTTTATCATCAACTATAGTTGTTAATGGAGCAAAAAACAATGTCAGTAACGAGTGCGCAGAGCTAGCATTATTCTTGTTTCATTCGGTAGCTGCGTGCCGCTCTAACGCATCTTTACATCTGGTACTCACATTAATGTCAATGCGGCAGATATTGCAGAAAAGATATTAGTCTTTTCTGCTTTTGCTAACAAACTGGTGTTCTGAACACCACATAGGAGGTCTTTCCTTTCTGCATATGAAAGCTTTTTGCTACATGTAACTAATAGACACTAATTTGTCATTTTGCATCATGCAACAACTTAAAGGGGTCCTACTATGCAAAATTTACTTTTTACTAGTGTTGTCACCCAGCCTGTACCCATCCTGCGATGTAGACATCTTTGTAGAATGTTGTCCAGTAATGTACTGTTTAGATGCTCTCGACACCATAAGTCTAAAATGCCAGTAGGCTTTAACAGGAGAAAATGTAACACTCCAGAGTAAGAAAGTACATATTTTTGTACTTTTGTGTATTTATTTCTTAAGAAATAGTAGAGAAAATCTCGACTGTGCAGTAAATGTTGCAATATTAAACTAGCTTTACTACACTTTAAAACAGTGCATGCACGGCAGTGCTGCTGTGTTTGGGCCCATGCCTTTTTGCTCAATTTGTAATCAAAATATCACTGTATTTCACTTTGGGTCACCCTTTTATGGTGGCAATCTCTCAAACTCTAATCTTGAAATAAAAAGAAAGTGCTGAGCTCTCCTAATGCTTGTGACTCATATTACAAACTCAGTCAGGGTTTTTTCCTCTCGCTATGTCACACACGTCACTGCTGTCAGAGTCGAGTTCTATTAGCCAGATCATAAAGACACCTGCATAGTAAAAGTATTGATTAGTTTATCAATTATCAATTAGAATGGTTGGTATAGTATGGTTTTCAAGTACTTCGCAACATGACTTTTTAGTTATTTTTAGACAACCAGATGGGGCACAAATCTCAGCATGTACAAACAAGCAAATAAACAAACAAATTTCCTGCTTTTTGACTACGTTCAGCTTGAGGTGACAATTTTTTTCTTGCTATATGAACACACAAATCGGAGAATCGGGAATTCATGCAACTCATGCGACTGTTCTCTGGTAAGACTCAGCAGTATCTCATTTACATAGACACTGAAATGGTGTGTTTGGGTGAGGGGTGAAACAAAGAGAGTTAATGTATAAAAAAAAAAAAAAGCATTATCTGAGGGGTATTTTAGCTTGCACATTAACGGACACACTTTCTGGCAGCACTGAGTAGTTTGTTAAAGGAACAATAAAATTTAGGACATTAAAAAAATAATAAAAACTTTTAATCCATGGGCTACACTCACATTGCAAGCCACATTGTTCAATTCCAATTTTTTGGTAAGACTGTATATAAATGTCATGACAGTTTATATTTAAAATTACAGTTTACTTTTATCTGACTCTAATGCGCCTGTCCTCATGCGCACATCGATACGTCTTTGCTTACCTTACCTGGGTTAATACTTGTCATGAGTCATGACTGCTCATTCATTTCAAACAGTGGATGCTATTTTAGCTAAAATATGCTTGGAATTAATTGTATTGTTGAGGTCCTGTAAAAGGAAGAAAGCCAGAAGCCTGACTTTAGCTGTTATATCAGCTATTGCTAGCACCTCTATGAAATCCCTGCGCTGTTGGTGCTGACTGACGTCAGCAAATGACCTACATATGCACAGAGGCTAAAAGTCGCATGAATACCGATCTGACCTTTCTTATTCAAGTCACACGACTGCATATCGGATATGTATTTGATTTAGGAAACAAAACATCAGATTTGTGCGTTAAGACGGCCATAAAAATCAGATCTGTATCACATATGGGTAAAAATGGAATGAGTCCCTTCAGGCTGATAATGTGAAGGCAGCCATGGTTATCAGTCACCTGTCCTTTGGGTAATTTATACTTTGATTAGACAATGTGTGCTTAGTAGGGATGCACCGATACCGGTATCGGGTATCGACCTCGATACCACATTTTCTAAAGTACTCGTTAAAAGTCCCCCGATACCGGGAACCGATACCACGTTCTGAAAAATGACTATGTTTGAGCGGCGTGTAAGGGGTTAATCACAGGCGCCGAGTTTACAGTACTGTGCAAAAGTCTTGAGCCTCGCCTTATGTGTTCATATTAAATAAAATGAACTGATGCAGATTAAATTAAAGAAATTGGAAACAAATGTTTTGCTACAATAGGCTGCAAAGTGCCTAAAGACTTACATAATTTATTTACTAATTTACTTACTTGTTTATGTAACAACCTCAGCAGCAACCTCATTTCCCCTCTCGTCTGTTCTAATCACTCAGTATTCAGCATCAAGGGTATATTAATCAACGCCTGATCATCTATCATCATCTGCACATGATTCTCAATGCTTAAATGATTCATAGGTCACTTTGTGGCTTAACAAACAAAAAGAATTCCACTAAAACTGGTCAGGTACAGCGACTGGACAGAAAATAAGAGTCAAAACCAAGAGCCAAATATGAGAACTATTGCTCAATACTATGTTAAAAAACCATACAGGAAAGTCTGGATCTTATTTATATTCAAAATATAAATAAATTAATGCTGGCTCAAGACTTTCGCACAGTAATGTATTTCTTCCTCCAAATATATTGTGGAAATAATTATGCAATTGACCAAAAAAGCTGGACAAAAAGATCAGCTCCAGTATCTAGTAGTCAGTTCCAGTGTCCCTTCTTCATGCGATGACCACTATTCAATAGAATGTACAATACCCCCCACCCCCCCATCACACCCCTTACCAAACTAGCTGAAAACAAATAATCTGGTGTGGATGATAATTACTATAACCTTCAGTTAGGGTGCATACGTATAAGAAACATTAAGCAGGAAGCGTAAAGTGCTGAAACAACAAGGAGTTCCTTTCCTGAAGAGTTGTAATCAAATCAGCAGCTCCTCTGATGGATTCCTCGACTCTGCTTGCTCAGGGTGTGTGGTCTGTGTTTACCCTGCCCTTCCTCGACCTGTCAGCCAGTAATCGTTAATGCCCTAGAGACTAATAGAAGAAATGTGTGAAGGAGGGTGAGGTACAGGGTGAAGGAGTGGACTGGGAAGGACTACCTGATTTCCTATGATGGATGTAAAGACGTGGTTTGAATAATAACTGAATAAAGCTCGACCTTATCATGACAGGATGCCAGAAAGGGTTCGGACTCTTGCTGCCATGTATCTGTCTCTCCTTCTCTTGCTCTCCCTCACTATGTGGCAGTCTGACACTGAGATATGTGTAAGCTCTCAATCAGGCTGCGCCACCTGACTGTCCAACAAAATGAAAAGAAAAAAAAAAAAACACAAATACAGTACTAGTCAAAAGTTTGGACACAAGCTTGGATTTATTTTCTACATTCTAGAATAATACTGGATTTAAAAATATATATATATGAAATGACACATATAGCATTAGGTAATTAAGTAACACAATACTAAGTTGGCGGCATGGTGGTGTAGTGGTTAGCACTGTCGTCTTGCACCTCCACGGTCCGGGTTCGATTCCCGTCTCTGTGTGCATGGAGTTTGCATGTTCTCCCCGTGCTTGGTGGGTTTCCTCCAGGTA
>JAQMYL010000036.1:16364876-16381258 GCA_030014365.1 Clarias pachynema
CCCAGCTCTCTGCAGGTCATTCACTAGGTCCCCCCGTGTGGTTCTGGGATTTTTGCTCACAGTTCTTGTGATCTTTTCGACCCCTTTTTGAGATCTTGCGTGGAGCCCCAGATCGAGGGAGATTATCAGTGGTCTTGTATGTCTTCCATTTTCTAATAATTACTCCCACAGTTGATTTCTTGACACCAAGCTGTTTACCTATTGCAGATTCAGTCTTCCCAGTCTGGTGCAGGTCTACAATTTTGTTTCTTTGTTTCCTTTGACAGCTATTTGGTCTTGGCCATAGTGGAGTTTGGAGTGTGACTGTTTGAGGTTATGGACAGGTGTCTTTTATACTGATAACAAGTTCAAACAGATTCCATTGATACAGGTAACGAGTGGAGGACAGAGGGCCTTCTTAAAGAAGAAGTTACAAGTTATATATATATATATATATGTTTTCTTACAGATGTTTAGAATGGGAAATGAGTTCTTACTTTGATTTCCAATACTCTCCGCATCAGCCTATGTCTCATCACCAAAGGTAGATAGGGTTATACAAACAGATAACTTTTAGTAGATAGAGCTTCTGTTTAAGAAAAAAAAAGGTTCCATTAGTTCCACTAGAGCATCTAAAAGGTCACCACTAATAAACTAAATCAGCAACTACATCAACCCCAGGGTGGATTTGTGCAAAACTGAAATTCTGTGAAGCGAAGCATCAACACATGAAGCCATTGTTGTTTTTCAAGCCAGACAATCTGATTAAAATCTTTATTATCTTTTACTCATTGTCTGTGTGCAGTCGTAGAGCACAATGCAGAAAAAAAAATTGTATTGACTAACAGAATGTGAAATATACTGCACCTTTGTGTACTCGGTTGGGAAGCTGAGAAATAAGATAGTCCGAGTAGTGCTTCGGTCCTGACCTTGACTCATGCTGGTTTCAGATTTACAGCACAACATTAGTGTACATTCCTTTAGCTTGGTGTTCAGGCTAGGCTTGTGAAAAACTAAACTAAACACAGAGCTTCTGTTACGTTCCATTGTAGCTGTCACGTGTTACATTAGAGGCGATCAATTCTCTCTCTCCAAGAAGGAAACAGTAAAACCTCAAGTGCGGCATTCTTACAGTTTTCTATTTGGTTTCATGGAAGCAAAGGCAATTAATATATGTTCTTTGTTAATATACTGTATGTAGATGTAATTTTAAAGACTTGTTTATTTGAGTAAAATTTAAAACAAATACTTGTACTCTTGCTCAATTATACAGTATGTGCAAGATGAGGTAACAGTTAATCACATTACAGTGGATTTAACACTTTTGAGTGATGATTCCAAAGTAGTCTCGTGTTTAATTAGATATTGACATTACTTTATTGAACCTGCTGTATTAATTTTATCAATTTTATTAATTGATTTTATGTAATAAAAATTAAGTAAGGAAAGAGTCAACTGCTAGAACCGTAATAATAGTATCTATTCCTATTTTAAAAAATGAAAAAGGCATAAGGTTATACCTGACCTTCACTTGATGTTATATAATGCTATTTAACATAAGGTAACACAATGTAGCATGTTGATCTTGGGTTAGTGTCTGTTTAGAGTTTTAAATGCCTGCATGAGTTTCACTGTCTGCACTCCACCTAACACCACTCCTCCATGTGAAGCTTCACCCTTTTAAGTTCCCAGGTATGATCCGTCTAAAGTGCAGCACAATGAGAAGCCGTGTTCCTGTACACACGCGTGAGAAGACTGTTATTGCTTGTGTATCCAAGTATTTTTAATTGGGATGAATTGATGCACCATTTGGCCAGGCCAGGCATGGACAGGCATGCTGTTTGTTTCTCAAAAAGTCTGTTGTTGGGGAAGTAAGTTTCCTCCTGCAGGCTATCTTTAAAAAATGTGTGTGTTGCGAAATCTGAGGCGTTTTAAAGTTAGGGCTCTATTGCATGATTCTTCTAATGATGTAATACTTTTACTAAGGTTTGAATTTAAATGCAATTAAAGTGATTACCAAAAAAACAGCTCCAATAACAGCTTTTACAGCTTTTAGATGATTTACATCATTGTAACAAAAATATTTTTTTTAAAAATGACAGAAACCTTGGCTGGCCTTCACACACCCCATTTTTTCATTTTGTAATCAGTTTAAGAAAGCTAGATTTTTATGCCACTGATCATTCTGCACATTATATTAGTTTTTTATTTATTTATTTATTATTACATTAATAAGTTCAATATTCAGTTTGCTTCTATCAGAGACTTTGCTAAAAAAAAAAAAAAAATCTTTAGGCAGTTTTCTGCAAAACAAAAGTCCTCTCAGTGGTAATTATAGACACACACACACACACACACACACACACACACACACACACACACACAAAATCTTGGTATAGGATAGTATAGTATGAATAAGAAGTGTTATATGCATGACTCCAGACAGTCACAACCAGCTGATCTCATTGCATCCACTTCTGTCAGAAGGCCATTTTGTCACCCTCTCAGCACACTCAGCACTGGCCTGTTAAAATACCAGGAATTTTAAGATAACAGTGTTTGAAAAGCAAATGCTGGATATGTCAACTAAACTTACTGGTTTAACTGTGTTGTTAGCTGCTGTGTAGAGTAGGGGATTTTTCCCCCTACTGGTTTAGCTTACATTTTTCCAGCAGTGTGCTGACTTTGCTGCTGTGGGGCTACTTTCGAGTGTTCAGTATTTAAGTCTTAGGGACACGTTCTGAATAATAGATCATGACAATGGTTTTATATTTGTGCATGATTTATTTCCATCATATTACACTTTTTTGATGCAATAAGCACTTCAGTATTTGTCATGGGCATGTCCTAAAAGAGAAACTGAAAGGACTGTGGTTTGCGTTTAAACTAAAATGTCCAACTTGTACAAGGGCAGATTATAAAGTACTCTGACAGAGCACATACCCTGAGCTGTTATGACTCTACTAAGAGCAGTGCGTGTTGTGGCTTACACTTTAACATGGTACAAACACAAGGAAAAGGAGAAGCTCAGATTTCAAACCATATAAAGAGATGAAAATAACACACTGTATCACAGTCATTTTCAACGACTCTATGAAACTTTCATTTCAGTCAAATATAATATTTCCACAGAAGTGTCAATCAAGCACGTTGCGGGTTAAAAAACAACCCACAGTGCACCTGTACCTTCATGCTCAACCTCTTTATCCTGATACCTTATGTTGACTCGAATGCAAAAGGAATAACAGCAGAAGGTACAGCCAGTGGAGCAGAATGTCCATCTACATGACATAAGACTTGAGAGGCTTCCAATCCAAAAACAAGCCATTACAAAATGTGCTGGCACTGCAAGAATGACAAATACCGGATTAGAACAGGCACATGTTTTTTTTTTTTTTTGCGCCAGTTACAGCCATGCTGAGAGAGAGAGAGAGAGAGAGAGAGAAAGAGAGAGAGAGTACAACCGATTTAGAATTAAAAATGTGTTGCTTTGCTTATGTTGATGCTGTGAACAGCCATGGTGATTAGATGTCATGTGTAGAACGCAGGGTTAAGATGACCTTGACTTTCTAAGTAGGAATTGTGAGATGAGGGAGATGACAGAGCTCTCTCTTTGGTCTTCGATTAAAGTCCACAGTTTTAGTTGAATGTTCGCTTAATCATTAGGTTGGGGAATCCAAAATTAGGGAGAAAATCAAGGGGAAAAGGGGGAGTTTACATAACAATCTCAGCGTAGCCCTCTCGCCTGTTTCAACCTTCAGCATTACCAGTATACTAATCACTTTCCTAATCATCTGTCTTCATCTGCATCTGTTTCTCACTGGTTCATGCCTTAAATTAGATGCTTTTTTCATGCTAGAATGCTTCATAGGTCATTGTGCGGCCTAACAAACAAAAAACATTCTTCTGAAACTGCTGAAGTATAGAGACTGGACTGAAAATTAAAGTGAAAACCTAAAAAGTAAAAAAAAAGGTCATTCAGGAAGACTGGAGAACTATTTTTCAAGAATATGCAAGAAAAAAAAAATGCAAGAAAATCTGAAGAAATGAGTGGTGGCTCAGACTTTTGCACGGTATTTTATATATACAGGCTGAACTGTTCAGGACAACAGGGCAGGATGGGTGTAAATCAGAAACCCGAGCAGACCATAAAAACAGACATAAACCCTCGTATTTCCACGCGAGACTGTACTAACTGCCTAAACAAACTCAGCAGGACTTATTCGGTGGAATTCAGTGTTCCGTAGAAGTGAATTAGGGCCTACTGAATTTTTACAACCTTGGAAGTTGTGTAATGTTTTGTTCAGCCAGATCTTATCAGTTAACACAGCTGATTATATCCCACACTCAGTCAGCTGTAATGGAGGCTTGGCTTGTTGACAAATCCAGTGTCTGTCACATGTTTATGTCTAACACAATGAAAGGCACTAGGGTGGAAAAACATTGCACAGTTCTGCATGACATCAGACACAACAGACTACACTAGGTTTTTATCTTAGACTGGATTTTCTTATTTATTATGATGATTATTATGATGATGATTCTTTAGATCAGTCTATGCAACACGTTACAGTCAGTGGTGTATGATCAGGAGCCTGAGTGAATATGAGGAGGCGAGCTGTTCCTCACCTGGTTGGGGTTGTCATAGTACAGAGCAATGGAGGAGAGCTGAGGGGCGATGCTGCAGCTCTCGGTGAAGGCGGCTCCTCGGTCCTTATACGACCCTTTCGTAAACTTGTACGCCACTGTTATCTTCCTGACCGGGGGGGACCCTGTCCGGACAACGACCTCAGACAGCAGTCCCGAGTAATACACGAAGCCAGCAAGAGTCAGGATGAGACACACGACCAAAAACAAGATCAAGGATAAAATCACAAAGTCAGACATGGTGTCTGTTCAGAGAAATGCCGTCGATATCACCGATATGTTCCTGAACAGCTGATCACTCAGCTCTGACAGGCCAGGATTATATTATTATTATTATTATTAAGTCCTGCTGTGTTGTTAAACCCTCGGCGATGTTTCCCCAGCAAAATGTAGGTTAAATCCTAAACTGATAAACTTGTTTTTAGTAAAGTGCACTAGTTAGGGTGTATAAGCCACTCCGTAGCTCCTTAAAGCGCACTAATGTAAAGCAGAGACCGAGCTGTTTGAGATTTTGCCCGGACTTATTTCCCTCAACACGGCGCAGCGCTTCCCGGTTGTACCATGTGTGTGTGTGCCGTAGGGGTGCGCTAAAACAAACACCGTGTTATGGTAGTGTCGTGGGGCAGCATGCTAAAAAAAAAAAACGTTCAGTAAACTTCGAACTAAATCACTTTTTGGAGAAATAGTTTGTAAGAAACGGCCAATTGTAGATTTAGAGATCTGAGCGAGGTCTGAGTAAAGAGAAGAGTCCCCCTTTCCCCCCCAAATGGTTCAGTCCTGACCTGAAGGGCGTTTAAAGCGTGGTGACGTCACAGACACGGATATAATGGAGAGGACGTGGAGATTGTCGTGATGTACAACAGCCAGCTAAAATGATTTAATAGAACTTCTGATTTGTCATGTTTTACTAAGCATAATGAAATATTGATTCACCAGTGTTTACTATAAATATGATAGTCTTATAATAGTCATTTCTAAATCACAAACTGTATTCATAAATGGAAAGTCCTAGATAAACTGGCATGTTTTATTTCTTTTAAAAAGGAAGATGATACTGTACACTGACAAAACACAATTAAATCTATAAAGGTGTGTGATTTACTTGCATTTTTAATATAATTCTATATGTAGACTTATTGTACATGTTTGAGCATGATGAGATTCATTAATTCCCCCTTTTTTTGTATTCATCCTCTATACTGCTCATCCTGTACATATTCTACAGTCCAAGACATGCCTAACCTGCATGTCTTGGACTGTAGGAGGAAACCAGAGTACCCAGAGGAAACCCACCAAACACGAGGAGAACATGCAACATCCAGGCACATAGACCCGAGGCGAGACTTGAAGACTGGACCCTAAAGGTGCGAATCCTCAGTGCTAACCACTACACCACTGTTCCACCTGAGATTCATTAAAATGTAAATAAATAATTATATATTTAAAAAAAATTATATCATAGTTACCCTTTTATCCTGTAAAAAGGTAAGGGGTTTCAGAATCTCTGGGTGTGAGGCACCTACTGTCATGTTTCTGGACGGTGGGAGGAAATTGGAGAACCCCAGGATTATATTGTACGAGAAGAGTATGCATAAAGAGTGTGCCAGGGATGTTAGAGGTGCTCTCTCTTTCTCTCTCTCTCTATCCATTATGCACACATACAGTGCTTTATATTTTTGTCTCTTCTTATTTTCTGCAGACTACAAATACAGTATATTTACTTAACCCTGTCAGTGAAAGTATAGGCTTGAGTAAAATTTTAATTAATTCACCTTGGCTGAAAATAAATGTTATAAAACATTTAAGAAAACATTAAATAAATTTGTAACACCAACACTGGAATTACAGTTACAGTTATGACCAAAATTGTTGGCACCCCTGCATTTTTCTTTCTCCAGAAAATCAAGTATTTGTCACAGAAAAGTATTGCATTAACACGTTTTGCTATACACATGTTTAATCTCTTTGTGTGTATTGGAACAAAACAAAAAAGGGAGGAAAAAAGCTAATTTGACATAATGTCACAGAAAACTTAAAAAATGGGCTGGACAAAATTATTGGCACCCTTAACTTAATATTAAGGATTTGCTCACCTTTGGAAAAAATAACTGAAATCAGTTGCTTCCTATAACCGTCAATAAGCTTCTTACACCGCTCACCCGGAATTTTGGACCACTCTTCCTTTGCAAACTGCTCCAGGACTCTCATATTGGAAGGGCGCCTTTTCCCAACAGCAATTTTAAGATCTCTCCACAGGTGTTCAATGGGATTTAAATCTGGACTCATTGCTGGCCACTTCAGAACTCTCCAGCGCTTTGTTTCCATCCATAGTTCACGCTGACACTGATGCTCCCTAAGCCTGCAGGACACCTTGAATTTCTATGGAACTTGTTTGGGGCTGCTTATTCACCATCCGGACTATCCTGCGTTGCAACCTTTCATCAATTTTTCTTTCAAAAGATTCTTTTGGAGATGGTGGCCTGACAGTACCTGTGACATATTTTGTTACTGATGTTTGCATGTATCCATTCTCACATACATTGGCAGGTTTCAACAACTTTTATTTTCACATTTTTTTGTTTAACTTCCTCACTTTATATACTCAAACATTTGACGAGTGAATATGTATAAATTGTATGTATAAAACTGTAACATGTTTATGATTAAAGGTTTAGTGAGCTGAGAAATGTTAGGAATTTAATGGGAGAATCTAGAAAAGGCAAAAAAAAAAAAAAAAAACTTTATCATTGAAATTATGGGTTTTAAACATCACATGTTTTGTGTTCCAGTTAACACTACTGTGATTCTTAGTGTTAGGCTTAATAGGTTTATAATTTAAGCGCACCTGCTTTTAATCCATCATACATTTATAATCGCATCAGGGTCTGACAGGAAGTCCTTACATACTGAATAAGACATATAATGTGAATTTTTTAAATTAATAATAGTAATTAAACTATAATAAAGCAAAAGAAACTAATGATGCTTTGACTCTAACCTAGTAGAGTGTAAAGTCATTGTCAATAAAGCAGGGTCCAGGCATAGGGAAGTGATAATGATGATGAATATTGTTTATTATTAAACTATTGTACTATATTATAAATATTATAACCTACAATACATATTGAGTTTGTATATAATTTCCCCCCTAAATACCAACTTATAAAATCTATATTTAAAAAAAAACTAGTTGTACTGTGATATGATACAAAATGTGCAAACCAGTATAACTGGTTTGGGTTACTGTGGGAGAAAGGTTAAGGCGTAAAAAAACAAAACAAATAAATACTATTCATACTAATGAATAATAATTAGAGGCTGCTTGAACTTGAGTATGTCTAACAGGTTAAATGGTCTCTAGCTGCAAATGGTTTGAGAACTACTGTTGCAAACGAGCCTGTGGAGGGTCTATTTAAGAGAAGTGATTAAAACATCCTGCTAATTGAACAGTAGAGCACATTAAGAGGAAAATTAAGAGTATGAGGACACTGGTTTAACACTGTTTAACATAACCGGCTACAGCACACAAAAAAAAAACCTCATCGTATAAATGTCTGAATGACTTGACTGGTCTAACTCCAGTAGGATTTAATGACATTACAGCATATTATTTGATTAAAAGAAAAATGAGTTCTGCATCGATGACAAAAACCTTTTATTGGCAAATTAATATATACACATCTCAATGTAATGTATACTAACAGACAAAAACAATGCCAACAGCAAACAAGGAAGACAGCTGAGATTTAAATGTGAAAATGTGTTTCATACAAAACTTTTTTTTTTTTTTTTTTTTTAACAGTATTGGTAAATGGTCCTCAGATTTTGACCCAAATGTCTTTTATCCTTGTATTTAAAACAATTTCAGATGATGAAAATCTAAATAATGGGATACTGAAATGATCAGAGCTTAAGCTTACTCTTTGGATGTAACGTTGATTTGAAATGAATATAAAGTGATAAAGAGCTGCGTGATCAGTCTGACACATCCGAGTCCTCATCTTCCTCTTCCTCATCATCCTGGTTCCCATTTTCCTTCCCTTCGGCATCACTTTCCTGAGCCAGAAATATGAGAGAGAATGGAGAATGGCAACAAAAGGATATACTGTACTAGCATGTTTTTACATACTGTATTCTCAACAAAAGAGTCTGTACCTCGTCGTTGTTCTCCTCCTGTACCTGAGACGACTCTTCATCTTCGTCATCGCTTCCTTGTGAGCGTTGTGAGAGAATCTCTTCACCCTAAAAATGTTAACATTTATTATCACATGCATAGGCTTCTGCATTAAAGAGAACATAAAATATTCTTGTTACTAAAGTACCCATGAACACAATCACTATAGTCCTCATAAAAATGTGCTGCTCTATAACAAATGAATAAATATGCAAACTGGAAATGCCTCCAGGTTCTCCTACCTTCCCCCTTCCTCAGCATAAGGTTACACTATTGGCATTTAATGCAATTACAAACAAGCATTGGGGAATCCCAGCCCTATGTGTGGGTGTGTTTGTGTGTGAGTGAGAGAGAGAGACTTCTAATCTGAACAGGACATTCACTAACTAGAGGGGATGCATAGAATTACACTGCTGGATCATGAGGTTAGCACATAGCTATTAGGTGAGTATTATTTGGAATTTCACTTTTGTTTGTCACACACAGTTGGATTTCAGTACCAATCAAAATTATAACACGTTTATGCCATTTGGAACAGTGCCCTTATCCAGAATGACTTACATTTGTCAATCTCATTATACGAGGGGTGTTTGAGTCAAACCGGGACTTACAGTATGCATGAGGGTGATAAACTGATTGACATTTACAGAAAACTCCAAGGACAGTACAGTGATGATGCTCCTAGTAAAACTTATGACTGGTGCAAATGTTTTAAAGAAGGCCGTATGTCTGAGAATACTGATCTCAGCTGAGGTGGCTCAGAGCCCATTGCAGTCGTTCCTGGGAACATTCAGCGGGTAGAATGCCTGATCCTTGAACATCGACAGATAACTTGTTGCCAACATACAGAAGAGAAGCATCTGTCTATGGAATCTGTACACAGACACCACTTGCACGTTACAGGAACTCGGCTGGGAGTTATTGCTACTTGCCCTTTACACTCCTGTCCATGCTCCAAGCCATTTCCACATGTTTGGACCATTAAAGGAGTTCCTGCGAAGCCAGCGTTTCAGATGTGAAGAAGCAGTCTGATCATGGCTCTGGTGTACTGAGAAGAATTTCCCCCTCTATGGTAATTCAATCACTGGGATAAGTGCAATAGTGTAGCAAGGGATTATATAGAGAAATAAACATAATTTTTATTCTCATAACTGTGTTCTGTTATTCTGCACAATCAAAAGTTATGGTTTGACCTAAATGCCCCTGTAAATATGAGCAGCTGAGGTTAAGGGCCTTCATCCACAGTGACAGCATGATGGTGCTGGAGATTAAACTCATGAACTTCCAATTAGTAGTTCAATCCAAATTGACTTAAAACCAAGATTTACTAAGTTAGCTAGATAAATAGCTTAGCGCACAGAATCTATGGGTGCTACTTTCTGGTCGTAGATAAATCAGTTTTTCTTTCTATAAATCTCTGTTTTAACTGTAGAACCACGACTTTGAAGCATCTCAAGCCAAGTACTAGAATACATGACCAGAACTATGCATCTAAGAGAAGGTAAAACACATTGATGAGTGAAGTTGTATTGTAGCACAACATTCCCAACCCTTCATTTCTATCCATTCACACCCTTTCTGAAAATCCATCACAAGTGTACTTGTAATTTATCAAACCAAGATAGACACACAACTTCATTAAAAGTGAGATTTACTGTTTATGACTGGTCATCCAGACTATAACAAAACTGAACCAGACCACTGAATCCCAAAAGGCTTCCCACCATACATGACATACAACATAGAAGCCAGGATTTACACTGTACTGTATGTAGTGCCCTCATGTAGGGAATAGGGGGATTTGGAATCCAGCCTATGTTTTAGTTTGTTTGATTCAGTTAGTTCTTTTAGCTGCTGTGGTATTTGTGATGTTGAAGTCCGAAACTACTATTTATAGAAACAACACTCATAAAACTGACAAGTTTTTGGCAGGATGAATGGATGAATAAAGTTTCTCCTCATGTGATCTCTCTTCAAGAGAAGTGCTCAGCACAGGAGCCCAGTCACAAACACTGAGTCAGGTCTAGAACAGCACACAACTTTAAGACTTTTGTATTAGGGATAGAAAACAGGGAGTCAAACTTAAGTCAACCCCCTTAAACAACACCTACTGTTCCAGATGTCAGTTAAATTAGTAAATGTAAATAAACTTTTAAACTTAAAAAAATAATAAAAAATGTTAATTGTCGGACCATTTAATACATAATATTGCCTAGTATGTTATGGAGTCATGATTCTCATCATACAACAATTAGTTCTGACTAAGTAATCTGATTGGACGAGAGGCATTCTACGAGTGATGATATGGAGTATGACAGCACTGATGCCATACTCCGTTTCACAGGTGTTCTAACATTAATCAATAAGTACAGTAACTGTTGCTCGCCAGTATGGGTGAAAGCAGGTCAGTACAGTCCATAGTGCAGTACTAGAAAAAGGTGAGAACAGCTGCCTGTCCAAATCAGTCATGGAGGCACTTTCAGCAAATAAAACACATCTGATAATGTTATCTTATACACTTTGTCTCCTTAGTATTTGCTACTAAAGTCATTCCGAATTGCTTCTGAACTGCCTGTGTTGTTTGGTTTATTATTACAAAGCTAATTAGCTTCTAACACTAGGCTGAATCTCAACTCCCTCCCTATCCCATGATCAAGGGCACTACTTTTATGTGGAACAAGGGGTTGTACACCCTACCTTTCCATTTAACACTATTTGGGATTCAACCTCGAAACCCCAGAAATTAGCTGATACTCTAAAGCAGAATAAGTGAAAATATAAAGTAAATTGCACAAGTTTCTCAGGACTGTTGACCACCTTCATGGTTTAATCTCTGTATATTGTACTGATTAGGACCGCATCACAGCCATTCTGATATTTAATAAAACGGCACTCCCTCTCACATAATATTGCTTATATTTAACATCCTTCATCTTCATTCATTCATTCATTCATTTTCTATATCGCTTTTCCTGTATAGGGTCGCAGGCCAATCCCAGGAGATGTTGGGCACAAGGCGGGGTGCCAGTTTTTGGCAAGGATGACACACAGACACAGACAGACACACAATAGAAACTGAAGGCCACGCAGAAAACCCACAAAGCACAAGGAGAAAACACAAACTCTGTGCACCCAGACCTGAGGCGGTAATCGAACCCTCAACCCTGGAGGGACAAGGCCACAGTGCTTACTACTCTGCCATCGCACCACCTATACTGTACGTCAAGTGGATAAACTTTTTTCTCAACCATGTGCCACAACTATACTAATGGCTAACTCAATACCCATATCTATGAACGAGACAAGCTAAAGCAGGCATTGTTTATTAGTGTGTGTCCCACAGGATTCACCTTCAGATCCCGGTTTTTCAGAACGCCCAGCCAGAAAGCCTCCTGGCACTGGTTAAGCGTGAGCATTGCCTTAACACGATACACAAACTGCTCAAGATTCTTCTTCAGAGCTGGCACGTGGTTTGTCAGGGATGTGTCCTGCCGAATCTGAGAATAGAGCAGGGCAACATTACAGTTATTCATCTTGGCTCGGTTCCCCAAAGCTACACAAAATTACCTCAACTGGTACATTGTCCAGTGCAAAGATCAACCAATTCGAAACTCATCTTTAAACTGTGATGCTTTTAGGAAAATCAAGCATGTAGAGTTATGGTTCTATCAGATTGTTAATAAAGCACTGCACTGGCAGTGTGTGATTATTCCTCAAATTAAGAGTGAATGAAAAATGAAAAATGAAAAAAAGTATTTATGCAGTATAAATTTAAGGTCTGATGGATTATAAGGTACTACATAGTCAAAATGCCTGTGATTTGTCTACAAGGTCACTGTGAGATGTTTTCTTGTTACCTTTGAGTGTCCACACATGTGATGGAGCTGCCTGGTGCTGAGCTGAAACGTCCTCAGTAAACTCTGAACATCCTCCTAAGAGAAATTCAGCCAATTTATCAAAACTACAGTATGACACAACCGAAATTGGCTTCACCAGGCATTATCAATGTCAGAGTTCACTTATACTCAACCAGATAACAGAATAAAGCATAGATACCTTGTGTTTTTTAAAACTGTAGTCAAGGAGAGGCATTCCAAGTTTAAGGAAACACTCGAGAAAAAGCCGGCCATACTGCAAATAAAAAACAGGTCACAGTTTTAGGGCTAGTTTTTTTTTTTTTTTGAGCCCTAAAATGTTGCATTTATTTATTATTTATACGTAGGTTCTCCTCACCTTTAGACAAACAATGAGTACAGGTCTGCTGTCAAAAACCTAAAAAGAAAGTAAGAGAACTTAAAGGTAACACCAGTGATACTATACATGCTTTATAATAAAACCTACGACCTGAATTTTCCTTTTTTTTAAAAAACAAAAACAAAAAATTGCTTTTTTTTGTGACATACTAGGGCCCTGATTTGCGAAGATCCCAAATGTCAAGTGCTAAATTTGCTCGTGCAGTTAATGGGTGTGTTCAGGTTGATCTACCAAGTATTTGTAAGACAATGCATAAATAATCTTACATGGAAAATAGGACAGAAGAATATTCAAAAAATGTGTTAACCATTGACAAGTTCATATTTCTAAGAGGCTGCCAGAAGAGCAAACCAAGACATGTTGTAGATAGACAGTTTCTGCAATCTCTCTCAGAGGTTTGGGTTGTTTCTTTCAGCCTAAGGCCTTCATCAATTGCATTAAAAGGTCTTTGGACTCTGAGGGTTCCAGCCATTAGCTACCAAATGCAAATTCAATTCCAGACTTTTTATAAGTTTAATTGTAATAAAATGATGAGGCCACACACCTAGCCATGAGACTCCTAATTAGTCAATTGTCCTAGTCAAAAGTCTACACTTTATTAACATGATTGCTTCGATTCAAATCTATGGTTGTGGGGTACAAAGGCCAAATTTTTAACATTGTGTAACTGTCTGTATGACTAACTGCTACTCATTATAGCAGTTACTCTTTATATGTTTAATATAAGCAGATTAGACTGGAGGACCAACACCGGCGCTGTGTATAAGAAGGGTTTGAGCAGACTTTATTTCCTGTGGAAGCTCAGATACTTCAACGTATGCAGCAGGATGCTGGAAATGTTTTATCAGTCTGTTGTGGCTAGTGCCCTTTATAGGGCTGTGGTCTGCTGGGGGAGCAGCATCAGTGCCAGGGATGCAAGCAAGATAAATAAAATCACCCGCAAGGCTGAACACATAACCGGACACAAACTTGAAGGTTGAACAGATCACTAAACAAACTCCTGTCAAACATGAAAAATCCATCCTTCTCTAACAGACTGATCCAGCTTCGCTATCACAAAGAACGGTTCAGGAAATCATTCCTACCGTTCTCCATTGCACTGTACAATGACTCTATATAACACAAGACAATAGCAACTTATACTCACTACTCACTTTACACACACTGACAATTTGCACATTTTATCTCATTTTCTTATTTTGTTTCCACTCTGTTTTTTTTTTTTCTATATAACATCTGCAATACTGTATTAATGTATATATGTTACAATTACATTCTTTTTTTCCCCCCTCCACCTTATTGCTGTATGTGCAACCTGCTGCTTCTGTAACACAATAATATTCCTCACGGGATCAATAAAGTATATCTATCTATCTATCTATCTATCTATCTATCTATCTATGTAGTAGTCATATAATTGAAGTATTTATTTATTGTTTTTTTATTAGCAAATAGTCTTGAGTTGATAAATACTGGTAGACATTCATTTAATGACATCATTTATGCCATTATTTGCTTTTAGTCTAGACAAATATATTTGAATACAAAATGGTACATTTTATAGTTAAATATTGTAGCTTAAATTGCAAGCATGGTATGTGTCAAAACAATTCGGTAATTTGGTAGTTTTGGCAAATCATGCAGCCCGAAATAATGGATTAAAATATTGGATTTATTTTAATGGATTTAAATTATTATTCGTTTTATTTTCACCTAGCAGACACAGGGTTTTTGCCTTTTGGACATAATGTGTGCATGTAACTGCTGTTCCTAAAGTAATCTTTAGGCCTAGCAAATCACACTGCTGGTGTGAAAGTGTGTGTTGGTGGTGTGGGGAAACCTGTCAAATGGCTCTGTGGCCAAATTCTGGTCTACATCCTATGTGGGGGTGTGTGTGTGTGTGTGTGGGGGGGGGGGGGGTCGTAGATAGATACGATAGATTCAGCACTGGGGAATATGTGTAATAATTGGTTAAAAGGCTTAATGAAAGGTCATGTGACTCTGTACCTTGACCATGTTGATGAGAATATGGAAGTCTCGGACAGCCAGATTCCAAATAAGAAGTTTCTCACTCTGAACCTGGAGATTATCAAGACATTAAGCTGCTTAGGCCTGATTCACACATTTCTAGTTTTACAGTTTGCAAATGTTGAGAGCAGAAACACACACATACCTCTCTACTGTCCGTCTGTTTCCCAGGAGGTATCTTTCGTATACACTTCTCTAGCTCTGCCATCATAGTTTTATAGTACACCAAGAAAGTCTGCCTGGGAATTAAAAAAAAAAAGTATGATGAACAATCTACAATTAACAGAGATTAACGTATCATTAAGAATGATGAAAATCATAATTTTAATTGTGCACTTATTAAGTTCGTGCTTAATCTCCATCATATTGCATGATCAAACACCTGTTAATTCCCGTTTTAATGTACAAGTTTTAGATGAGAAACCATATTGTGTCGTAATAATAATAATAATAATAATGAGGGGACATTCAAGTCAAACTGTTTTGCAAAATGTGCAAATGGTGTTCATGAAAGCTTGTAACAGGACCTGCTGTAGTGTATTAGTTAAAAAAAAAAAAAATAATAAAAACAATAATAATAGGACTATTGTTGGTATTGAGGACTGGACCCCATGGACTGAACAGTCATCCTTACTGGAAACCTTTGGTACCTGTTAAGCGTGCGCCAAGTGCGAGAGCTGGCATCTTTAGCAGCATCTATCAGCTCTGAGATCCCATTTTCTGTTATCTCTTCCACTGCTTTCAACACATCATCAGCATGTCCTAAATAAATACTAAAAGAAAATAGAAAATAGATGAAAAGGTCAAAACCAGGTCAAGATATCAGGTCCAGACTTGAAATATCAGCACAATAATTTGAGTGGAACCTGAGGAGGGTCTGGAGTGCATCGTTGTATTTGTTTCCACGTTCCCTCGTTCCAGCTCCTGTCACCCACTCCTGGCACAGGAAATGCTTAGAAACTGACACTGGAGGAAAGCGTTACATACTATTAGCCAAACACCACCATGACGTAAGCTCATCATTCAAACAGATCAGTAAAGTGAATTTGAGTAAGTTGTGCGTTGAAGCAGTGTGTGAAGACTGACGGACCGATGTGTTCTCTGTAGAAGCTCTGGCCGGATCGTCCAAACTGACTGAGCACGATAAGCAGCTGCGTCAGGATCAGAGCCGTGCTTAGGCTGGGAACAGTGCTCCGGAAATTCAGCAGGTACTCAAAACTGTGTCTAAACACACACACACACACACACACACACACACACACACACACACACACACACACACACACACACACACACACAC
>JAQMYL010000036.1:16392008-16413158 GCA_030014365.1 Clarias pachynema
TCTCTCTTGCTGTCTGCTTTGTACTGTAGATCCTTAGCCATTAGGGGCAGCAGGTTAATGGCGATTCCTCCCTGACTCTCATCTTCATCCAGATTGTACGAAGCTGAGGCAGTGAATGGAAATGAGCTGCCACACACAAATGCAAGAACATTAACAACACATTTAGTCTTTCTATACGTACGTTAAAACAAATGCTATGATCCTGTGGTTATGATGATAATGATTTAGATATATTATAACAGGAAACAATGTGTCTTGATTTTTTTTTTTTTGCACAACAAATTATTTGCTTCAGAATATCAGTTATACTTTTTATGTAGGGCCAGACCACCAGAGAAATCTTATTTATGTTGAGTTTAAGGAGCAAAAACTAATTTTATTATTTAAATACTAAATAAGTAGATCATCTGGGCTGCAGTACTTTTGCATGGTGAGGAATTAAAAGTCATCTGCAGAAAAGTGACCAGTTTCCTTTTCCATTTTGTCATGTTTTGAGCAGTCCGTGTTGTAAAATTAATCAAACCTAGCTTTACTCAGCTCAAAGGTGAAATTGTGTACTTGTTACACACTTGTAACATAAATCCTTGTTTTTTACATAAATTTTTGTAAATATTTGCTTATTTTGCTCATATTTGAGTAATATCACCCTTATAAATATGTACTGTATGCTCTGCAAAAAACTGTAGTGCTATAAATGTGAACACTTATAAAGTGAATGATGAGCATTACCTGTTATTCGAAACTGTATCGCATTCACAAATGCAATTTTACATGCTTTATCGGTTTGTTTTCTGACAGTACTAAAATGTATTAAATCCATAAAACTATTCCGTTTTATCAGCACAATTTTTTTTCTACATCTATTAGTTACCCATCTAGCAGTAGATGGGTTTGATTACATAAGATGAAGCAATGCATAACTTGTACATAACATTGTGTTGACTGAGGCACCCACCCAGAGATCTCTGGTCCAAGGTCCACGACAAAGTCCTCCTGAAAATCCTCCAGCACACTCTTGCCAATCCAAGCCTGCCAGACGACAGTACAGATTGGACATTGCTTATGCATTACCTTTTACTTCTGGCAATGATATTTCACACCACTGTGTATATGTGCACGGTGTACAAATACATAATCATGCATAACACTATAGTTTGGAAGATTCCTCATATACAATGTTGCTCAATTTATTGGAAGGTTGCTCTATTTATAGGAAATTAAATTCTAAAACCTAGACACTCATGGCCAGAGAATCAAAAGGACAAAACGTCCTGCTGTTAGAAAGGAGGTACGCACCTGCACCAGGGGGTCGAGTCGGTAGTTGTGCAGCAGGTTGGCCAGCTCATCGTAATACAAAGCAGCAGCCTCAGCTGAGCCTTCACTGCACGACTGCACCAACTCCAGTAGTGCCGTCACCTAACCATACACACGATCATCATGAGTAAGAATTGCACAAACATAACCATAAGCATAAAAAAAAACACACATTTATACTAAGAGCTGCTCACCTGCCGATGTGTGTCTTTGGGCAGTGTACCTCCCTGAGAGCCTTCTGATCTGTCTCTGTAATGCAAGAAAAACACATGTGCATCAGGGGAATTTACTGTAAGATATAACTGAAAATCTAAAAATCTAATCAGATCTCGTATGTGGTGGAACAAACCTCCATTAGATCTCTGAATAGCTGAAGAACTGACAGTCTTCAAACAATGTCTAAACATTTTTAGTACTTAAATTAACCTCAAAACAACCCTCCCAATGGTGTCACAGATTGATGGTACTTATGGCCAGTAGTAACCTAGTGAACAAGTTTAAGGATGTATTTAATGATACATAAGCGCTTTAAAGTCTGAAGTAAGTCACTCTGGATAAGGGTGTTTTAAAAATATCATAAATGCGAATTGAACATATTTATCCAGACACACCTTTTATAACTTTATACTTTCCATATGGTGATATCAATTTTAACCTGGCCTTAATATCATTTTCACCTTATTGCTTGTATGTTGTTGTGTAATCTGAGAACTGGTTGCTGTAAGCTTAGAACTTCCCTTCTCTCTCTCTCTCTCTCTCTCTCTCTCTGCCTGTCTATAAGTGCTTTGAAGTGTCAAGTTTCAAGGTAATTCTGTGATCCATGATCCAGGAGGATAGGACTGAGAGTATGCTCACACCTTTTCAGTCCTCTGTCTCAGTCTTCTGGATGACAGAATTCCCTAGAAAATTCAGCTTAAATATTCACAATTAGGGAGCTATACTGTACATTTACCTTCGTGCTGCCATACTCCCCACCATCATAACAGCCCCGATGATGCCGATGCGTTTGTACTTGTGCACTGTACTGGACAACTGCTTTCGGATCACTATGTGCATGTCGTCCTGCAGGAAAGCAAGAAGATGTGAGATAGATATGGCAGATTTTGATGTAGAAAGGGTACACTGTAAGCCATTATGGGAATAAACCTATTTAAAGACAGGTGTTGAATTCCTATTCCGAATTCAAAAATACACTTTATATCAAAAATGACTTAGGATGACAAAGACATGGCTCATCCTAATATCCTCAGATGAACAAATACCATTTTGCAGTAGCAATGTAATGTCTTTTCAAACTCCAATCACGGAGTACAGAAACATGGCCGAGGAGGACCTTAACAGACCGCCATTATAGAGTCACACTCATGTTCACTCAGTTACTGATCACTAGGACCTAAACTTAATCACTGTCCTCAAACTACCTCAAACCTCTGAACAACTTCTGCTTTCAGATGTCTGTATTGCAATACCGACACATACTGACTGACATGTTCCTTATAACCACTAGGCTCTAATCAATCATTCTTATAATCATACTTTCCACCAACTCTTGCCTGGCCTAGTTCATGTGGTAAATTATCTTACTGATAGATGGCATTATACAGGTAAAGAGCCTATTTTACAAACACTTTTAACAGTTTTATAGTTAATCAAACATTGATTGAAAGAACAACTTTGACTTGGATTGTTGTGCTTTAAATAAACAGATTTTCTTTTCTATTCTCAGTAAAAGGAACATTGGATACAGATGGTTGAAGATCCTTTAATAGAAACACACCTGAATATGGCTGCCATGTTGGTCTTGTCCAAATGCCAAGCAGCTGAGCACGTGGAAAAGACGGCGGATCTGCTGAGGACTCAAGTTGTCCATGTAGTCCAGAATTCCCTGCAACACAATGTTTCACCAGAGGAAATAACTTGGGTGCACTCACTAATTTCCAAAGTTCTTTAGGTCTAATTTCATAGCAGATCATTTCTACTCCCATAATATGAAGGCTAATTCTAGGGCTGTAGCTATAGAATATTTTAGTAATCGAGTATTCTACCAAAAGATTTATCGATTAATCGGATAAAATGTACTTTTGCTTAATTAAACAGCAATGTAAAACATATAAGAGAAACATAGATTAATTGGTTTTCTTTTTAGAAAAATCAACTTTTATTTTTTAAATGTATACAGAATTTTTCAAAAATAAACATTCATTATTCACAATACAAAGAATAGCTTAAAGTTGACTGAGATGAATTAAGTGCATTAGAGTGCCATACATTCTTATTTTAAAGCCTTTTCTCAGATGCAAAAACTAAAAAAAAAAGGTATTTCAAATGACTAAGTATAAAAAAAAACTAAGGCACACATTAAAATAAATAATTATACAAAAACACTAAGTTGTGCAACTTAACTATGAATTAGCCTAATTCCTAAAACAGTAACACAGCTTCCACTTTGTATTAGACCTGTTGTGATTATTTTAGTGTAGTGATTCACATAAACCATATACATATGACAAATATTTATTTAAACCCTAAGGACAAATTGACAAATCAGTGGCCCAGGTGCCTGGGACAAACAGACCAAATGTCCAGACTATTAGTTGTTGTTTTTTTTCCGGTAGTTATTTTATCTACTTAATGACAATATTACATTTAGTATGAAGCTATGTTTTAAATGTAACGTGATTCATGAGGGTGTGATGCACCATGATACTGTAACTACAGCAACCATAACTTGTGCAAAACACACATCAGCCGAGGTAGAAATTTTTTTTTACCAGACAGATTAATTACCGTGAACATGACAGATAATATTAGTCATGGAATATCATCAGGAACATACAGGTGCTTTGAAGCCTAAAGTTCCAGTACAGATCTGTCATACTGTATCACTCTGCTGCTATGAGCAACAGTCATTTTGCAATTACACTTACTGAGGGAAAATGAATGCTAGAATTTATCATTTTATCCACCCATGAAGATGCAATGGAAAAAGATGCATAGAGTTTCTTTAAAAAAGAAAAATGGTATTCACCATTACCGCTCTGTATTACCCTGAGATTTTATTCCAAACACAAGGTCAGATTGTTTTAAGCATCAAAATATCAGTATCTCAAATTCTATGCAACTAATGCAAACACACACTTTTATTGAAGGCAGACTGTGTGAAATTGTAACTCGTACCTTAACAAAGACGGCGTACTGCGCCATCTCTGTGGGCTTCTGGGATACCAGGTCACATAGCAGCTCCAGAGCCACGTCCACCTCTCCACTCACACCACTGCATACGTGTGTGACCAAGGAGCCCACTACTTCCTACAAATCACACAATATTTTGATTTCATCTGACTGTTTTATTGACAGGGGCATGGTAGATCCAGAGCCTGTCCCCAAACGGGTCAGCGGGTGTGATACGGGAATACAATTCATCACAGGACACCATGCACACACACACACACATTCACACTCTTATACATGGGGATAAATGGCAAAGCAATCAACTGTAGAAGAGCATTAGAAATAAGTCACAGTGATGTTACATGTTGGCAGGTGTGATGTCACCTGTTGGCAGTAGGAGTCAAAGGCAGTGAAGGCCTGTTTGTACATGTGTCCTCCAAAGGGCACCACACAGGAGTCGGTAGAACGCAGTAGCACCTGCGCCAATGAAAGGATGCTGGGAAAATAGCCACGCATCACCTATACAACACACAAGAATATACAGTATACTACAGCAACATAATACAACAGATAGCACACATACATGTATGCAAATATACAGTGGTACAAAAGCTAATGACTAAAAGCTAATAACAATCTAATGTTAATATACAAAAAATAATAAAGTGCATAGAATATGCATTCAAAAGGAACAACCCCAATTCCAAAAAAGTGGGCACAGTATAGAAACTGGCCATAAAAACAAAAAGGAGTCATATGTAAAGTCTCTTCAACTTATATTATATTGAAAAATCTAAAATAACATTATTTTATGAATTATCAAGTGAATTTAATTGTTAGTTGAAATTTTGCACTCATTTCAAATCTGGTGGCTGCAACCAGATTAGGACAGGGCAAATTTAAGACTAATAACAAAGCGACATGTAGAAATGACGAGGAACTGAGAAACATGTTTTGTTAAACAGGTACTATAGGTACAGATACTATAACAGCTATGTTATAGTAGTTTACAATATATAGAAGTTTCAAAGAAAGACCTAGTCCTTCTAGAGCAGTGATGGGACGACGCTTACTGATTTGCTAAACAGATGCACCAGCAAATTATCTAATGTTTTCAGGATAACATTCCCCACAATATCATCAAGACATTCAAAGAACTTTACACACGAATATGCACGAATGCTGATCCCTTAGACATTACAGTCTTAAAAACCGTCACTTCTGTGGTGGATATCAAACGTGTTTTGTGGTCCGATGGGTCAACAATTCAAATAGTTTTTGGAAAAAACAACAGCGGTCATGTTCGCTAGGTCAAAGACCAAAAGGATCATCCAAGCGGTTATCAGCGTCAGGTCCAAAAACCAGCATCAGTCATGATACGGGCGTGTGCCAGTGGCTGTGGCATGGGTAAATTGCATGGTTGTGAGTTCAATATTAGTGCAGGAAAAAAAAAATCTTTTTGGAGCAAAATATACTACCATCCATACAGGGAGACATCCCTGTATTTTCCAGCAGGACAACGTCAAACTGCATTCTGCTCGTATTACACATGCATGGAGACTAAATACAGAGTACGGGTGCTAGACTGGGCCTGTTTCCACCAATGGTGCACAATAAAGTATAAAAAATGCCAATGACGACCTCGTACAACTGCAGAGCTAAATACCTGCATAATGGCAGAATGGGGGAATCTCCCACTAGCTAAACTTGACCTACTGGTGTCTTCAGTGTCCAACTGATTACAAGAAATGTATTAACAGAAATGGCGATGTTACACATTGATAAACAGTCAACTGTCCCAACTTTTTTGGAGGATGTTGCAGCCACCCGATTGGAAATGAGTGCATATTTTTCAACTAATAATGCAAATGCTAATAACATGGCAAATAATCATCAGCAAATAATGAATTGTTGTAGAGTTTTTAATATAGTACAAGATGAAGAGACTTGGTTTAATTGCCAATTTCCTTACTGACCCAAGTCTTTTGGAAAGGGGTTGTATTTATAAAGCACTAAATTCAATTTGCCCTTAAATGTAGTGAATGGCCTAAAAATAAAGCTGACCTGAGCGTAGCCCCTAAAGGTCTTATTCAGTAATGCTTCCTGAATGAGGCCACTGCGCACTTTAGCCTTCAGCACTCTCTCTGCTCCACGTCGACTCTGGTTAGCGTTAGTGGAGTGGACAATGAGCAAAACCAAAACATCAACCACCTATGACAAAAAATAGGACAAAATAACAAGGTAAATAAAAACATCATCATAATCTAACTGAAATAATAAAGCAAAAATAATCCAAATTGAAAATATGCACCTTGTGATCTTCTAGCTCGGTGACGCTCTCTATAGCCTAAGGAGAAAATATAGACATTAAAGCGTCACTGTTGTGTCGCTAATATTAAGAACACACTTCAGTATAGCCGTTCTGCCTCCATTTACCTTGAGCCATGCTTCACAGATCGTCTTCTGAAAACGCACAGCTGATTTAATAGCCTCCAGGACCAGAGCCACATTGTCTTTACTGCTGCAGGACTGGACATTTAAGGACCTGGCACCACATAAAAAAGGCAGATGAAAAACAATACAACAATGAAGTATTTTATACATTAATATACCTAATTGTGTAGCTTTAAACAACCAGCTAAGGATTTATTATATATAGATGCATATGTCCATTCACTCAATGTGTCTCAATGTCTTTTATTCCTCTTATACCACATCAATTATGTTTCATTTTGTTGAAGGTACCCATCAGTGGTTACGTTGCAACAATCATTGCTTCACCAGCCCCTCCTTTTTTTCACCTCTCTTAAAGTTAACGAGATAAAATAAATTACAGATAACAATATTATAGTGAAACAACAACCTCTGTCCCCGGGTCTGCAAATTTTCCTGTGGCAGAAAACTTAACTTTACTTAGCTTTACTCTGCCTGTGCTGCTCACAATAGCAACATAATTTTTTCTTTTCTTTTTTGGACTATGGGCCATACAGGTCTTTGTATAAATTGCTATGCTAATGCTTATTTTCTTGTGATATTATTTCTTATTATTAAGTAATTAGGATTACAGACTTTGATTTGTACTGCAAGTCTTAAACACTACTGGTTTTACCAGAAGAAGCTTCGCCATGTCATTTGTATGGCGATTGACTGACTGATATAAATTTGATTAAATATTTGTGTATTATTCCCATCTTAATGCAGACCGTTTAGCTAACAGTTGTCTGGTTGAGAAAGAAGTTTCAGGAGCCCCAAGAGGGCAGGATATGAACATTTTCCAGTGAGACGACGTGTGAAAGTCCATCTCACCCACTGTCCTTTTTGTTCTTTTCACGACTCTGAGAACCCTGTAGAACTGACGACACCAGACACTGCTCCAACTCCAGCTTCTTTCGCAAATCACACACCACCTAGACACACACACACAATGTGGTAAATTAAAAATCAACTATTTTACCTTCATAAAAGAGGTTTTTAGACTGATAGTCCTTGACTTGAACTAGTATCAGGATGAATTGTTTCATAAAGACTTCAAAACATATCTGTAAGTCACTCTGGATAAGGGCATCTGCCAAATGCCATAAATGTACATTGCTTACATATGTGTATGTGCAAACAATCTTTGGAAGCTCAGACCTCATTAGCGTCAGACGCAGAGATGGAGTGTAAGATGAACTTCACTACGACAGGGAGATCCTCCAGCTGCACTGCGGCGACCGTCGCCATGACAGCACCACGGACCTGAGACACAACAGAGACAGAAGGAGGGATGAGTATGGATGAGCAGGATCATCTAGGGAAAAGGCAAAGTATGCAGGCCGTTCACCAGTTTGTTCTACTCAGGCTTAGAATGTCACTTTTAAATTTTTAAAACTGAAAGACAAATTACTCGATTTCAGGAGAAATCGAGGTAGTAACTGTATACCTCCTATAAGGTAAACAACAACAGGAACTAATAAACATGCCATAAAAAATGCGTCACTCTTTAGTAAATAATTAAAAACAAAAATATTTATATGACTGATGCAAAATGTGTAAATATGTAAAGAAACAATTTCAGAATGATATCTGCATTGCATTAAACCGTTGTTGATTATTTTCCTGTGATAGCACATGCCTGTTTTATGTGTGTGTTTTCAGAAGAAGGTGGATACCTCAGACAGTAATGTGGAGCTGAGGTTGAGGCTGGACAGGGCATCCAGGACGGGTACAGTTAGCTGAGTGTTCTGCTGGAGTAAGGTACTGTGGAGAGAGAGCAGGAAATATCTCAGCGTCACACTCTCTCACCAACACTCCTCATCATTATGAGATCAACTTAAGCGTGAGTCAGCGTTTTTAACTGCTGGTTGATGCAACACCAGGCCAACAAGACCTAATTATACTCACTGACTGAGCAAAACATGGATTTTTAAACATGAACAGATTTGGGTTCACGATGAGCTCTGCCATATCAGAATGCTTACTTTAGCTCCCTGGCCATGTCTCCATGCTGCGAATCCTCCAGTATTTCAGGTAAACTGGTGATGATGTCACGCTGGATCTCAATAGGAGCTACGGACACGAGCTGCATCAGCTTACTTCCTAAATCCTGCACACACCCACACACACACACACACACAAACAACATATGTGACTCACACAATGAGTCAGCATACACAGGTGGCTTTCAGGTAGCGCAGAGGTGATAAACAACACTAAATAAGTTTTCTTTTGGGAGCTGTTGGGAGCTTAATGCACAAATTAAAAAAAGTTAAATTAAAAAGAACAAAGTATCATCCACATCCATCTGTGGCAAGTACAGTACAAGGGTGAGTCAAAAATGATCCGCATTCCGGTTATATTAAAACTTCTGCCCACACTGTTGCGAAAACTTTGTTTTGAGGCGTTAAAGCGTCCTCCCTATAGTCCTGATCTTGCTCCATCAGACTTTCACCTGTTTAGTCCTCTGAAAGCAGCCCTATGAGGATGAAGATTAACTTTTAATGAAGATGTGAAGACAGCGGTACCTTCGTGGCACGCAGGCTCAGTCTAAAACATTTTTAATGAGGGAATATGAAAGTTTGTTGACAGTTTCAAGTGTATTGAAAAGCAAGGAGATTATGCTGATCAATGTTAAATTTGTCTTTTTCCTAAAACGTATTTAAAATAAATTCTACAGCCAGAATGAGGATAATTCTTGACTAATCTTCGTATAAAGGACCTTTTTTTTTTTTTTTTTTAAACAAAAGAATCTGATATGATCCAAAACAAAACAGACCTTTTAGTTTGTGTAAAATAAAGTCCTATATTCATCTTGTCACTGGTTTGCTCTGGTGTGTAAGAGGGTGTGTGAAATAGATGGTATGCCAGTCTATCACAGGGCACCATCCACACACACACACACACACACACACACACACATCCACAAATTCATTTACAAACAGCAGCTATTTAGCACAGCTAATCCACCTATAGAAGATAAAAGAAGATAAGAGGCCCACACAGACAGATCATTAAAAAAAAAAACTACACACAGATAATTAAGTGAAAAACCCTGAAACTGTGAGGGAGTAATCGCTGCCCACTATGCCATCACATCCTTCTAACAAGATGTGGTAATAATATCAATTTATCCTATTATGTATAGGATAATTTACATATAATTTATACCCGGTATATACCAAGTTTAAAGATTTTTATTTTTTTTTGCTTGATGTATCCGCCACTACATAATACAGTTACGGAAGATGAACAACTACATGTGTGATGCATGATGCTGAAGCTTAGCATGTCTAAGCTTTTGGCCAGGTGCCCTGTGTCACATCCCGTACATCAAAAGAACCAGTCATTAATATACAAGTCAAAGACTCCTTCATAAAACATTGTCTGGTTAAACAAAAGGTTTCATTTGCATGTATATTGGGTTAGACACCAATATAAGGAATTAGAAAGCACAATGAGGGGGATGTTTTATGGGCACAGAAGCATGGGAAAGTTATCATCATATTACAAAACCTTACAACATGAAATTTTACTTAGATCAGCTTGTTGTTTATGCTTGTTATTGATCTTAACATATCAGCAAATATTCTCCTTACCTTGCAATCCACAACTCGATCGAGCCACTTCAGCTGATTTATGATGAGACGTGGAATATTCAGACCATCCTCTCCAACACTGAAAACCACAGGCTACGATTATCACCGGTGACAGCAGCATGCTGCAGGTCTGAACCAGCCAGACCGCAAAGAACATTTTTGAGTATCTCAGCTAATAGGCCACTGTAGGAAGCTATACAGGAGTACGAATAAACAATTTGTGACGATATGACAAATGCTTACCCATCAAACATGAACTCTGGGAGTTTCTCAAACAAAGTATTTATGACCAGGGTCTACAAAATAAAGCATATGTTTCTGTTAGTTATAGTAGGAAGGATTGCGTTGAAGTACCCTGTTGTCAAAGTTATTATAAATACACAAATTGGGTCTTTAAAACAATGCAGGAGTCAAATATTTAAAACAGAGACTTTTTTTTAGATCTGAGCTAGTGATGCTACTATTTGATTTGGATCAATTACATCTGATATGCAGGTTAGAGGACAACAGCTAAATATTTACAATGGCAAGAGAGCACTGGGGCTTTTCCAAATTGGAAGATGTACCCAAGTGGTTATGGTTCAGGGTTACTGATCAGAAGGTTTGGATTCAAGCCCCACTAATGCCAGTCTGACACTGTTTTCCCATAACCCTTTCTGCTCCAGTGATGCCACATCCCGGTCTGACCCCAAATACCTAACAATCTGGGATATGCCAGGAAACAACTTTTCTATACTGTAATGTACTCTACATGTGTATATACTGTATATTGTGTGTAAAATCTGTCCTTGCCTGTAGCATCTCAACACCCAAAAGCATCCGCACCAGACTCTCCAGAAACGAGCTTGAACTGAGGCAGAAAAAGCACACAAACATGTAAACACCTTCGTCTCTGACAGTGCTATGACATCATGATTGTCTCTTCACAAGAACCGTATTGCATTTCACTCGCTACCTGGCGTCCCCCTCTACTGCAGAACGTGGCACACATGGAAGCAGGCAGTTCCTCAATCTCTCAGGGTCTTCAATGTGTGACTCCAAGCCAGATATAAACTCCTGAATGATCTGTCAGAGGATTGAAAAGACAGGCACATCAACACACTAAAACACTGCTGCGCCAAGACAACTGGACAACAGAAACTCAAGATCACTCACACTGGGATATCTGGGATTCTTTCTGAGCTGCTGCTGTAGCCTCTTCTGAAACACAACTTGATCCACAGCTGTAAGATTTTAAAAGAGTGCACTGTTATCAACACAAAGTGACATACTTGCATATATTTAAAATATGAAAAAGAATCGAGTTAAAAAAGCAGAGCAGATCAGCAGAAATAGTGTAACAGGCAGTTTAGTGGTGAACGCTGGATGCTAAGAAGTAGATCTCAATACTTCAAAGGTGAGCTTTATGTCTAGAAAAATCTTACCGATCTCATTGGCTACATTGCCTTGTCTCAATAAGACTCCTGATTCCCTTAGCATGTGACCAAAAACAGAATCAGGAACTCCAGCAGAAAGGGATTTGGCTGGCCGTCCAGTTGACTTGCTTTTCTTTGCTTCTGATTAAACAAAACAGATTCATGTCAGAAACAGGTTAAGGCTATCTTATTCTGTGACTGAGCACAAAAAGAGGACAATTATTCTGTACACAAATCTTGTGCAACTTACTGGGCAAATCCCGTGAGGCCGCATCTTCATCGACTGAAACAGTTGATGATCTTTTCTTTTTGCGCATCATCCTCAGCTACTATTGGCAGATACAGGACAGAGGCTATTCCACAACCAGGACTGGAAACCTGTTATTTATGTAAACAACAGTATTATCATTGCTCAATCTTATTTACGTAAACTTGATCAGCATTTGTTTTAGGTGATGTATATTTAACAACAGCAACAATTAGACATTCTGAACTTCTTGTTTGGGTCTAGTGCTCCTGTTTAAAATCCCTAAATACAAGATATAATCAAAGGTTTGTGGACATCTTACAGTCATATGAGCTTGTTGAACATCCCACCCCGGATGTACTGTAGTCCCCTAACCTGTTATAATAGCACTCACTATTCTGAAAAGGCTTCCTGCTAGATCAGAGATGAGACACTAATGACACTTGCAGAAATATGTGAAAACAACATGGACACTCGAGTTACTACAAAGAGTAGTTGGATTTGTATAATTAGAGCTTTCCCGACATGCGTTCACGTGCATGTTTTCAGTCGAGAAATTATTTTTCACACGGGTGATGATGCTTCTTGCTTCTTAGTGTACATTTCAGAGAACCAGATGACAAATCTGTCGATCGCTCAGGCATTTAAGTGGCACGGAATAAAAATCTTGCGTTCTGATTCAGGTCTAGTACATACCGGTTATAAAAGTACCGGGTTTCGGTAACAATCCCTAGAGCAGCCTGTGTTCCGGGTCAAGGATGTTCATACAGACGTGTTCAGTGAGGTTGAGGTCATAGATCTGTGCAGACCACTCAAGCTATTCCATTACAAGGCTTGGCACAACATATTTTCATGGAGGTCACTTTGTCATGCTGGAAATGGTTTGGGACACCTGGTTCATTTTTCATTTTCTATACCACTTTTCCTAAACAGGGTCGCAGGGGCCTGGAGACTATCCCGGGAGACTGGGCACAAGGCGGGGTTCTCCCTGGACAGGGTGCCGATCCATCACAGGGAACACACAGTATGTGCTACGAATGAGTGTCCACATACTTTTGGTGTACTTGGTAAAACACAAATCTTAAAACACATCCTAAATCAACTTCTAAGCAATGCTTGAGCTTTATAATAACACATTAACACCCCATTAAGTTAACCCATAAACACACACAAATTAACTCAAGAGCACCTGATATCCTAAAGACTTGAACACTTCATACACCCTAAATACATTCTAACTACAAATATAACCCATAAATACAAGACTAGACCAGTTCATGCCTGTCATGTTATGTATCATGAGTAACATCTACATCAGCTGCCATTATAAGGAACCTTATTTGACTAGTGTGCTAGTTAGAAGACTATCAGCTCTGACCGAGCTAGCTATCAAAAACACAAACACTAACATTCACTTAACACCAACTGTCCTGCACACTCAGCACACTTTGAGTTACCACACACTCGTCTTTATCAAGACGAAATTATACTGAAGAATAACTTCAAATAACAACTCACGTAAGGAACCGAATCGAATAATCTTCTTTCAGTTGTACCAAACATACACACACTCGCGTTTCAGAAGATTCCCGCGTTAACGTTTCGTACTTTCTCAGGGACCGTCAATATTTTTCTACACGCATTCAAAAAATTAGGTCAAATAAAACTTGCTTCGAGTCTCATTTATTTATATATATTTAAAAAAAAACATGCATCTTTTGATGATTAAAGTAATATTTGATTGTTGTTGTATGTTACTGTGGGTTTAATTATGTATATAAATGAGTGTCTTTTTGTTTGAGGGCAGGTAGTTGCGTTCTGAATTTATCCTTGATGAAGTCCCTAAACTTGTGGGCGTGTCTTAGATGTGGGCGTCATATATACGAGGAAAGAAATAAAAGCGCGTGTGTCTGGTTAGTGTTGACGGAGGTTGACTGTCACTTGAGTTGATTGATTGTAGCTGAGGTCTTTATCTTCTGCGTAGACTTTGTTAACTAACGAGTTAACAAACATGGCAACTGCTAAGTCGTTTTACGACATCACGATGAAGACGCTGAGCGGAGAGGAGCTGAAGTTGTCGTCCCTGCAGGGTAAAGTGGTGCTGGTCGAGAACGTGGCGTCTCTCTGAGGCACCACCGTCAGGGATTACACCCAGATGAACGAGCTCCATGAGCGCTTCTCCGCCAAGGGGCTCGTTATCCTGGGAGTGCCCTGCAACCAGTTCGGCCATCAGGTAAAACTTCTACCCCTTCTCCGTCCTCCACTAACCGAGTGTTATCGTAATTTAAGACTTTTAGTCGCGGACTGGTGAACACTCGGTTCCTGGCACGTGCGCCTTTTATATAATTAAAGTTTTATAACTTGCTCACTATTAAGGATAAAGTTCTTCTTGATTAGGGTAACGTTATATCACACTTATATTAGCACTTGTACCCTTCATATTAACTAAACGTTACGGAGAAGTGAGAAGTCTTAAGCAAGATGCTGAGTCATGGTGTGGAAATGGGCAAGTTTCCCAAGGGTTTTACTTCCCCATAGGAATGCTCTTTCCTGTTAACAATACTTTATTATGATTAATACTACTACTTCTAATCTGTTAAGTCTGCTGGAAGAATTCACCATCTTTAGTTTTTTTTAGACTTTTTCTGAGTAACTATTTTTTACATGGTTTTTAGCCATGTTTGTAAATAGTTTTTCCTCAATGTTCTATATGGGGGGGGGAACTGATTATTTGGCCTTTTAAGCAACCCAAATCTGTAACTTCTTTACTAGGAAAATGTACCTTCAGGCTCTCTTACACTATATCAAAAGGTCACTGAGAGTCACCTGAGATCAGGAGACTCTAATTACCCTTGAATTAATATTATATTATAAGCTATAAATATTTATTTTTATTATTTAAATCTTGACCCTGTCATGTTCGTTTTTCACCCCTTTTAGGAAAACTGTAAAAATGAAGAGATCCTGCTGTCGCTGAAACATGTCCGTCCTGGAAATGGCTTTGTGCCAAAATTCCAGCTCTTGGAGAAGGTTGATGTGAACGGGAATGACGCTCATCCACTGTTCGTCTTCCTCAAGGAGAAACTTCCCTTCCCAAGCGACGAGCCGACGGCGTTAATGGGGGACCCCAAATGCATCATCTGGAGTCCCGTCTGCAGAAACGACATCTCCTGGAACTTTGAGAAGTTCCTCATCGGCCCAGATGGAGTCCCTTTCAAGCGTTACAGCAGGAGATACCTGACCTCTGACATCGAGGCAGACATAAAGAAGCTTCTGGGAATTGCCAAATAAAGTGGTGGTCGTATGGTCTTTCATAGCTAGTTGTGGCACCTTGTGCATGGTGCTGCTGTGCTGGGACTCTTACTTTGATGAAGATGCTCTTTTAAATGTTGTGAAGGGCTGTCCGATGTTCTGTAAAAGTCCTAACTCCACAGCTGCACAGAGCTCATGTATGGCACAACAAGCCCTTTTTGTGGATCAAATAAAGTTACATTTAAGCCTTAAAGTTTCTGCATGTCAGTTTTAATAAGCTGGGTCAAAGTGTGTGGTTTTTTTTATTTTTTATAATATATAATATTACACACACAAACTGTTTCACCATAAACATAATGAAAACCAATCCAGATTCTGCAAACTAAAAACCTGTGATACCACTTTAAGCCAAATGTAGTTTGAAACTATGGTGACTGTTATTTACAAGGTACCAGGAGACTAACTCCTGAACTATGGCCTCCATCTACATTATGAAATACATTTCCTGCTTGTATAATTGAAAGAACTACTTTACCCTTAAAAATAATAGATAAAATCTGTCTTATTTGACTAAGTGCTTTTGTGTCATGATGTCCGACATTTGTACAGCCCCTCTGAAACCCAGTTACTCGCAAATGCAACACAGTAATATGCTTGAGTTGCATAAGTCCAATAATAATCATAAAATTTACAGATAAAACACCACTGAGCTCAGTCAGGGCCTGTGTAAAACAGTTTCAGGAATCAAGAGTGTGTGAAAATATGCAACGGTTACATGTAAAGATGAACCTAAATATCAGTTTATATATTGAAATTTAGTTGTATCAGCTGCCAAGAAATGGCTTTCCAAAATGCAGCTCTTTGTAAGCAGGGCAAACTAAAGGACTTTACTACACCTGCAATTAAATTGACATTTATTAAGCATTTTATGAAACCAGTGTGAGACTTTCACTTTGTGGCATGCTGCATTATTGTTCTGGAAGTAGTCATTCTGGAGTAGTCATCAAGCTGTTAACCATGAACAATACTCAAATAAGCTTTCAATGATAATCTGTATTACCGAGCCCAAAACCTGACAAGAAAATGGTTACACAAAGCAGATTGGGAATTCAGAAATCAGTTTTACCCTTAACTGGGGAAAGCCATTAAGTGTTTTGTAACCTACAAGTGCCAGTACTGGTACCTCACTCACTCACCAAATATACTGCTTTATCCTGTATATAGGGTCACAGGGGGCCTGGAGCCTATCCCAGGAGACTTAGGGCACGAGGCAAGGTACACCCTGGATGGGGTGCCAATCTATTACAGGGCACACACACTCTATGGGCAATTAGCGAACACCAGTTAGCCTAATCTGCATGTCTTTGGATTGTGGGAGGAAACCGAAGCACCCAGAGGAAGAACATGCAAACTCCATGTACACAGACCCGAGGCAGGAACTGAACCTGGACCCTGGAGGTGCAAGGTGACAGTACTAACCACTAAGCCATAGTTCCACCTTTACTTTATCTGGGTTTTTAAAATATTTTATACATTTGGCAGATGCCTTTATCAAGAGCAACTTGGTGGCAGTGATGGAGTTTGAACCTGGGACCTTCCAGACCACAGTCCAACACCTTCGTCATTGAGCTATCCTGTCATATTTTATATATACCTATATATAGTCTATGATAAAACTATCATAGACTATCAATGACCTTGATTTGGAACATAAAAATTACAATGAAAATTTTTTTGAGGGGAAATCCCCAAAGTAAAATAAAAAGAAAAAAGTCTTGAAATTTGGAATTTCCAAGTATGAGTGCCTGAGATACTGTAGCCTCTCTCTCTCACTGGCCATTCTCTGTTGACCTCATTCATCTATAGAACTGCAACTTACTGGATGTTTTTCATTCTGAATAAAGTGTAGAGACTGTTGTGTAAAAACCCCTGGAGATCCGCAGTTAGCGAAATACTCAAACTAGACTGTCTGGCACAAAATTACGCCACAGTCAAAATCACAAATGTAAAAATTACAAAGCTGTTTGCTCAATCTTCATGATTGTGCTTCTACCATGTTAAGCTGTTTAGACAATTGCATCAAAGAGCAGATGTACAGCAGGGTATATGTTGTGGTCAGATCAAACCCAACACACTGTAGTCTGGTCACCAAATATTAATTAAAGAACATTTTTGAAATGATCATTTTGTAGACATATTGGCAATACTTATGAAATGTTTCTGAAAACTATTACCTAAACAAAAAGATTGTGCTCAGAATCCCATTGCATTGACTAAAAACCATCCTGGACAAGTAAACATCACTCTCTGGTTAGGCTTCAAATCTTTATTGTCTTTTTGATTTGTTTTCAAAAACCTTGCACATATTGCCATGATAAATATCAGAACACAAAGAAGATATCCTATTTTGCAGATAGTACATGACTATTTACATCTAGGCAACATCTCTGAAAATTTTTTATTTTTTTTTAATGGTTGGTAATCGGACAAGGTGACTTTTTAGAAAATGCGCTGGCCAGTATGAGACTTTCTAGGCTCCATGTTGTAAATCAACCATGTACTTATCATAGCCTGATTTAAAAGAGATGAACACATGGGGACTGACCAATAGTTTTTCATTTTGCAGATTTTCAAGACACATACATGCTGCTATTCCACAGAAAAGCATAAGATCAAAGATGCAGACTGATGATAAATTATTAACATCAAGGGACTGTGGTGAGAAGGTCCTCCTAGAATGTATAAAAACCAAATAATTCGGCAACCAATTAAAGCAAATTGAAAGCGTACAGGGTGGCAGGTAGGACAGAGTACTATTGTATTTAGTGAACGTTAAAGCCTCTACATAGCATCCACTTAAACTTTTTTCTTTCAAAAGTTGCAGCCTTTACAAGTCTCAAATGTAGCACCACTCTCGAGCAGTGGCTCGATGCTCCCCTCGATCTGGCCTTGGAGGCGGGTGAGCAAGTCCCAGGACAAATAAAATAAAAATAACATGAAAATTCATCAAAGTGGAAGAGTTCAATCAGCATCATATTGCAAACGTGGTCTCACTCAAACAATAGCATGTATTATGAATCTCAGTGCCTTGTACAGCTGGACATGTACGTTTACCACTAAAATGTAAATTAAATCCACTCACACAAGCCCCACTTTTTCAATTTCTGGGGCAAAAAGGCAGCTAGTGCTAACATTTCAGAGAGCAGCACAATAATGAAGATCAGCAGTGTAATTATCTTTATCACAACTTTAGCTATTGTTTAGCCTCTTATTCACTGCAGGCTTCAAGTCTTATAGTCAAGTACAGGTTAAAAAAAAAATCAGCTGAGTTTCAGTTGGATAAAGAAAAGCCTCCTGTTTAAAGGTTTAAAGGAGAAAAGTTTTTTTTCTTTTCTGAGAAGACTATTCCTCACCAGAGGCACATTTAACTAAACATTTTCAGAGTGTAACAAAACACTGGAGAGAGGAAAGAATTAAACCTCTCAATTTTGTACACATTTCCTCTGTCGCCCTGACAAGCTTTACTGCCACCAACCCCTACAACTTTGGTTGATGCAGCACAAAACATTTGGCTTCTTTCTGTATTCTACCGAGGGACAAAAAATGCTTTCATTGCAATCATTCTACGCAACATTTTTAAACATATCTGACGACAGGCAAGGTCAAAGTTTTCATGTGTATCTATTTTAAACAGAAGCGCAGTGCAGGGGAAAAAGTCATGTCGCAATTTAAACTAAAATTTTCACTTATTTATTTTCATTCTTATTGTTTTTTTTGTTTTTTTTTTAACTCCTTCTTGGCTCATGGAAAACACGCATCAGAAACTAAAAGCAGAAAACGCTGGACCTCCTTGTCAAAACGCTGAAATTCTGGATTGTGAATCAATGATCATTTGCTCATAAAGCTTTTATTTCAGTGTCTAATGACTAAAGAGAGTCAGTTGGTGTCCATGTGGTCTTCCAGAGAGTCGGAAGCTCCTCCGAGTGAGGCAGAGGGATTGGATCTGGGTGCACCGTCTCCATCTCGCCGCTGGTAGAAAAGCACGTAGGCTGCCTTAGTCTGAAAAGGAGCAGATGATCATAACCAACACTGAACTAATACAACATGGGGGGAAAAAAAACAATGACGAGTCAAGAGATAATCTTGTAATGGCATTCGTATCTACACCACTTGCTTCATTGCAAAATGAGCAAATGTCGTTCATAGATGTAGTTTTTTTTTTCTTATTCATAGTGTGGTTGAATTGTTACTTAAAATACATGGTACAAGGCAGTTCCCAGAAGGTTTCTTTTGATCACAATCATGTTCTTGTGGTACTAACATATTTATAGAATCATATTGCGACAAACTGGATGGCAAAAGTTTTTAGACACCAACCATCACATCCATATGTTCTTTTTAAGGTTGCATACCAAATTTAGTGTCACTTTGTGGCTGTAATAACTACCTCTACTAACCTGGAAAGTTTTCCATTAGATTTTGAAACCTGGCTGCGCACACAAATTTTCCTCTCGTTTGGCTAGGGCTGTGCATTAAATTAAATTAAAATTCCAGTTTCAATACAAATTTGTCTTCCAACAATAAAGGAAAGAAAAAAGTAATAAAGCTTAACTGATACTCATTTTGGTTTATAAATCCATTTGCTTCACACAGCACTGCAACTCTTAACTTTGTTGTACATTTGAATGATGCTTAAAAGCTCAATAAAATCTACTGTTTTTAATTGAACTATTTTTAATTTAATAAACGCATGATGATTCCAAATTCCCCAAGTAATAAGGTTCAATAATTGTTAGATCATCTAAGCAAAATAATAGTGCTTATGATTTTTGCCATACTCGAGCAGCTATGCATTCAGCGATAAGAGCATTAGTGAGGCACTGTTGGTGAGCGAGGGGGCCTGCTGAACAATAATCCTAAACATGAGGTTGAGGTCAGAGCTCAGTGCAGGCCACTTAAGCTCTTCCACAGAAACATTATGGAGCATGATTTGTTGTCAGAGGTATTGCCAAATTGACTATGTTTGGGCCTCTTTATTCCAGTGAAGGGAAATTGTAATGCTACAACATACAGAAGACATTCCTCAAAACTTTGCGGCAATAGTTTGGAGAAGAACCACCATATGGGTGTGTTGGTCAGGTCAAAAACCTTTCACAGTGTAGTGCATGTGACCAATATAATATGCTTTTATGGGGAAAAAAATCCCTGACAACCCTGTCCCTGTCCGATTACCCTTACAACACAGCTATTTGTCCAATGTTCATTTTAGTTTGTTTAAAGGAAGAGTTCTGGAGCATCTATGAAAGATGTTAGTTATTAATATTAATTCCCTTATAGCACCTATACTGTTTCATTAACAGCCCCATTAATCTAATTTTGCTTTTATTTGTTAGGACAAACAAATGAAGCAAAATTCTATGTTGGAGAGAAACCACATAGCCGTATGTTCTGAATACTTTCCCATGTTAGAAAACAAAATTACAGCTTTGTCGATATCTGTTCAAGACCTAACACTGACTTAATCCACAAGTGTCAACCATTTTGCAAGAAACGTGACCCCATCAATGATTACATACATTATCATTGTTTATTTCAATGTCCTCCATTCAAGTCTGTGTTAGTTGTTGCTACAGAAGCGATAATGTATTCGAATTAACTCTTGGGGGGGGGGGGGGGG
>JAQMYL010000036.1:16424331-16435703 GCA_030014365.1 Clarias pachynema
CAAATGATGTTTTTCAGCTAAAAAAAATTAAGTGAAAAAAGTCTAAAATCTCTCTCTCACTCACTCATCATCTATACCGCTTTATCCTTTATTCAGGGTCGTCGGGACCTGGAGCCTATCCCAGGAGTTTTAGGGCACGAGGCAGGGTACACCCTGGACAGGATGCCAATCCATCGCAGGACACACACACATACACTCACACACTCATTCACACACTAGGGGCAATTTGGAAACGCCAATTAGCCTAACCTGCATATCTTTGGACTGAGGGAGGAAACGGGAGTATCCGGAGGAAACCCACCAAGCACGGCGAGAACATGCAAACTACATTCACACAGGGACGGGAATCGAGACCAGACCCTGGAGGTGCAAGGCGACAGTGCTAACCACTACACCACCGTGCCGCCAAGTCTAAAATCTAACAAATATAAATAATGATAAATGTGTTTTTATTTCGACTCTTATGCCAGTATTAGGTAGAATTCCAAGTTTCCTTTACATACAGGTGTATCACAGTGCAAGTTACCCATACTGAATATTTACTAAAATTTCTAAAAGTTTATTTTAATCTCATGTAAGATTCTAGTTCACTTTTATACACAGTAAACACAAACAATGGCAAAAAGCCCAACAACAATGAATTACACTGAAAGCTAACTTCATCTAGCAGCTAGTGCTTAATTCTGAGTTCCCTTTGAATGCATGCATGTTACACAGCAGCCCAATATCACATGTATTGTATCGCCATCATCTGTGTCCGTTTCTGTAGCAGTAAATAAATACTGCCTGAATAGGCCCGAATGATGTCACCCGTCATCACAAAATATGATTTTCAATTTCAAAATTTAGTCTCTCTTTCCTCTTATTGTAACCTCTACTATTCAGTGAAGCATTTTCACCCGATTTTAGGAGTGTGACCATGGGTGCCCATTCAGTAACAATTATTAGAAAGGTCAGTCTTTGATTCTGGGTAGGGAGGCCTGAACTAACAGAAATCATGATTTATTATGCAGCATGGGTATGCCTACTCTGAATCAGTTCCTGGTGACGCAGTTGATATTTCTACTACTACGCCCTCTCCTATGCTCCTGAATTGGTGGAAATGTTAGTTTTCCTGCCTTCTTGTTTAGGCCATCAGCTCCAGATGATTAAATTGTTTATCACTATTTCACAAGCCTACTGGCAAAGACTACAACACAGCAGCTCTCTTTAATAACAAACAAACAAAACTATTACACAAGAGCCTGGGTTCATGCAGTGTGAAAAAACTGAACCTTCACAAAGGGAGTGAAGAAGTGTGTTACCTTCCTGACGATGGGCCGCTGTCCTTCTAGGCATCCATACCAGCTGACGAGGTTGTTCCATGCTTCTGTAGGCACCAGGACATAATCTAACTCATCTATGAGATGTTCCTTCAACGATTGGGTTTCCTGATCTACAAGAGAAACACGGGCAATATATACATTAAAATTGGTGCTTGTCATTTTTAGTGACTGGGGAAAAGAAAATCTGCCCTTCATTGTTTATTTATAATAAACCGACTAATTCAAGTCATAATATAAATGTACATGCATGTGGTCACTGTTAAAAACAACCACATCACTATAGGAACAGTATGCTAATCATATTAATTATATAACGAGTCCGATTACACAACAAGTCACTGATTAATTCTTTCACTTGCTTAACACCTGCTACATTTAGAACGGCATCTTATCATTTCTACAGAAATCAAAAGAAAGAAGTCTCCAGAGTGACGTACAGAAGTGCTTCATTGTCACTTGTGAGAGGAATTAGTCGAGGAGATAATTTACCATGACGGAACGACCACTGAGCTGGTCTTATCTTGGTGTTGGACAATTCCCAGCAGAGCAGACACACTAGTTTGCACAGTGCTGATGGATGTAGATCAGAAACAGCAGTCTATGGTGTGTCCAAAAGTCAGTGACTACAGCACATATTTTTCCATAACCCATGTATCGCCATCATCTGTGACCATTTCTGTAGCAGTAAATAAATACTGCCTGAATAGGCCCGAATGTCGTCACCCATCATCACAAAATATGATTTTCAATTTCAAAATTTAGTCTCTCTTTCCTCTTACTGTAACCTCTACTCTTCAGTGAAGCATTTTCACCCGATTTTAGGAGTGTAACCATGGGTGCCCATTCAGTAACAATTACTAGAAAGGTCAGTCTTTGATTCAGGGTAGGGAGGCCTGGGGTCGCAAACTGTATCTCGATTCATCTTAGGGCATTTTCAGGTTAGAACGCAATCGTTCCGTGCTCAGGAACCATGCCCGAGTCTGCTTGAAGAGGCGGTCTCAAAAACAATACAGCTTACTTGAGCACAGATCAAACGGATATGGAAGCCAATCAAACCGGACAATGGAAGTAAATCACTGTTTAGAAGCGACATCAGTGCCGTCTGTCTCCTTGTGCGGTAGCATGTACCAATCTCACTGTCTGACCCACAGGTAGGAAATAGGAAGGCACGAGAGAACATCGTTCTTGACAATTTTCCCGAAATATTAATATTAGGCATAGAACAAAATTAACTTCCTTGTTTGCTTCTTCTCTTGTGTTTAATGGCAGCTCACAAACTAGAAGTAGGTGCATACTGCTACGTGTTGTATCGTAGGATGTAAATATACGTAAGCGTACCCCGAGAAAGGAGAGCAATCGTTACTGGGCATTGTACTAATCAATTGTGCCTAATGTGAAAACGCCCTTAAATTTGTGGGGTTGAGGTCAGGGCTCTGTGTAGACCACTTCAGTTCTTCCAACCCAATCCTTGGGAAACCATGTCTTCATGAAGTTTGCTTTCAAACCCCTGGACATGGGGGCTGTGATGGTATGCATGGTATGATGGTAGCAAAGATTTATTTTCTATCCGTTTATTGTTGTAAGTGCTGTCCTCTTTGTACTGTACTAATTGTATTTGGTTGAAACGATGATAAAGCCACTTGACTTGATGTTACTGTGCATTGGAGCCTTGCTTAAATAATCTCCCATTACACTACATACCTGCACTATAGGATTTGTTATGGCTGCTCTACTGTTCACAACTATTTTACTGAATGTCCTCTATTACTAACTGCACCAACTGCAGTCGTTTACTTGGAGGACTACTGTTTAATAGGGGTACAATAGATAACAAAACTCATGGTTTTAATCATCCTAGTAGTGATATTAGTTTGGTCTGTTTATCCGAGTGGGAAGGGCTTTCATCAATTAGATAAATTAGGGTTAGTGTTAGAGACACACACAAACAGTACAGAATTTGGAAATGACATTGTACAAGCGCACGTCTTTGGACTACTGGGGAAAACTAGAGTACTCAGTGGAAGCCCACGGAACACAAGGACAACACGCAAAATCAACACACCAGATCAGAGCCAGTATTAGAAGCCCAACAATAGCGGTATGAGGCAACAGTGCTAGCCAGTGTGCTCTCTTTTTTACAGTTATATATGCCCTGTGATGGCTTGGTGCTCTCGCATTGTGTACCCCGCCTTGTGCCCGGCGACCCTGTTCAGGATTAGCAGTTTAGCAGTAGATTATAGTAAGTTATTTCTTACTCCACCCTTTATTCCTTTGCTGCTGTAACTTGCAAATTGCCCTCTAGGATTAAAAAAAAAAGAAATCTCCCGATTTATCCACCCGTCCGTCCGACCGATTGAGTGACTGACATGCGCGATACATGGATACACACGTTCCCTTTGATCCTCCAGCACCGCTTGACTGTTCCCACTATCTCTCAGGGATCGAGGAAGACATGCATCTAGGTTTCTGTCCTGGCTCCTAGGTGGTGGAATAAATCTTTTTCTAGATGTAATCTTTAAGCTATATTTAAGAGACGTCTAAAAACATCTCTGTTTCTTAGGTGTTTGGTTAACTCCACCCTTCGCCCCAAAATAAATAAATAAATTTTGATTGATGGTGCTTCTAGTTAGCAACCTAGTGAACCAGTGTAAGGATATATTTAATGATGGAAACTTCACAGCACTAAATGTAAATGTTCCTTCATCTTCTATACTGCTTATCCCGAACAGGGTCGCTAGGCACAAGGCAGGGTTCACAATGAGGAGGCACCAAGCCATCACAGGGCACAAATGCTATGGGCAATTTGGGAACACCAATTAACCTAATCTGCACAGCATTGGACTGTGGAAGGAAAGCGGAGCACCAGGAGAAAACCCACCAAGCCAGGGGAGAACATACAACATCCACACGCACACAGGGAATCGAACCCTCGACCCTGGAGATGCGAGGCCACAGTGCGAACCACTACACCACCATGCCTTCACAGATAAATAAATTTTTGTAAAATGTTTCCTACACTTTCTAGTGAAAACAACCTTTTTTTTTAAACAAATGTAAGACTTACCTGAAAAAAGCCCGGAGTTGTCAAGGGGTCCAGGATACAAGTTTTGCTCTCCAACATTGTACAAATCCCAGCTGTCAAAGCCCACATATTTTTTCCACTGTTTGAACCATCGGCTGTCGATCAAAAACCTACAAAACCAGCCATGATGGGAAAGATTGGCAATTGGAATAATAAAATATCAGAAAAAACAACAACAGTAAAAACAGACTACACTGGCCTGAAGTCCTAATCTGCATTTTAAAGTGATGCATGTTCTCTTTAAACTGCATAAGCTCGTTAGCAAGGATGCCATTCGAGCCAGAGCAGAAGGCAGGTGAGCTGTGTGATCTGTTCTCACTCCCTGAGCAAAGCTGGAATCTCAGTGATGAGACTTTACAGACACACTTTACTCTCACTAAACCCATTGTGAAACTCAGCACAGGTAACTGACAGGCTAAAGAGAAATCTATCAGCTACCACTTAGGTTTATTATAATCTCACACCAGTGCTTAAACGTCTAACATTTTACTCATTAAATAAATAATATCTGATGTTGATTTTGCTGTCACACACTCTGGGTGTTATCCAGTGCCCATGACAAAGCAGTAGCATAGCTAACTAACATTAACTAAAACTAGCTTGAGGACCAACATGACTAACAGCTGTTTGTTTGACAACAAATACACTTTAAACTATCCTATTTCCCCGTTTATCAACATAAACGGGTTAAACTATCGTTCAAAGCTAACCAAATTATATTATAACTATTATCTTTCGCCTGGTTAAAGTAGCAGCTAAGCTAATGTGCTAGTAAGCCGTCTGTATAAGTTAGCTAACCAGATTATCATCAGAGAAAACAAACAGCCTTTAGCGGAGTGTTCTATTAAACTTGTTAAAACGAAAGTTCGAGAAGGGATCGTTAAAAACAGTGGAATTTAAACCGACACACTGGCTAATAACATGTTAGCCGACAACATGTTTGAGCAGCTAATATTCGTCGCGTTTTAACGAAATAACATGTTTGTGGGAACAAACAAATAAAATATTGTCATACTAATTAATTAACTTTGTTTGTGTCGACTATATGAGCTCGTATGTTACTGTTTTACGACATTAGCCTAGCTTAAGGAGCTAAGCGCTGACCTGAGATGACTGCCGGAGGATCGGCTCCACTGAGCTAGCAGCTCATACACACAGCCACTGCACGCTTTTGGACGGCAAGCTAGCTAACTTTGAACCAAAAGAACCGGCGATGTTTGTGTGAGAGTACGAGTGTTAATTCTCCTTACCATTCGTCTCCTTTTCGGAGCGTCGTTTTCAGAAGAGCTGAAGTGGTCTGTTTTTGACTATCGATTGAAGGAAGCGGGTTTTGCGTAGACACAGGCTCCGCGACCGGCTCTGCGGCGTTGCCCGGCTCGGGTCCACCTCCCTCCGCCATGACGCACTGAGTGAAGCCGCTGAGGGCGAGTGCAGCTCGAGGAAACGCGCTAGTGTGGCTAAGCTAACTTACGCACGCACGCACGCGCGATCGAGCGTGTCCACCTCCTCTAGCGATTCGCACTCACAAGTGGAACTGCGTCACGCAAAAAATGTTCATCAACTGTTAGAAACAGTTAGACGCTTTAGTAAGAATTAATCGAATATGAGAATAATAATTCATGCATATCAGTTAGGTAATACGAATAAAAATATAAAAAACTATAGTCTAGTTGCACAAGATGCTTGAAAAATAGACCTGCCTGTTGAAAACGCATACAAACTGCGTCCTGAAAAAGTCTTGCTGACTTTGTAGGAATCCAAACAATGCAGAGGGAAGAAAATACATTTACCGTTTCTGTTTATAGTTCCTGATAAAGACTGTAGGTCAGTGCATCACAGCGGCTACATCCCAAATGACTCAAGTGGCTACAGAGTGCACCATGTATACTGTGGCTGTCATATTCCCTTTTAGTGCACTTAAACAGAGAGGACGTACGCATTTGAAATCGAACAAACACTCGATAAATCAGTGTGATAATGAAAGAAGCAAGATTTTTCAGTTTGAAATGAAAATATTTTCCCCCCCGGTTCGTTTATTACGTCACAAAGCACACTGTTGGTATATAAAACAAATTCTATCGTGAATGAACACTTCTTGCAAGTACATAATTGTGTTACGTTACAAAAATGAAATGTTACAAAACAAATAATCAGAATACAAAAAACAACAAAACAATAAATTAACAAGAAAGTGTAATATCTGTTAAAAGACTACAGGTAACCAAAGAAAATCCATCAAGAATCTGCACTTTCATTTGTGTTTGGTGATTACAAGCAAATGAACACAACAAAGGACAGGTCTTAATATGACTGAATCACAATTGGTCCATTTTCAAACTATCTAATTCTTTACATTTTAATAATCTATAGCCCTGTTAATCATCTGGCCAAATAAAATCAGCCAAAAACAACAATTTTTTATTAAGGAATGTTGTTATATGAATATGCTGGGGTAGAAGACGAAAGTGAATTCTATGAATAGTAAGCTAATTGGTTCTGTTTGAGGATCTTCAACTCAACCATACATTACAATGGTGACTGATGAATGTAGCTTTATAATGCATACCTCAGGCAACAAACTACTCTATGGGTCCCTACTATATTTTTTTTAAAAGAAAAGAAAGTAATACAAAGTAAAGGTTATATTTAAAATAATTTCCTTAGTCTTAAGTTCTTTTTTTATGATAACCCAAAAGAAATTCAGTGAGAACAGCACATGCACACTTGGATACGTCTGCAGTGAGGTTTATGCAGCTTGTCTAGGAATAAATACCACGTTGTGTCCCATTAACTCCAAACAGGCTCATACAAATTAATCATAATTACAGTTACGATGATGTCCGTTAATGCCTTTAGAAAATTCCTGTTGGCAAATCTTTGCTGAACAGGCCAGAAAGATCTAAGTCCTTGCTCATCAGATCCTCCTCGACACTGTCTAAGGCCCACTGATGGTCTGTCAACTCAAGTGCCTCCCATTCTGCCTGAGGATGAAGAAGAGAAAAGACTTTTATTCTTTGTGCAAGTTTCTGTTACACATCTCACAGTCAAATTTCATGTTTGTGTTAGGATTCGGATCTTTATATATATGCAGTCAGTGCAAGTCTATGAAAATAAGCAATTTAAAATTTCCATAGTATTTCAATAATATCTGTCAATTTTCAGTGACTATGTTAAACATGTGGACAGTTTTGAACTTTGATGCATTTTATATTTTCTTGTAGTTTTATAAAATACAAATAATCTTCAATCAATCTTCATTTGTGTGCTGCTGGGCTGTAAATAAATCTGAAAGGACTCTGGTTGCTTTGTCATACTGCACTCATTTCAGGCTGCCGCAAATAACCGTTTCCTATAACAACCTGTGTTTTATCTTATTTTTTATAGTGGCACTTCATATTACTGCTTCTTATTAGCGCCACAGTTTTGGACCATATGAGACAAACTGGTTGTACACTTCCCACACGAACAACAAACACATATTGATCACCAACACTCCATTCATCAAGTGTTGGTCTACTTTCTCTTTTGTGGATTAAGTCATGGACTGTTGCACTTTCGTTTCTGTTTCTTTAACATACACCATAAACTGTTGCATTGATTGTCACTGTTAAGTGATGTGTATAGCCACGACCACCTCAAGGGAAAATGCGCTAGAAAAGCATTAGGGTCCGGATAGAAATGTAACTTGGTTTTGGTCTGGACTGCAGTCTGTTACTGTATTTAGTGATGCCTGCTTTACAGTAACCCATAAACATTGTAGGAAGCCTAGAAACCTTACAGGAACACAAAGGTGAAGTCTGTCTAAACTGTAGAAACCAGGAGCAATTTTAGTCCTTGCTCCAGTAGTTTTCTGCAGGGACTACTAAGATCCGGTTTGCTGTACTGAACCATATTGAATTGTGAGAGATTTCTTTAAAAAACAAAACCAATCATAATTCTGTTGCCTCCCGGAAAGACTAGGGATTTTGCAACTAGGCTTTAGCAGTAATAATCTAGACTGTCCATGTTCATTCATACTTTTGGGGAGTAGCTTTAAAAAGACATAAAAAAAACTTTAAACTTTAATTAATTACAAAAGAAAAGATATGGTTGTCCAACAAAAGTGAGCTCCACAAATATGAAAAGGTGTATGTGTGGCCCTGGTGGCATTAATTATTAGTTCTCAGAGAACTGAGTATTTCTCATTAGAGAGAGTTCCAAATTTCTGTAAAAGGCTCACTGGTGAAAACAGTGACTATGTGCACATTAATCACTAATAATTAAAACAGACTCATAATTTGAGTCTTAAATGTTATATATAAAAGCACATAATTTCAGAACTTCTAAAACTGAACAATTACAGTGGCCGAATTAGGTGGTCAAGTACACCTAATACGCAGAATCATTTTCGATGAGTCCCATCTTGTACTGACTGCAGCCAGTCAGTTACTATGTACAGTTTCTGTTCATGTCATAGGATCTACCAAATATTTGTGGAGGTGCTCATTTTGAGCATAGGAGTGACACAGAGAAATGGTGTGTGTTGCACAAGTAAATCAGGCTTAGCAACATTTTTCAACAGAGGAGGAGCTTTTTGCTATATATCGAAGCAACAACTGCCCAACAATCTACAAACTACATACCTATAAATTGCACCCTTTATGGTAAGCGTATCTACTAACCATCTTCTGAGTATATATTAAAACAATATGTATATTGCTCAGTCTTGGATACCTTGAATGCTTTGTTTGTGTCTGCAGGCATCGCCATGGCAGCACCACTTATCTGGTCCTGCATGATGCGAGACTGATCTGCACCTGTCATGGGACAATATTATTAACAATGTTATTTAAATGAACAAGGTCACTTATTTCATATCACGTAACAGTTCGAGTGCACAGAATGAACAACAGTCATTTCATATATGGTATATTTATTTATACTCTGTACTTAATATTGTCTTTAAAATGCAACGGAGGGAAAACTGAGGGAAAAGAATTACCATTGTCCTGTCCAAGAATCAAAGAATACATGCTTCTTAGTCCAAAAACATTCAGAAAATACCAAGACGCTGAGCTTACCCTGAAAATGTAGACAAAAATATTTACATCAAATATTTAATCATTCAGCGGTTTTGCTACATGTTGAGATATCAGACAATCTTTAGGAAATTATGAAAATCATTAGGGGAAATTATCTCAAGATTAAATGCAGCCCTTATTTTAGGTAAAGTAACCTTTCTGGAGCACTTACCAGGATGCATCAAGCGACAGCAACTCTATCCCTTGCTGTAACATCGGCTTAAAACGTAGTGTAAGAGGGAAAGGTACCTTAGCTAAGGAGAGAACCATTTGTTTTAACCATGTCAGAACTTAGTTATTCAAACATACAGTAAAATTTAAAACTGTGCATAATACATAAGCTTGTAGAGCTACACAAACTGGTAAATACATTTCATTTTTCTATTATGTAAAAATCACCATTATGTAATTAAAGATTTAAGTAAAACATCTCTTACTTGTGACAAACCCTGAAAAGGTCCAATTTATCCAGCCACCAATAAGGATCATGGGAAGAACATTTGTCACGTTGCCTTTCATCATGTCTGTCAACATACTTGGGTCTGGAATGATACATAAGCACATTAAATTAAAACACATTAAATCGCAAATGAACCATTTCGTGCATAAAAAGTAAAGTGTTAGCATTTGCATAAAATTACAGTACTTACCAGTCATTGGTGAGGGAGGCACTACTTTTCTTTTTGTCTTTTTGAAAAATCCATCATCTGGGTTATTGAAGTAAAACTTTCTCATCAGGAAGGACTATAGGAAAATAATAATATAAAACTGCTTGCATTTCTACATGCTTATCTGGATGAATATTTAATAGATTTGCATCTGTTAAACATGGTTAAAATAGGAAAACGAATTTATCAGCTTAGGTAAGTTGCTAAATTTATTAAACCAGCCTGTTTCAATCACCATGTCAGCATTGTCTGTTTGTTTGTTTAGCTTTCATTTTTATACAACACACAAGCATATAGGAATAATAAGAAAGGAATGTACCTGTTTAGGGATATATTTTCCATTTTCTCTTAATATCCTGCTCCTGATGAGAACCTGGCTATTAAAACAAATGTCAGATTGTTAACTTCTAACCTTGGCGGAGTGGTAGAAAAGTATTCATATATCTAAATGTAGAGACAAACTCACAATTAAAGATTTAATATCTATAATTACAAACATGATGGAAATATCGCATCATCTGCTCACAGACTGAGTAAATCACATTGCTGTACTGCTCACACTGTAATTTGTTGGGGAAACTGTGGGTAAAATTAAGCGTACTGATGTTTAATATTTTCTTGGCTCAAAAAAGAATTCCCTTTAATTGATGGGTAAATTGACAATATGTGAAATGTAGCAAAAACTTCAGTGGAAATAACAGGAAAGACACTCCAATTATGCAAAAATTCTCTCATGTGGTATATCTTGAGCCTCTGTTAACCCAATAAAACATACAATTCTCCCACTTTAATCAAGATCTGAGGAAAATTCATAAGCTCCAAAGATATAATCAGGTGTTACAACAATCTATTTGGAACATGCTGTAATAAATTATTATTGTTGTTGGAGGAAGAAATGTTTAGATGCAACACTGGCAGAGCAGCAAGACGGGATTAAGAGGGGAAGTGGAATCTTTTTATTTATATTTTTGTCAGCTACATCTGGTGGTGACGAAACTTGCTTGTTACAGACAAAATAAAACCACATGCAAATCTGAATGCTGCAGGAAATTTGACCATAAAACATATTTAATTAAACCTTCTGCTGGCATAGAAGTAGGGATGCACCGATACCGATATCGGGTATCGGCCTCAATACCACATTTTCTAAAGTACTCGTAAAAAGTCCCCCGATACCGGGAACCGATACCACGCTCTGAGAAATGTCTATTTTTGAGCGGCGTGTAAGGGGTTAATC
>JAQMYL010000036.1:16437274-16450259 GCA_030014365.1 Clarias pachynema
ACAGGTTTGCCTGCCTTTACGGCGTGAATAAAGGTGGCTTCAGCCAGGACACGAGAGGGCGTGATATCCCATACAATGTGTGTTGTACCTCGTTCCTCTCCTTCAGGGAACCGAGGTTATAGTCATAACCATTCATTTATACTTTTCAAGGGGGAGGGATACAAAGAAGTGGAGACAATCTAAACAAAGCATAGTGTAGTACAGGAATCAACCTGGTAACAGGAGATCCCCAGCCCTGATCTCATCAGCATAACTGCCAGCAGAAGTGCCTTTCAAATGCATAGGTGCTGATCGAATCAGCCTGACAGTATCGCCCAGACCTTCACACTATCACAGAGACAAAGGCACAGCCTGGCCTTGAGATTCACATTTACTTTGGGACCCAACACAGTGGTCAGGAAGTACATAAAGACACCTGGGCTACCAGACTTGATCATCTTTGGAATGTCATCATCTTTACCTCAAAAAGTAAAACCCAATGTACATAACTCTTTCAGTTTATATACTATTACGTTGGAAGCTAGATTTAACATTTTATAAATTTGTAATCCTACAGTAGCTCTCTCATTTCTTAAACACCATCATGTTGGAAGATTTTCCCATTGTCATGGAAAAGATATTACTGTGTTTCAGGGTCAAAATGAAATGACTGCAATTGGGGTAAGAACGCACTGTTAAAATCTTCAGAGAAGAAACGTGATTAGAAAAAGTCTTAATGATTCCAAGCAGAGATCACTTAAATGGTTGATAAAATCGAATTGTAAAAAATAATTACATTTAAAAAAAAAAAAAAAAGAGAAAATTTCCACAATGTAAAGACAACTCAAGTATTGGGACTAAACAGCTGTGTAACCTTAAGAAAACCACTCATCAGTAAGGCTAATCAGAACCTTATGATGGACTTCATTATGATAGGGAGCATGAAGAATGGAGCATTGGATAAAGGTCATGTGGTCTGATAAATCCAGATTTACCGTTCCAGACTGATGGGTGCATCAGCGTAAGAAGAGAGGAGTGATGCCTAGTGCCTACTGTACAAGTGTGTGGAGGCAGTGTTATGATCTGGGGTTGCTTCAATTGGTCAGGTCTAGGTTCAGTAACATTATTTGCCCAAAAAATTAAGTCAGCTGACGACCCGAATATACTGAATAAACAAGTTTTTACATCAGTTGATTTTTTTTTTTTTCTTCAATTGACAGTTCAGGCATATTCCAAGATGATGATGCCAGGAATCATCAGGCGCAAATTGTAGAAGAGTAGAATGAGATACATGAAGTGGACCTTAACTCCATTAAGAATCTTTAGGTTGTGTTGGATAAGGCTTTACGCAGCGGTTTGACTCTCCAATCACAAATATAACACCTTAGAGAGAAATGAATATGACTCTGGAAAAAAAGAAACGTTATGATGGTGCATAAGCTTATGGAAACAGTGCCACGGCAAATGTGTCGTTATCTAAGTGAAAGGTGGTCGGACAAAATATTAGTGCGTGGGCCTTTTTCACAGCTGGGCAGTGTAGTTAACAACATGGCCCAGAGTTTTTCTTTTACCTCCCATCAACTGCATGAATAATGAACCCAAGGCAGAGAGGTCACCATCACTAAACCCAAAGCAGGTGATCAGTCTGGGAGACGCAGGCCTCGTGTAGCGGTACTGAAACCTAATATGCCTATAAGTTACCTGTCTGAAACCTGCTCCAGCGTGAGTTTCTTGTCACTCTGTAACAAGATGGAGACGTAATGTCGAATGACCCCGACGAGAAACGTGATGAACACAATAGGCAACACAACCCACAGCCGGATGTTGGAGTCCAGCAGAAGTTCTGGTTCAGCCATGGTTTACTGGAGTAGTGCTGACAGGACTAACCTGTAGGAAACAAAACACATTTTGGTCTACAAACAAATAATAACAAAAACAATATTAATAATAACAATAATAATAACGATGAAGCTGTAAGAAGTCTTCACAACCTTAAACATAACATTATATAGACTTGGCCTCTAATACCAATGCAAAACAAGCCCAAGAAATCCGGTTAGGTGGGAGATACGTCTTTCGCATACTAAATTAGAATAACTAGTCCTCGTAGAAGCTAACTAACAATCACTGGCTAATGGAAGACACTGACCAAGTGTCACTTAATTGCAAATCTCTATGTAGTTAGACAGCTTCGACAAGCAAGCCATTAGTTAGCTGTTACACACTGTAAAATGTTGACTGTCGCCTGATTTAGACCTCTTCTACCCATCGTTATATCATATTAACTTAACAATATTCGCCTCTTAGGTAACCCTGGCTAGTTTATATGCCGGCTACTGAACATAAGCTAACAGTATTAGCGCTAGTATTAGCAGGGTCCAGCAAAGCTCGAAGCTCATTCATTGATAATATGAAAACAACTAAACATCGCTTAGTGTGACTTTTCTCACCGATCCCAGCCGTTTACCTTGTAATAATAAAATTCTATTTTAACTCTTCTAACGTCAGACTCGGTCGGAGCACAAACCCAACGGCACTGGCGCTCCCTCAGTGCACCAGCTCCCCGGGCTAGCAGCTAGCACTGAATTCTCACACACACACACACACACTCAGACTAGCGGTCAAGAAAACGGCTCGATCCCAAATCGGTTCCTACACTCTAATTTAAGTGCACTTCACATGTTGTGTAACTTCTGTCCCCTATGAAGTGTGCTGCATGTCAAATTGGATGGTGTTTTTATGAATCGGCCAGTATTATCGACGTTTTCAAAATGGCGACTACAAAATAATAACGTTGTACGTAAATAAGAATAATAAGAATATTGTATTTGTATATTATTATTATTATTATTATTATTGTACATGATGTTATTATATTAATATATTGTATTTTTATATAATATATAATAATACTATGATAATAATATGATAATATTATTAATATTTTATCAATGTAATATACATCATGCCATTTTTCTTATCCTGAAGTGTGCATATATTTTTTTGGATGACTCTGTATTTATACAGTATATATTATGTAAAATAAAATCACATTTCCAGTAGTGTACTTAATACAGTAAATTCGCCCCTTTTCTTCTTTATTTATTTTTTTTCTTCCTTTTTTTGATACTATATCATATTAACATCATATTGGGGTAAGAGCTTACATTTTTTAAAATTCAAATCTCACTAATAAATTACAGCTTTTATGTAAATGCAGTCAAAGAAGAACCATCCTGCAATCCCAGCGCATGCTACTTTACTCATCAGTTAATTCCCCAAATCATTCTTGTGCTGAATGTGTCATATTCAGAGACGATTCTAGAGTGTGTTGGGGCCCTTAACAAAAAATAAATAAATAAAAATTGCTGGGGGGCTCTCCAAGCAAGGAAGACAGCAGGCGTCACCTTTATCTTATAAATAAAAAATAAGTTTGTCAGCCCTTGAGGGTCCCATACTGGCTTGGGCCCCAAGCAGTTTCCTACCTTGAGGAGCGGAAGGCAGTATTATATCATATTTAAATATATGCTATTATATATAAATATATAATATTTAAATGAAATATATCATATTTAAAAGATAAAAACCTTTGTTTGACACCACTAGGGACTGAATGAAATGTTATACTAAAGGAACTATGACTAAATCCTACTGGGTGCATTTTAAATTAATAATGAAATGACAAGGGCTTCTTATACTCTATATCTGATGGCACAACGGCTAATTAGGTTGGTGGCTACTAACAATTCTCAGAAAGCTAACTTTATCATAGTCTACATACATATCTAGAACCTTACATGAGGAATATACTTGAGTGTTTACATCAGTTTTGCAAAAATTTTGGTGCTTAGAAAGAACACCCCTGTTTAACTCTTCTGCCATCTGGAAAAAAGGTACCAAAGTATGAACTCTAGAGTTTAGGGCTCTTTTAGTATAATTTTAGATTTGTGCAGTCTTTTGTAGTTTTGTGTTGTTTTTATGTAGTACCATGGTGCTGGATGAAATGTCGATTCCCTACTGCATATGGTTGAAATGATAATGAAAGGCACTTTGACAAAGACTTGGATGCATGTTCCTCACTCCAGCTCATATTGGGTGGTTTTATTTATTCAATTAATTTATTTATTCATTTAGACTCGACTTTACTAGTGGGTTTTGCCTTCTCCTCACTTCACTCATGGATGCAAGCCTGGCAGGAAGGTTAATCACTTTGATTTTGTCTGCATTTCCCTGATGATTCATCATTGATTTAATTTACATACACCCTACATCAAGTTTTGAACTTAGTACTAAGGGTTCTTATTACCCATAGGAAGTTCAAACCAAAGCAATCTGGAAAAAATTTTTTTGAAATGCATGATGGAAAAAATGTGATGTTCATATATACAATCAGATCCCAAGCTCTAAAGAATGTACAGAAACAAATAATTCTTCAGTCAGTTTGAAGGTGCGGATAATTATTTTTATATTTTCTATTTTTTTTACTAAGGAGAACCCGTGGCTCTGCCCACATGCAGATTCTGATGCCTGTGTGCTACCGTTACCTGAGAATGTAGTGTGCCATCAACTCACTGCCGCTCCTCATGCTATTCCAAGATCTCAGCAGCCCTTAATTCTGCCGGTCATATGCGCCATCACTGTATCCAGGTTGTCAGTAGCCCTAAACTCGGCGTGACATGACAGCTTTGACTTTAGACGCTACTGCCTGCAGTTCCAGTCAGTGAGGAATCCCTGTGACATGCTCTCAGTATAACATACAAGTTGATGACACTTACTGTTACACGTAGTGGTGGTTTAGTAGACTGTAAACTTAGTAGAAGTTCATTTGGGTCTAGTTTTATACAGTAGATAAGTTTTGCTTACCACATTTATATAAATCCGTATGACGTTTACGCTAAAGGTAGTACATCATACTATATATCTTGAAAAGACGAGACCAGAAGCAAGATCACTGAACGGGAAGTTACATCATGGGGTCAAAAATACAGTACATTTCATCTTCTCAGACATTAGCAGTGTGCTGGTTAAATTGATTGAACGAATGTAATATCATTATCATTGCGTAATCTCTTTCTATTTGGCTTTTTATTGACAGGTTCATTGATAACAGTTTTTCCCCCCTCTTTCCTCTTGAGTGACTTAGGAGGAGGAAGGAGGAATAGAGTAACAATCAACCAAGCTTGCAATCCATGTTCTTCTGTTCTTTGTATACACATGCAAACTCCTCTCCTACTTTAGACTTTTGTCAAAAAAGTTTTTATTTACATCAGATTTATTAACAGTCTCCATGACATGACATGACACTGCAGTTACCTGAACACACACACGAGCACTGGTGTAAATCTTGGGTTGGGGGAACCAACATACTGTATGCTGCGCATGTCCAAGTCGCCAATTCCACATTAACCATCAGCGCTTTTAACCATTAGTAACGTGGCAGATGGTGTACTGGCTTACTAGATGAGAGTCCCACAAGAAATACAGGGACTAAGACATTCCTATAGTAAATTCTGAGAGGCTTTTGGGGGGGGAGAGCACAAATGGCAGATTGTGTCCATAGGATAAAACAATAATTATTATATAAAAAGAACTGAATAAGAAACAAATGCGTCAGTCCAAGGTGCCTCTGGAGGGCTTGGTTTCGTTGTTTAGAAGAGCAGCGCACCCATACTGCCGACTTCACTTTGTTCCTTTACGAAGATCTCAAAGTACTGGTAGATGATTGTGACGGCCAGCAAGATTCCCGTTCCTGAGCCGATGGCACCCAGGAAATCAGCCATGACAGAAAGGCCACCTATACACAATCCTCCGAACGCTGCTGCTGTGGGGATGTACCTACAAGACAACAGCAGAGTTAAACAACCGTGACATATTTGTGACGTGCTTATTTAGCAAATAGGTTGAACATTATATTGTTTGATATTTCGGAAGCCAGTATTTTTATGTTCTACCTGTTGAGTTCATGCACCATGGATGTGTCTCTGTGTCCCCTCATCACCATCTGCTGTTCTTTAAGCTGTTTTGCAACCTATGGTAAAGGATTCCAATGGTGCGCTTCATTATAATTCAATTCAAATCAGAACAATGTATTATAACAATTATACTCCATAAATTATGTGAAGAATGTAAAGCACTACACTTACATCTTTGGCAGAAGACCCAGACACCTCGATCCATGTCTTTGAGAAGAAAGCACAGGAGCCCAGCATGAAGACGATGTAGATGACAGCATGGACTGGATCGTCTAGAACGGAGCCAAATGACTCGGGAGGGGAGAGGTAGTAACACAGACCGCCTACAGGGTACGCACGAGCTGGCCCTCCAGTCGACGTATCCTGGTAACACACACATATAGCATGTGGATCTCATGACGGTGTTTCAGACATATAAATGTTTGACATAATTATCTGTTTTATAAATATGCCATTGTGTAGTATAATGTTATTAAGATGGTTCAGGATAAAAGATAAAATTTTCCACTTGCAATCAAACACATTTCAGGTTAGCCAGAGTTTGTTTGATTGCTTTATCATACGACATTTTAACAATATCTTCTCCACATCTTGAATGTACAAGAAAGATGTCAGTTGTTCATGTTCTTTATTACACAACAGTTAGTTCAGGCTTAGAAATCTGATTGGACGAGAGGCACTCCACTAGGACTGTACCAGGGCTGGAACTTTTAACTATACAGTTACTACACAGAACTTTTAACAGTATGCATCTCTCTACATCCCTGGTATTCTACACTCATTAATTACAGTAACTGTGGTCACAGCCTGTGTGAAAGTACATCTGTACGGAATGCAGTACAGAGGAGAATGCGCAGCCAAAACACACAGATGTACACTACCAGACAAAGATTTGGGGACACCTTTAAATTCAGTTGTCCTCCCTGATTTTTATTTCATTCTACAATGTAAACAATGCTGAAAGCATCCAAAATATGCAATAATATATTGAACAGTTGATACAGTGTCAGCTACTTATGATCTGTAAAGCCTTCATAAAGGCTCTAATCCGAGGTGCTGTTAATTGGTGATTTTTGAGGCTGGTAACTCTAAATAAACTTCTCCCTTGCAGCAGAGGTATATTCTTCTTGAGAGCCAGTTTCATTATGGTGCTTGATGGGATCTGCAAATTCACTTGACAATATTGTTCTTGCAAGAACTGTTCCCGAGTCATTTGGCTCTGAACAGCTGACCTTCATGTCTTAAAATAACAACTTACTGTTCTTGCTACTCAATTGCCTAATGCCATACGTGCTATTTCATAGTTTGGAAAAAACCCAGTATTGCTCAAGGAAACACATCCGATGACATCATGGGTTGCGCCCTCATGCCTACATATCACAGCCGTGTTATATCCAGCAGTACAGCACTCCCTCTCGTGTAATATTGTTTAAACATAAACGAGACCTTGGTTGTAGTGGTACCACAGAACAATTCAGATTTTTTATGAGGAAGGGATGTCTCCCGTAATTTCCAGAATGATTAAAAGGTGTTTTCAGAGAACAAAGCTAAACAAAATCTTCTGACTGAATTGTTTTTCTTCAGGCCAGGTCATAGAGGAGGCAGACATGTACACATTGTCAGTTTTTAACCTGGGCTTTTCGCTCTACCTTTTCTTTTTGCTGTCTATGTGAATTAAATGCTGCCAGGTCTCTCGTCTAACTCTAATCCTATATCCGCAACAGAGAAATTTAATCCCTGTGTATATGAGAAGATTATCCTTTTCCCCGAATCCCCCAAGACGTCTAATGGTTAGGCTGGTTTGACATTTTAATGATTCCTTGCCATGTTCACGAAGCTCTGGTCCAGGCACTTTAATGTCTTTTTTTTTTTTTTTTTTTAAATCATGTTCAATCAGAAACAAAAACTGTGTACTTACAGACCAGGTACCCAGCAAGTTGACCAGGAAGTTGCCACTGAAGCGAGTGGAGAGCATCTGAGAGATGACGTACAGGTTGGACACCAAAGCAGACTGCAGTATGATGGGTATGTTAGAGGTGTAGAAAAGCTTGATGGGATACGTGTTGTACTGTCCACGGTAACGTGCAGACTTGATAGGCAGATCGACTCTGAAGCCCTAATGGAGGGGAAAAAACATGGTTTAGATGTAGAATTAGACGAACGAGTATTACAATTAATACTGTAGAAAGGACGTCTCAGTCATACAGACCTGGAAATATATAACTACAGCAAAGACAAAGACAGTAGCGATGAGATTCATGAGGTTTGGCAGGTTCTGCCTGTAGAAGGCCTCTCTCAGAGCTCGCACTTTGTCGGTACGAGTGGCCAGCAAGTGGAACAGAGCGATAATGGCACCCTCGAACTCAGTGCCTGAAAGGAAATCACAAATCGATTCAACATCTGTTAATATTAAACAGTGAGTTGACAAAGGTTACCACTTCCACACAGACTAGCATCGAAGAGCAAATTTAACTAACCGTACAAAAACAAACTTGCTTGTACTAGCTGGAATAAATAAATAAATAAATAAATAAAGACATGTCATAGAAACAGAATTGTTTCCACGTTTGTAAATGATTTGCTGCAGATTTACAGAAAGTGCCTGGAACCACATCATACACACAATAACTTTCAAACAGGATGTTTGGACCATTTTTATTTAGCACATCATTTCAGCATTTAAAACTAAAATTTTAAAAGGATGTCAATTTTCCATGTTACTTTTTCTTGGGTTTGTTGAAGACAGACTCTCCTACTGATCCTCCTGATCAGACTGTCGTTCTCACGTAATAAAATGTTATATTTTATTGCTTTTTTCAAAGTTGAATCTGGCATGAAAATTGCAGCCTATATACAAATATATTTAATATTATTTATTAAATTTAATCTGTAAAAGGTTACAGCAGATTCAGAATGGGCTCCCAGAATCTTCACTACAAGGTGGTTTTTTTGTTTTGTAGGAGAATATCAGTTTTTACCTCTGCCTGTGTTGACTGTAGTTGGACTGAAGGCTTTCCATACGATTGTTTCACAGATGTTGGTGGCAATGAAAAGCGAGATACCCGAGCCCAAACCATAGCCCTTCTGCAACAACTCGTCCAGCAGCAGCACAATCAACCCTGCCACAAACAGCTATACAGGAAAGCATACAATCAGTAAACACCGTTATCAAAATGTACAAACACTCCACTGAGATGTAATTTCAGGCTTTAACAAAAAGGTCCCAACTTAATCTACCTGAAGAAACACATCAACATGCTGACTGCAGGCTAAAACTAGGTGAATGATTTCCAAAGAGCAGAGTTTATTAAGCAAGATAAGCTGTTTGACAAGTTTATCTTCGCAGCACAAGACAGACAACTGACAAGCTTATCTGAATCTAAAGAAGAGGCTAGGAGTGCTGGCAAATACTAAGGAGCACACTATGAGAAAGAAACGACACTCACCTGGATGATGATGAGCAGGCAGATGCCAGCGCCCATCTCTGATGGATCTCCATACATGCCAGTCATCACATAAACAATAGCCTGGCCAATGGTGATGATCATTCCAAACACTGCCAGGAAATGTGCACAAGTTTAGACATTGTTGGAAAAGATCTCTCTTATTCTGAACGTCTTTGCCAATGTGGCGGCTGAGAGAAAGAGAGGTAACTACAGGACATACGTTTCTGGGCGCCGTTAAACAGAGCTCTGTCTTTTGGTGTGTCTCCAACCTCAATGATTTTTGCCCCAGCCAGCAGCTGCATGATGAGCCCCGAGGTGACGATGGGAGAAATACCCAACTCCATCAACGTACCTGTAACAAACATATACGCATCAGATAACATGCGCCAATAAACTAGAATACCCAGAAAAAAGAAAAAAAAACTAAAGCTAAGCAATACGATTGCTGAAAATACGACAATGCAAAATTGGGCTTAAACATCAACATACACACATGCATGACTACTTGTGAAAAATGCAATCTGTTTTACGAGCCAGTTTAGCAATTACAGGAGCACACAGGAGTTTGAAATTTACAGATTGAAGCAATTTTAAATGAAGTATAAAGACGTTTCAAAGTCGTTAACAACATCCTGAATGACGTACTATTCTACACATGATCTAACGTTTACAACGATAGATTTAAAAGCTTGTTCTGCTTATTGGGTTTATTTACCACAATAATGAATAAACCATTAGTGAAAAACGGCTATTCAAGAAGTAGTGTCTTAATTAGTAAAATCCATTGTTTTGTTTTGTTTCTTTGGAGAAAGAGAGAAAAAAAGTAATCTTTTTCAAGCGCACCTCTGTTGGAAGCCAGAATGACTCTCATCCAGTAAAAAGGATCTGCAGAGTCTGATGACATGATACCGAATAAAGGAATCTAAGGAGGAATAAAATAAAAGGATAGATGATAAGCATGAGATAAATAACGATGATGTTTAAACATTGAAAACCTAACTGCATATATGTTGAACACCCAGGTAGGGTCATTCATTCGCACCAAAAGCTTTGGAAAATCAGGGTAAAGCAAACAAACCTGGCAGCACACCAGGAAGATGAACAGTGTGATGGCTGTCCATAGCACCTTCTCTCTGAACTGAATCTGTAACAAAGCACCAGTCACAAAACGTTAGAGTTTTTCATACAGAAGAATTAAACAGAATGGTTAAATTAGAAGAAGAAAAAAATAAAAACACATACCCGTCTCTCAGGTTTCTGGATTTCGGGTAATACTGCACAAAATGGTTTTATCACCTCCAGAAATTTAACTGAAAAAGATTTGCAGTGAACAGAACTGACGTCAGGACAGCGTAGGAAAACATTCACTCATCATCACACGCACTGTGTGCTCTTCTTCCTCCAAGACTACGTGGCTTTACACTCGCTCTCTTCTCTGCTAGGACGTGTGGCTTTAAAACAGGCACAATCCCAAATCTCTTCCCAACTCGCCCTACACAGGGCAGAAACGAACGGCGTCTACAGCCTACGTAGTGCACTTCATATTCCAATGAACGGGATTTGGGATGTGGCCGGGATTCTGGTGCAACGTCATCACTACAAGTAAGTCTTGCTGTTAGATGTACTTAATATACATGGTTTTTTTTGTTTGTTTGTTTTTTTGCTTGATCTTCTAGACGTCTATGTGCATTTGATACGACAGAGAAAGATGTTAGATAACATCTACATTTGATGTTCAGTGATTTATATTTGATAACTAGCTTTGCCTGATGTGATGCAAGCTGAACGCTAGCTTGTTGAATTAAATATTAGACGACATGCAACAATGTGTCAGTGTAACTTTACAAAGTAACGCAAACTGTTAGAATAAGAGTAACATTAGGAAATGTAGACTGTTGAGTATCCCGAGTACTGTTAGATTCATTCAGTTGTCTGGTTGACTAACGTAAGCTAGCATGCAAGTCTAGAGCTAAGGAAAATAAAATGGTTGTGACTGAGAAGTCTTCAAACATGCATATTACAACGAACACACTGTGATAATAAATAACGCACTACTATTAAACACATGTGTTGTCCTTCAGAGCGGCTGAGCTGCTCCTGTTCAGTCTGAGCGCGGCACACAGCAAAGGCCTGATCGCACGGATGACGTGCAAAACAGTAACATTTCCCCTGAATTAGCGTCAAAAAACAGACAGTCACTAAAGAATGTTAAGGAGACCAGCATACTCACTCCCCATGGCGCTGCGTGTCGGTGCTCCGGGCGGATTTCGGTGCGGTGTAGCGGCTGAGCTGCTGCCGTGTGCCTCAGCCTGGCCGGAGAGAGGAGCAGAAGAGGCAGATCAGCGACACGTCATCTTTCAAAACCTCTAGCACACGTCAGACTGCCGCGCGGGCGCCTCCCCAAACCCCTCCTAACTCCCTATATCAGTTCACTACATAGGGCCTCAAACAATGACTTTCACACACTACATAGTGCGCTGTATATCCAATGAGAGTCGTTTGGGATTCAGTCCGCGTTTGAAGTGAAATCACGGAGTGTATGAAAGTTTTCATTCATTGTTTAGACGGTTTTTTTAAATACATTGTAAAATTTTTACATGAATTTGAATATAAACGCTACTGTCCAAAAGTAGTGTCTTAGGCACTGTATGATCTTTTGTACCAATTTTAATATATACTGTATGTCTGTCGTGTCTATTATTATGTCCGAAAACCATTCACTATTTCCAAACATACATTATTAAAAAAGAATAAATAATTAACATTACATAAGAATTTTAGCATGCCTGTAAGAAATCTGCATATTATATGACATACTAGTTTTCAGATAAAATAAATAAATAAATAAATAAATAACGTTGGCTCCTGGGTTTTGCATGAAAATAGAATAAAGCAAATGTGACAAAGTTAGCAGAACTCATATTCTCCAGCACGCACAGTAAAAATTAACAGCTGTTTTACATACAGCACTGTGCACAGGTCCTGGGAACATACAAAAAAAAAAAACATTTCTACACAAAGGAAACTTCTATAAAGAGCACTAAAGGATAATAAAATAAATTCGGTCAGTATTTGGTGCGTAAACTCTTTGCCGGAAAAACAAAACAAACAAACAAAAAGAAATTTGACAAGGAAATTGTTCAGTTCTATAAGTTAAACAGCTGGATGTTTAAATGGGCATGCTGGAGAATATGCCAGAGTTCTTCTGGTAATTTTGTTCCTTTGGTAAGACAGTACAGTACATTTGCACAACAAGAGTACAAGAGTTTTACAGTTTGCACAGTACTGTATAATTTGTTTTACAGTCACGCTATACTTAATGCTTAGGAAATAGAAATAAATGGTAATCTGTACATAATAAATGTATTTAATCTGGTATTTAATTATTAAAGGTTTGAATATTCATAATAATTTCATTCTAAACTAATTAATTTAATTTACTTAATTGTTTAATAAAAATATACACAATATATTTACAACATATTTATATTGTAAATACAATATATTTACAATATACAGTGGCTTGCAAAAGTATTTGGCCCCCTTGAACTTTTCCACATTTTGTCACATTACAGCCACAAACATGAA
>JAQMYL010000036.1:16451627-16462435 GCA_030014365.1 Clarias pachynema
TGGAAATTATATTTCTGATTCGCATCATTGATTTGGCAAATGTTTTTACGTCGGATGCCCTTCCTGACACAACCCTCCGCATTTATCCAGACTTGGGACTGGCACAAGAAGACACTGGATTGCGCCCCCCCATGGTTGCATTATCAATCAACATTACAAATAAGTAGCCTAAAAAAAATGAGCAAAAGAAAACTGGTTGTATGCAGTAAAGATTCTGCCAAGAGCAACAGCAAAAGTCTGGCATTTAAAATACATGCAGGAGGGGAGTTTTATGGTGGTTTTGTATCATTAATGTGCAAAAGAACCTGAATCAATCTCTCTCACTCTTGATCTTTTACTCACTCACTCTCTCACTGAGTAGTTGTATGCGCTTGTTGCACCTAGACATTAGAGCACAAGCGGGCAGGCAGTTCTTGTGCATACAGTACAATGAAATACAATCCTGCCAGAGTCCCTAGATGGATGGATAGATGGGTAAAGAAATATATTTTTTCCCGCACTCCCTAACAAACCCAAACCAAGAGAAACTGATTAAACATAACTGTCACTGGCTTCCCAACCACTATTTGCAGTATTTACTAAACGATTATTAGTGTATTATTATTAATAGCGGTCAGCGACATACACAAATCCTGTAGTAGAGATGCTTCTACTTAAGTAAAAGTAGAAGACCTCCATTTAAATTTTCACTTAAATAAGTTCAAAAGTAGATTCCTTTAACCGTGCATGTGGTGATTATTGGGGAGGTAAAATGTAACCCTAACCCTAACCCTAACCCGACCTAGTAAATTTCAAAAGTACAGATAATCCTACTCAAATAAATTGCAAATATGTGAAAACTGTACTTAAGCTTAGTAAGTAATTAAATGAACTTAGTGAACTTGCATCACTGGTTATTGATAAGTTTTGTACAAAGTAAACAACCAAGTCCAAAGGTGCAAAGTGAAATCAACATACAGTATTTCAACAACAGGGCCCTAAGAATGCAGTGCATTTAATAGAATTCACATTTGCGAATTGCGAAAGGACATTTCAAAGACACTGACAAGGTTGAATATAATACATCCTGAGAGGCTGTCCATCATGAGATGGAAACAACGTGTATAAGAGTGTTGAACTGAATCACCAATTAAGACACACCAATGTAGTACACAGAACAGAGAGTTAGCAAGGTATCGGCTAAGGTCATCATTTGTTCGATTTAAGCATTTTATATGCCTTACATATCTTGGTTAGAGTTTTTGTTGTTGTTGTGATATTTTCTTAGTTTCTTAGTGAGCATTCAACATCCTTGTGTCTGAAATCTCAGCCTCAACTACTCACTACTAGTGTGGTTGGTCTCTGAACATACCCCTGTAGCAGACTGCATCTTATTATTATTCTGTATTAGGCTTTGATTTTTGCTCATGTCCCCAAGTCTCAGCCTACTGTGTCAGAACCTGATTCTGATCAAATATCTACTACAGTCTTGTAATTGCTCAGAAAATGGCCATTTTGAATATCCTAGGGGATTTGTTGAACCAATTTGAATATCTAGGTTTTTCACAGATGGCAACATTTCCAGGCCTGATGTAACCACATTAAATTCCAATTAGACATTTAGTGACAATATGTGCATCACATTATTCACACCTTTTCTAGCTCAGTGTCTGTCTCCCTCAGTCTATTTGCCCTCCTGAGGAACTAGTTATCACAGGCTGAAAATATTTTGGCTCATTATATCTGTGCATATTTTTAAAACTACCTAACATTCTTAACTGTTGCAGTTCCTATGTTGTTACAAGTTAGAACTCTGGAAGTATGAGTTGACTCATGAACATCATGATTTTTTTATTATAATTTTTTTTACATGAAACATGTGAGCTAACTCTGTCTCTCATCTCTAGCCTAAGCTCCAGTGTAAGATATTATTTTGGGTTATTTTAATCTGGAGGCAACAAGATGTAGCAACAATGTTGACTCTCATTGAAAATCTGAAACGTGACTTAATTCGGCTCTACTGCAAATCTAAAACTTGATGAGGACTCTCTTCTAATTACACTCCCATTTGTGAATGATCCAGACATGTAGAATGATAACATGGATTTAGGGTGATCCCCAGGCATAGGAAGGTGTTTTGTGAGTCATGACTATTGCTTATATTCCAGACTACTTACTTAGGACCGGTACATTTTAGAAAACATGTTTGAGAGACTGTAATTTTTTTTATAAGAAACTTCTCCTGCAAGATATATCAATAAGCCTTTTCGACTATAACCATACTGGGAACCATCACTGTTTGTATTCACATGGGGGGAAAGGAGGCCTGTACAGTCTGCTACTGTGTACCACTAAAAGATTCAGTGGTGGTATACAGTATGAGAAAGAGGAGGGAGCAGGTGTCTACCAAAACCCACATCAAAAAAAACAAAAAAGCAATCACAGTAGCACTTTCAGCAAGAAAGTATAATATATCTGATAATGTTATGTCATCTTAAACAGCTCTTTATCACTTTAGTTAAATCACTTCTGGGTAATTTGAGCATAAGCTTCCGCCAGCATGCTCACCGCACCTGCTTTGTTCATGGCAAAAAGGAAACACAAGTTTCTAACACAAGGCTGAATCCCAAACCCTCTTTAACCACTGAAAATGGGAAACACTTACCGGGAAAACCTACATAGTGCACTAGCTTTCCATTTTATGTTAATTGGGATTTATCCCTAGAATAGGTATTTAGCTGGGGTTATTCTAAAATGGAATAAGTGGAGACAAAGTAGCAAGCTTTATAGGACTGTAAAGCTTGCCATGGTTTATTGTCCTTGCTTTTTAGCTACATAGTACAGCTAAGAACTTTTAAGAATTTAAAACTTTAAACCACATTAAATTCCATTTCTGTTTATTGCAGTAGTGTTTAAGACATTATCAGAATTTTTTTTATTTTACTTAAAATAAAACATGGAATGGACATTTTTACTAGAAGCACTTTTAAAGGTGACCTATTATGCAAAATTCATTTCCCCCCTTTAGTGACCTCATATAAAAGAGCTCCTCCCCATCTTGTTGCTCAGCTCTTCCGTTCTCTGGCAGAGCTAACAGTAGCTCATTTACATACAGTAGACTCTGAAACAGTGCATGTGAAACAGCTGGATCATTATCAGGCACACTTTGGGCCACCTCTGAGTCACTAGGACCTTTAATGCCAATGTTCAAATCAATGTGAGCTAGCCAACTAGGCTCTCTGCTACAAAGTGACGGTAGCATCTTCTGAACCATAACTAATGGAGCAAAAAAAAAAAAAAAATGTTTGCATACTGTCATTTAGCTGTATAAAAGTCCTATCAGTCTCACAATTGTGTATTTATTAGCATAACTGCAATTTGGCCATACAGTAGGTAATCACAGGCTTGCCAAATTGACATTTTTATTCAAACAGACAGAAATTTTTATCACAGTGCAGAACAGTCTAAATATGTTGTACATCACCACATAAAACATATTTTTAACTTTTTAACTCTGAACTCATGTCTACAAATTTACACACACTGACTAAAACACTCAGTTAGAATGGGATGGCCTCTCTCATAAATGTCACTAATGATGGAAAGTGAATGAGCCTTTCAGCTGAGATTCGCTGTTACCATGGCTGAGTATTACTCACACCAATGTGTGTGTGTGTGTGTGTGTGGTGTGTGTGTGTGTGTGTGTGTGTGTGTGTGTGTGTGTGTGTGTGTGTGTGTGTTTGTGTGAGTAAGAGAGAGAGAGAGAGAGAGAGAGAGCGGGCATGGAGAGTTTATTCTGTATGCTTCCAGTGAAGAGATGTGTGTTTGTGTGTTCAGTGTGGTTAGATAATTGTCTGTGAACTATGCAAGGTCTAGATGCCAGGCTAAAATTAAATGAATATATGGTATGTTAATATGAAGATAGACTCATAACTATAAGTCTTATTAACGCGTACATAGTATACGTGGTATATAAACCTATGTAAACCTACATGTAGATATATATGTATGCATATGCAATGAACATGCAACATATAGCTATTATCTTTGATATTCTTTGATTAATTTAAAATCTATGTTACTAAATGCATTTTGCTCTTCTTGATTAACTTAGTGGTTTCATACTCCCTTGGTTACATTCAAGCAACTTCACTGCACCACAGCTGTCTAATGACAAATTATACTGTAAGATATATTTCATATATTAATTTAATTCTAGGCTTAGATGACTTTATAGTGATGTCTGCATTTACTGTAATAAAATAAAGACTGTTGTCTTATATATTCTATATATAACTTCCATTTCCATCCATCCATCTAGGAACCTCTGTTGTCCAATATGGACTGTGGAGGTCAGCGGTGACTATTGTATTTATTCCAACTTTTACGTCTGTGGTATTACCTCCACTCAACATTCACATAGGCATTTACACTACTGGCAATTTCAGCACACCAATTAGCCTAATCTGCATGTTTTTAGACTGTGGGAGGAAACTGAAGTACCTGCAGGAAACCCACCAAGTACAGGAAGAACATGCAAACTCCATGCACACAGATTCCAAGGTGGGAATAAAAAATTGCACCTCTGTGGTCCAAGTTCGATTCCCACATCAGTGCTAACCACTAAGCCACTATGCCTCAATATTTCCATTTACTAAGATAATATTCTTGTTGTTTAGAGTTGCACTACTGTGACATGCATATAAATTCACTTGGACAGTTACCCGAGCTCAGGATCATACTGGGGACCCTGGAGCCGTTAGGTGGCCTATTTTATAACAGATTACTCATCATTTAACTGGAGAGATGGGCGTTGCTTAGCTTTCATGATCTTCTAAGTTATCTTAACAACAATGGCTGGTCCATGCCTGCACTAGTTCTCTCTCTTTGTTCCTTCACTCTTTGGACTGGTTCGCATGCCGTCCAACTGTCAGTCAGAACTTGCCGCATTGCCCACTGGCTGGATCTGCACAATTGGTGAATGAGCTATATAAATGGGACTCTGAGTCAGCTGTGGCTTTCACACTGCTACACTGCACTGAGGCTGTAATTGCAGAGAGCATTCAGATAAAGGGGAGACTGAGATTACAAAACACATATATTTAGAGTACAGAGAATTATTCAGAATGACACTAACCTAACATTCTCTTTAATGTTTATTCATTTTAGGACAACAAGGCATTTTAGTGTGTGTTTGTATGATTTGGCAGAATGCATTTGCTTCAGATTGTGTTTTACTTTGCCCTTTTTTTTTTTTTTTTTTTTAAATAATATAACCCAAATGCTAAATAAAATGATTACAGTTCAAAAATCTATGGTGTGATATTGAATTTATCTGTGAACTGTGATACTGAATTTATCATGTTGAAATTGTATGCATTTAGTGTGTGCTGTGTTCAGCTTTATCTGTGCTATATATTTATGAGGGGTGTTCATGGCAAACCGGGACTTTTGATTGGGCTGGATAACAAAACACAGCTATGAGAGTAAAAACTACCTTTATTTTTCTATATAGCCCACTGTTACACTAAAGAACTTATCCCAGTGTTTCACCAGTGATTGGATACCATCAAGATAGAAAGTTTTCTCAGTATACCAGAGCCATGATCAAATTGCTTGCTTCACTTCTGAAACACTGGCCTCCCAGGAACTCCTTAAATGCCTCAGACAGGTGGATATCACGTGGAGTGAGATCATGGCTGAACAGGGGATATGACAATAATATGTGTCCCTGTAATAGGAAAGTGATGTTGGAGAATGATTGTATATACAGTTTATACAGATTGATACGTTTCTTCTGCAAGTTGGTGACGAGTTTTACATTTTTCAACTGTAGTGAGATCCGAGCCACCTCAGCCAGGATCATCATTAACAGAAACACAGCCTTCTTTAAAATATTTTCACCATACAATATTTTACTGCGGCTAGGAGTCTCATCATCATACTGTGCTTGAAGTCTTCTGTAAATGTCAATCTCTCCTTCTTTTTTCACAAAAAAATGTCATCACAAGCGACAGTTTGGCTTGAACGCCCCTCTTATTTCTGTACTTCCAACTGTTATATAAGATTCTAACTATTCCATCGCCTGCTTTTTTCTTTCTCTGTGTCTAGTCATTGTCAGTACTGAGGGTTATTCATTGCACATGGCTAGGCTGTGTCAGAGTCTGTCTATGTCAATTCCAGTCACAACCTGGAACCTTAGAAACAAGAGGCAGCTTTTCATTCTTTATTCTGGAAGTGATGAGGTTATATATCCAGAAACCTCACAGTCACAATTTCTGATTTTTATGAAGCACGTAGGACAACATAAACTCTTTTCTTCACTCTAACACTGCATAGTACACAGTTTAGCCCTAATGTTTTGCTCAGTACTCAGAAGTAAATGTTCCATTCACCTATCTAGGCATAAAATCCATAAAATTATTCTTCCTATTAACTTCACTGATTACAATTATATTAGAATCTTATAAAAAACCTAGTCATACTACATCTGATTTCTGGTCTGTGACTCACAATCAGTCTGCTGTGAAAAGGCGGAATAGTGGGTTATAGTGGGTACAATTACATCAGTGCAGCTATAGCAGCAGGCTATAATGTCTACAATAATTCACAATGAAAAAAGCGTAATTAAAAAAAAAAGTATTTTGTAGCACTTTATTTTTCTTGTCCTCACAGGAGCCTCAGGTTTCTATTCTTTCTTGAGAAATGGAACCTGATGTGGTCTTGATTGGAAAATTGATTGGGCATGCTTTTCTGCCCAACACAGTTGAGTATAAAGAGTGGTTGTGTAAGTACCTATGGAATTCTTGTCTGCTTTAGAAACCTGTTTATTCTCCTCTAACCTCTAATTATTAAGGCATTGTCACCCACATACTATAAACTCTAGAAACTATTGTGCGGGAAATTCCTAGAAGATCAACAGTTTCTAAAATACTAACACTGACACCCACTGCCACGCCGCATTCCAAGTAAGTAAGGTTACATTTTTCCCTTTGTATAAATATTAATTGAAGCACTTTAATTATTTGTATGAATGAGCAGGTATTGCTTTAAAAAAAAAATTTTCTTATGAAGTGAATCTATATAAAATCAATATTCACATTAAAATTTTATTAAACATATTTATAATTATATTTTTTATAGTTTTGTTTTGCTTTTTATGCTTGGACAAAAATTTTACATATAGCAAAAAGAAATGGAAGAAGTGTGTTTTCTTTTGTTATTGTTTTGCACTTAAACTTAATCACTAAGTGAAAGTTAACACAATTCAATTACACTAGTGTATTCCATTTTATTACTTGAGTGCAAAATTGCGCTTTTGTACTACACCACAAACATCCTCAATGTTCCAGTGTACCAGAAAGAAACTGCAATCTTTAATTTTGTGGTCAGACATGTCACCTTTTTTTTGCCATTTTAAAACACATTAAACTGTAATAACCTGCATTGTTTTAATATGATTTAAAAAAAAATTTATAAACCAGACTACTATATTTGTACAATAGTTATTGTACACTACTGTGGCATGAATGTCATTCAAAATAGACATTAGTTAATTTGTTCATTCGTCCGCTATATATCCTGTGTACAGGGTCGCAGGGGCCTGGAGTCTATCCCAGGAGACCCTGAACGTGTTGCTAATTAATCGCAGGGCACACACACTACCAGCACTTTGAGAACATCAATTAATCTAACCTGCATGTCTTTGGACTGTGGGAGGAAACCAGAGTACCCAGAGAAATATGTCAGAGAAAAGTGTTGGGAGCACATGCAAACTCCACACACATAGATCCCAGGTAGAAATCGAACCCTCGGGCTTACACGTGCAAGGCTACAGTGCTAAGCATTATGCCACCATGCCGCCTTAATTGACATTCATATGGAATAATATTTCAGGTAAAGGTATTGGATTTTTTAAACTTTAACATATAGTATTACCCATAACGTGTGTATCTGTATGTTACACCCTGGAACATACCTGGAGGAACATAGGAAATGATGAGGAAGGGTAGTAGTAAAACTGCTGTCATGGTGAGTATACACAACAGCCCATTTTCATCAAGAGAGCATCCTGGATATTTTTATGTGTACATATTTTGCTGAAGGATGAGTAAAGAACAGGAGAGGACTGGCTAATCATTTTCTTCTTCTGTCTTTACTTATGTAACATACTGTCCAGATGGCCACTGTACTGTACATGCCTGGTAGGTAAATTCATCTTCCAACATTCATACAAACACAGACCTGAGACTCCTTTAAGATGCATGAAAACCAGTAAGAGCTGTTTACTAGTAAGATAATAAAAAGGGGGAAATAAAATTCAGCCACTAAAAGGTCTGAAGAAAGGATACAGGAACAGGAACAAGGGACCATGACGTGACAAGATCATGAATAAGCATTTTCTGATGGTGACAGAAACGTCAAAAGAAGAGTATGTGAACATACAGCTCATCACCAGTTTGGTGTCAGGTTAGCCGCATGCCTTATACAGTACAACAGTCTTGTGTGTCCATTAGTATTGTGTAATCAGTCGTGTTTTGATTTGACAGTTCTGGCACATTACTACATCTATTATGGTATATATACAGCATATATGAATATAAATATATATTTCAATATATTCATATATGAATACACACCATTTTCCACAATTACATTTCACAAATTTTCAAAATTAGACGGATGTAAGCTGGAATTAAAATAGAAAAAAATTAATAACTACAATTACAGTTGTGGTTTGCATGTACACTCCCTTTCCTATAACATTCCTTAAACAATAAGTAATTACCTTCAAGGTCAAATAGTCACATCATTTTCCAACACCCAGCTGTTTACCATGGACCTCAGTTTTCAAGTGTAGATCCTCTGGCTCCATAGGGTTTGGCTCCATAGACTCCATCACCCTGTGGCAAAGCTGTTTGAAGGAACACCTCAGGTGAGGGATATAATTAGATTCCAGAAGGTTAGAGCATAGCCCGGAAGAAACACTGTTAAGTCCATTGTAACATCCAGAGTCTACCAAAATCTTTTAAAAGTAGATGACCATGAAAGAAGACACTAGGTCAGAAAGACCACAGGAAAAGTCTGAAACATCTAAAGGATTCTGCAACAAACAGGCAGAAGTTTTGTGGTCAGATTAATCCAAAGTAGGACTTTTGTTGTGCTAAACAGCCCATCACCAAAACAACACCATCGCAACTGCAAAGCATAGTGGTGGAAGTACAATGTTGTGGAATTTTTTTCTTAGGGAACTTATCAAGATGGAACATTTTATGGATGAAGTTAAGAAGGGAATGTTCTGGAGAAGAACTTGATCAAAATGTAAATTCCAGCAATTCCAGCAAGACAATGAGCTCAAGCGTCAGGACAACGCTACCAAGAAGTGTCTTGTTAGGACCTGAAGTAGCCTAGACAAAGCCTTGACAAAAATTTTAAATATTTGAAATGAGAGCTACCAAAAGAGACTGTCTGTGCTGCTAAAGGTGTCTAGCACATATTACCCCCGGACATATGGACTAAAGATACCAAAATATTTCAGTTGCTATATAGTTGGTATAAATGCTCTTATTTTTTTTTATTAAAATAAATTCACAGCATTCATGTGGTATGCTATGTTGTTTGGATAAGGGATAATATGTCCCATATAAATACATGAAGTTTACAAAAGCTAAGTGAATAAAATGTTTTTTTTTTAATTGTATGGATTTTGTTTTCCATCCACTGTATTAATAAAATGTTCTATTAAGCATAGGTAATGTCAGCTATGTGCTGAGCCAAAGGTTATGTAACACAGCATTAAAACAACTATATAATTAAATACATAGTTATAAATCATCCAGACACTAGGTTATTCTTGTTAACCAGCTTATAAGTAACACAATGTGGACCTGACATCAGCATGTGTATGCAACTTATAATGTAAGTTATAAGTTAAGTAATGCAAACAGTATTCTTCATATTCTTACAATCGGTGAAATAAACACACATACTGTATACTGACACAAACATCAAAATGGCTTTAAAGATTAGGTTCTTTATAGCTTCAGTAAGTTGTTTTCTTACAAAAATACTTTTATGTAATTTTATTTTTGCTTCTTAATGAATTTTGATTTTTTTTTTTTTTCTTAATTATTTTTTTTTTATTTTAATTATTAATGGATACATTTTTGCTTTGTAATGAAGCTGTTTACAGGAAAAAATACATAGGGAGGATGTTTGAAGTACAAAGTTGTTCAGAATATTATAATAATAAAACAATTTTGGGGACAACATATGAAATGTCACAAGAGATGTACAAATCCTGTGTTTGGTTAATTGCTTAGTTGGTTGGTAAGTTGACGATAGCAATTCTTTATGCACAAATTATGGATATGGTCAGTACTAAGATTTATAATAATAATAATATTTTTTTCAATATGTTTTATTGTTATTGTGCATATCTTTTTCTCACTACCTCACTAGAATCTCTTCCTGATTCTGTTTTGTTGGAATCTAGCACTTGTACACATGGACCTGAAACAAGGAGAAAAGATAAATGTGAAAGTGTGTGGGTGTGTTTGAATGCGCGGCCTACAAAGTACAATGTGACAAAGTAAATGAGCAACACAACGTGTCTCCACAGTAGTCTATTCTGGGAAAGGAACAATGGCAGCAAGTCTCACAGGTTGAATGAATCACATGGAGCATTTATAGAGCCGATCTATTAGGCTTAATGGGCCTACATATTTATTATTTTAATTATTATAATTATTATAATTAAAATAATTATATTAATTAGAATAATTCATTTAAATAGTATTATTTATTTTTTATTATTGTTTCTATATATA
>JAQMYL010000036.1:16464911-16481545 GCA_030014365.1 Clarias pachynema
ATACATTACAGCACAGTGAAATTCCTTCTTCGCATATCCCAGCGTAACTAGGGTCAGAGCGCAGGGTCAGCCATGATGCAGAGCCCCTGGAGCAGATAGGGTTAAGGGCCGTGCTCAAGGGCCCAACAGTGGCAACCTGGTGGAGCTGGGGATCGAACCGCCGATCTTCCGATCAGTATCTCAGTGCCTTAGTCCTCTGAGCCACCACTGCAAATTATACACACTTCAGGTAAACGTGTATAAATACTTTAATACTAAATTTATATACAGTATATATAATTTATTCATTCATTTATTTATTTATTTTTGACAATAATAGCTGTATGTTGAGTTATTTTCAGAGGACAGTAAATCTATACTGCTATGCAAGCTGCACATTGTCTAAAATATATCCAAGTTTCATTTCTATCGTATTGTTCTTGGAAAAGATATAGTAAAACATTTGCTGAAATTAGAGGGGTGTACTCACTTTTGTGAGTGGGTGTATATGAAGAGGTCAAGATTTCCCCCATGTACTGTTAGTTAAAACCAAGGGTACACGGTGTACCTTTAATTGCCTTTTACAGCAATGGTACAAGGGTTAGTCCAAATTATCTGCATTCTGGCTGTAGAATTTCTTTAAATTAACTTTTAACTATTTAATTAAATACAAAAGACAAATACATTGGAACCTTGGAATGCAAGTAACTTTGTATGCAAGTGTTTTGCAAGACAAGAAAATTCAGAAAGCAGTAATTCTGTAGAACTTGACGTGGTCTTCTGCTGTTGTAGCCCATCCATCTTAAAGTTCATTGTGATGTCCATTCCAAGATCTTTTTCTCTTCACCACAGTTGTAAGGAGTGCCTATTTGAGTACTATGGACTTCCTGTCAGCTCAAAACAGTCTGGTCATTCTCCTCCGAGCTCTCTCAACAAGGCGTTAAAGCCTGCAGATTCTCCGCTCACAGGATTGTGATTGTGTTTCTCACATCATTCGGCATTAACTCTAGGAACTGTTGTGTGTGAAAAACCCAGAGGATTAACAATTACTGAAATAAGTCCATCTGGCACCAACAACCATGCTAACTGAAATGATACTTTTTCACATTTTGATGTTTGATGTGAAGCTCTTGATCTGTATATGATTCTGCACACTATGATGCTGCCACATAATTAGTTGATTGGGCAACTGCATAGATGAGGTGGACTTAAAATCAATCAAATTGACTTATTAATTAAGTCAATCAATCAATCTATCTATCTGTGACCCTTATAAAACAGTAGTGTTCTGCTATAAGCAATGTATTCATGTGAATTACATTTCATCCTACATGGATCAACACTGCAGCAAAACAAAAAGACCATGTGGAATTGCCTACATCATGAAAAAGTCACTAAGTCACACTTTTAACAAAAGCAGTTTTATTTTTTCCTCCAACATACTGTTGACAGAACAGGCACAGTATTTGAACATTTCAAATACTATTATTATTATTATAATAAACATTATAACAGTAATAACATGGAATGTAGCTTTCATGTCACCATTTAAAATTTTTTTTTAGTTTATATAAGAAATACAGTATGTCAAATAAATAAAGCTCTATTATAGTCTCTGTGTGCCTCTACTGCTTACTCGAATATAGTTCTCTCTTTACAGTGGAAAAAGCAAGAGTGGTCATTTCAGAATCAAAAATTGACCTTTCTCCACCTTCTGCTCGTCACAGAGTACGAGCAAATAACCGAGACCACCAGACGGATCAAAAGAAATAATTCAAGAAAGAGCAGTGAGAATCAAAAAAGAGATGATGACATTTGACAGAGATTGACACTGGTACACACTCTCTCTTCTTTCGCACCATATGCAGTCTGGTTCTATATTTTGTGTTTCAATATTGCACATAAAAAGGCCCAGCTCAATCAGCACTGTGCTCCTCTAACTGAGAGATAATAGTTATGAGGTTCTGGAGGCCAAAAATGTATCCTGTGTCCTGGCCCTCGTGCACGACACTGTCCTCCCTGTAGTGCCGGCATGTGGTGTGGGCGAAGTCAATCATTCGCACATCCACCACTGGCCTGGAGTTCCCACTGCTGCTGTTAGCACCACTGCTAGCACCACTACTGATGCTCCCACTCGCTCCTCCAGTGCCGTGCGGAAACCCAAATGCTCCTTGCTCCTCCTCCTCTTCTTCTTCTTCTTCTTCTCCCTCTTCATCAGAGAGGCCGTCCTCTGAAGAGCGACGTGAGCATGGCGGGTCTCCATCATAGATAATGAGAAGTGAGCTGGAGTAGAAGCGGTAACTCTCGCACGCCTCCAGGGCGGCCTGCATTTCTCGAAGTCGCCGCAAAACAGGGGAGAGGAGCTCGTGTCGCAATCTCCGCCCATCATGGAAAAACTGGAACAGAGCCTCCTTAAAACCAGCCAATGTCAGTTTGCGTCCGTGGTACTTGTTCATGAACATGAGCTGACCAGAGTCAGCTTGGTAGACCTGAAGAAAAGAAGGTTGGCGTTACTACACCACTAAAGTTATCAATTATGCAGACTGAGGTTATATTTTCTCAAATTACCCTACATCAAGTACTCATCAGCAGCTCTAATTACATACATAAAGTGGGCTCCAAAAGCACATAGGATTTCATATCTTGCAAATGTAATATTCTGGACACCTTCAATGCTCATACTTGAATACAAGCAAAATTGACACTGACCACATGAACTCCTTTGCATTAAAGCTCAGAGTTGCCTCATGCTTAATGTCTTCTATTAAAACATAGGACCTTACAACGCTCATATTGACTTTATCTAAAATGCAGCATAATGTTTTGCTCAAACATGTCCACGTCAGCTCAAATACACACCATCTTATTGCAAAAAGAAAACCCCACTAAATTAGAGAGGGGAAAAATTTAAGTTATGTATCATGATTCTGTCATGTAGCAATTCACTATAGCTATATCTGCAACCTGACCAAAAAATCAAAATCAAAATTATATTATATATATGAATGGATTTTAGATGGTAAATGTTGCTGTTTCTCTATAATCCTGCATAGTGGTGTGACCTAAATTGAACACAACAAATTATTTGATAAATTAGAATTTCTGCAAAACGTCAAAAAAAAAAAAAAAACGAATTATATAATTGTTACACTTACAAAGTTGCAATACAAATTAAACCAGCACCTCGGTATTATGATATACTACACTAAATACTTAGAAACTGAGAAACCCATGCAAATATTTCAAATGTTCCATGTTTTACCCAAGTTATTGTCAGTAAAATTGCGCTCTCAGACTTTTGAAACCCACTGTATATATAAATATACAAGTATATACACAATTTTTGCAGGCCAAATGTAGTCCTCTCTCTAAATGTTCTGCTATTATACAGTGTGGGGAGTTGAGTGGAAGCTTACCTGCATGCCACACAGACGGACCCCAATGCTGGCCGATGTGCTCTGCTGGCACTTGCGGATCTGCATGGCTTTCTTTTCCTCAGAAGCATCATCACCGTGTTGCCGTGTGCCCATCTTCAGATCCAAAACACATGGCATTTTGTGACTCCATGTCAGGTTCTCCAACAGGATAAACTCTGTGAAAGGGCTGGGTCAAGGAAAATCTTATAACAATTACCAAGCCTGAAACTGTACAGACCTATAAACATTTTACCACAAAACAATTTAAAATCACCTGCATTTACAGTGTTCAGTCCATACACTGAAATACTAAATCATTTTTATACATCAAATCTACACAAAAATGTTAATATGCCTCCCACACAAAGAGACAGAACTGAAAAAGAAACTACACTGCTACAGCTGTCTTTAGCAGTTAGAGGATACTGTATTGGTTGCGGTGCTTGGCGTTCTCTTTCATCCTTTGCAGATGTTGCTGGTGGCACTTGAGGCTCCAGGGGTTGTGCTTGAGCTGTGGTGCAGCAGCATTACTCCTCTCCAAGCTATAGTAGAGCACCTCAGCCTGCTGGAACCACTCCAGCTCTTCTTCACGCTTCAGACTGAATACACACAAACAAAGAAAAATACTTAACTGCTAAAATGTTTACACTACAAACCATACAAAGCCATTTACAACATGAGCATGATCACACACTGTAACAAACTGATAGAAATAGCATCTTAATTTGTGAAATATTGCACAGAAATGTAAATTGGAAATGTTTCAACACATAAAGCCCTTGCAAAGATTCCTCAACTAGTGGTTGCACAAATCTTTTAATTTTGTTAGCACCTCACTGCTACTGTGATATTATAATTCCTCAGTATGATGGGGGAAAAAAATCCTTTTTTAATGCGTGTAGTGCTGCTGAGACACAGTAGCTTGGTGTTATGTTTGAGGTAATCTCTTTACAGTGATTATCTGGGTTACTGTGAGATTTCTGTTAGCCAGAAAGTCTGGCAATTCTCCACAGACGCCTCACATCAACAAGGCGTTTCCAGTCGTAAAACTGCTGCTTATTGGAGGTTTTTACTTTATTGCACCATTTTAAGTTAACTCTAGAGACTCCTATACAGTCCCGAAAGATTAGCAGTTATATCAACAAAAATATATAGCAAATCTGGCACCAACAACCGCACCAAGATCACACTTATTCCCAATCTGATAGTTGATGTGAACATAACCCCAACTTGCTGGCCTGTATTTATATAACTTCATGCATTGAACGGCTGCCATATATATATATATATATATATATATATATATATATATATATATATATACATATATATATATAAAAAAATTGATCCACGTTGGTTGAATAAATAAGGGCATGAATGAATAGGTGCACAGGTGTTCCTAATAAATGCTCAGAAAATGCACATGCAATACTCAAACACAATAATGTGGCACATGACTTACTCGATTATCAAATTTATAGATAGGGAGGTTGAGTTGAACAGACTACTATAACACAGGGATCTACATGAATTTTTAAATACAGAAGGTACCATCCGAGAAAAATGTATCCAGATGACAATATTTAAATATGACCATAGCACAACACATACAACGCGAGGATTTCATGCTTACCAATTATAGAAAATGATATAATCTGCTTCACCATAGTTTCCCTGTAAATGCCTCCTCACCTCTTGTCTTTGTCCTTGCGCGAGTGTCTGGCTCTTTCCTTGCTATAGCCTTCATTGTCCAGCAGCATTTTATTCGACCACTTCATCTTATTCTTAGGTTCTAGGTCCGATGAGGGATCCACGTTTTCTAGATCACCCAAGTCACTGTGCAGCGGGTAGGCAATGAGACATAAGTTACCCTCCTCATCCTCCTCGAAGCTCACCGACACCACCCCTAAAGAAAGAGGGAAGGGAAAGCGGCAGAAGTTACTTTCTGGAACTAGACAAAAACGTCATTTTATTAGAACATAGTCAGACTTCCCAGCTCAAAAATAGGCAGACTGGGAAATCTTGAGCCATCTTACCCACTCCACTCTTTTTTTATGTTCTTACAAGCTTTCCAGCGTTTTACAAAAGTTACAGAGCCGTCTGCACAGCCCTCGGCTAACCTGATAGAGATCAGACAGGTCCACAACACAGACAACGGGAGAGAGATGTGTGCAGAAAACAGCGGTACAGAGAGAGAGGAAAAAAACCACAAAGGAACAAAGATAACTGGGTGGGGGGTTGGGAGGGTGGAACAAAAGCTACCAAACAGATGTGGTTTGATCTGACTGAAGGTAATAAACATTTTCTCCATCAAAAGTATTAACACGTGATAGTGAATTTAAACCAGTAAGAAAGGACTCAAGGCAGGAAACTTGAAAACCAAATTATTTATTAAATCAATCTCAACCAAGAAGAGCAAGTACATAATTGTTCACAAAATGAAAAAAATAAAACCTGCTACAGAAATCCGAAATAGCCACAAACAACGAAAATCACATTTAAAAGACAAGCATGAGGATTTTTTTTTTTTTTTTTTTTTTTTTTTTTTATAAACGCACAGGGAATTTGTTCATTTTCTTTTGTAAAATAATACTCATTGTTCATATAAAATGGTTGAATACAAGAAATCTATATTAAAAGAAAGTATATAGATTTTTACAGAGTGCAACCAGTTCATAATCATTACAACAGACAATTTTATAAAGTCTTAGAGAAGGGCAGCCCAAAGCCAATTACTGTACATTTCCCAGCTCTTGCTGCTTCTCTAACCTTTGCGTCACCATTGTAACCAGTCCGGTACTTTAACTTAAGCTCTGCAAGTTTAAATGTCACACATAAAACATTACAGGAGCGCTTGAGAGACATACACAATTAGAGAGAAATGTACAATAGATTTTTAAACGATGGCAAGTTACAAAATCCTCAGATCATTACAGCAAAAAGACACAGATACAGCTAAATATACGTTTCCAAACAACCACGATTGTGCTATACATTCAGAAAATGATGTACAACAGCAGAAGAGAAAGATAGGAAGTGAAAGCTGTAACGTAAGCTGCATGATTGAGAACAGTCAGGTCTCAAGGCAGAGACGTACAGAATATAACGCACAATATGTGCATAAATGAAGCTGTGTCAGCAGATGACGACTGAAAATGTCATGCCTAGTCTTGCAATATATATATATATTATATATATAATTTCTCCATCTAATGCTTGTCTTGATACTCAAGCTTATTAGATTTGCATGCTGTAAAGCTCATCAAACTTAATAAATCTCGATCTATGTGTACTCATTCTCACACCCACACTTTATACACACACACACACACACACACACACACAAAATGTCAACTTCAGCACTGCATGTCAGACAGGAAACCGGTTGGCATTTAACAGTTGACTACAGCGCCTTCACGTGGAAAGGGACCTTTAACTCCATCTGCACGTATACATCTACTTCACATCTTTAAAGAATAAACAACAACCACTACGCAGACAAGAATAAAATAAACAAACAAAAACAAAGGAAAGCACTGTACCGTTACACGAGAATGAGCTCAGTGATAGAGACGTCCAAAAGCGCTTAATAAATGTACCGTACTAAACAGTACACCAGTTATTAAACAATTATTTACGTTGTTAATCACTATTTATTGCGGTTCTGTTGATTCTTCTAAACACCGTGGCATGCGATTAATAAGGACACACTCTGAGACAGAAGCAGAAGGCAAAGGGAGAAAACAGGCCACACCGCTAGTCAGTTAGCTGGCTAGCTAGCCGCATCTGGCTGCTTACCTCGGTACTGCGGGGTGAACTTGCGCATGGCCGCTGGGAGGCTCTTGTAGAACTGGTGCTCCCGCGGGATGAGCGGCTTGCAGATGGTCTGCTCGCCGAAGCGCAGCACGCACGAGTGGCCGCCCACCTGGTGCACGAAGGGCTCAAGGAGAACCCCCTTCCCCAAAGCCATCGGCTGTTCGGGCTCCATCCCCTCGATGGCTGGGCTCATCCTCCGCGGGCATTAAGACTCCGCGGGACGCGAGCAGACCCGGGGACACGACAGCCAAGAATGACACACACACAAACACCGACAGAGAGAGAGAGGTAGTGCTGTCTGTCTCTCTATCGGTCCGTCTGTCGTCCTTTCGGCTCGCGCTGTCGTTTGTTCTCTCTGACACAACAAAACAGGAAGGAAGGAGGAAAACAGAAACAGACCCAAATAACGACAAAACGGAGTGCTTTCTTTACTGTCTTATTATTTACACACCGCCTGTTTAACGTTTTTTTTTAAAGTAATTATTATTATTGTGGTTTTTTTAAGCGTTCTAGTCAATAAAACATAAAATAACCGAAAGCTCTAAGCACTGCGTCCGCACTCACAGCTCGGCTCAGTCGCTATGACACTGCGTAGCGCTGCGCTCGACAAATAAAAACGTAATAGGTGAAGGCTGACCCCGCCTCCGAAACAAGCCGACCAATCAGAGTCCAGTAGGGTGTTCGAGTGTACAGCAGCTGAGAGAGCAGCAGGCGAACAAAGAGAGGTAGAAAGAGGAAGAGTGGGGGAGGGAAGAGGAAGAGGAAGAGAAAGCAGTAGTACAGAATACTCAGCTGTTTTTCTGGTGTAACCAGCGGCAATTTAAATGGAAGGGAACTGAAACATTGCAGATGAACAAAAAAAGCTGGAGTAGGCACAAGGAAATTGGGAAAATAAACACTCTTGGCCGTTTTATAATGTATCTTCAGAAACAGGACAGGACAAAATGAATAACTCCTTACTCTGTTATGCTTTTAGGACATTTTGCTGTCATGGTCCACTTGTCCCATTGTAAGGAACAGGTACTACAAATACTAAGTTATTCTGTACCCATCAACGGGCCAATTGTGGGTCTCTGAACTGTTATATGAGTAGGGGGGGGGGGGGGAATATATATATATACACACACACACTGATCAGCCATAACGTTACCTTTTCATCAATTTGATCTACACTAGCTTTAATATTGGATCGGACTACACAGGCCAACTTTCGCTTCCCATGTGCATCAGTAAGCAGTGGCCACTAGTGACCCTGTCACTAGTTCACCGTTTTTCCTTCTTAGGATCGCTTTTTGAATGTCCTTACCATGGCAGACCATGAACATCCCACAAGAGCTGCAGTTTTGGAGTTGCTCTGACCCAGTCTTCTAGCACTCGTCAAAGTCTCTAAAATTCTTATGCTTGCTCATTTTTTCTGCTTTTAACACATCACTTGCTGCCTAATAAATATATCCCACCCATTTCCAGTGGGCATTGAAACAAGATATGGAAAATGTAGCTACTGTGAGATGAACCAAATTGTAATTGTAATGTCTGGGTCAGAGCACACAAAGGTGTCAGAACACATTGGTCATTACTGTTTTAATGGCAATAGGGAGAACTTACTCAATATTTTAAATATATAGGGGGTTGGATGAGACCATGGCTGGACTGCTATAGCCAAACCCTTGGTCACTCATGCCAATGCCAAATGTCGGTTTCAATGGTGCCAGCAGCGAAAATCTTGGGCTGTGGACAATGTGAAACATGTATTGTTCTCTGATAAGTCCACATTCACTGTCTTGCCCACATCCCGGAGAGTTACGGTGTGGAGAAGCCCCAAAGAAGCGTGTATATATATATATATATTGATCGTGGTATATCTAACACCACTGTCCAAAGACGATGGCAGTGAAAGGAAAATGAAGGGATGTCTTTTGGAAGCACAGTATTTACTGGACACTTCCAAAGGCTTATGGAATCTATTCCAAGGCACATAAACATTTTTGAAGTCTCCATGGTACATCAACACCTTACTAAGTTTCTTATAATTTCCATTAATAATCTGTCTATAGATGTGTTTTAATTGTGTATAACTTGAGATGTGGGTGGTGGATCTTTTTACGTACAGAAGTGGCAGTATTTGACAGTAGCAGCGCAGCCATTTGTGCTGTGCTGATATGGGTGTATCAATCAGTTCACCATTGCTGTACATTGAAGATGAAGCCATGGAGATTATCACCCATTTTATTCTATGCATCCTGTGTGTAATTACTTTTAAACTGTCCTGTCAGTATCTGGATTAGGACATGGCACTTTAGCTATTTTCAGCCTAGCAGTGAGAATAAGGTTAAATAACACTCACCAGCACCACACACAATACAATGGTACTACCATGTTGGTGTTACTGCTGTGCTGGGAATAAGTGGCAGTCTTATGGCAGTCCCGTCCTTTTTAGGAATTGGGTGGTGTGGGCTTGAGGATAAAGATAGCTGAAGGTAAAGAGATAAGTAGGTGTGAATGTAGTGTGAGTGTGTGTGTATATATATACTGTATATATAAGATATATATATATATATATAAGATAATTTGTTCATGAACTTACTGGGTGTGTGTTGTGGTACCCAGCATGTCTCATGTCTGACAGCATGACTTTCATCTCTCTAACCCCACATGCTGGAATTCAGAAATAAATGAGGTACACCTGGGTACAGACTAGTATGAAATTGTTAATGATCTGAAATTGCTTGCTTTGTTTTTAACAATACTGTACAAACACTAGTAAAGACTTAATTCAGTGCCATTGCATTCAGTACAGCGTCATTTAAAGCAAGACAATATAATTAATATCAATGGTATTTGAAATGGATCTTTGAAATGGTCTAATAACCTACATAATCTCTCATACCCTCTATCTGAGCGATAAAATATTTTCTGGTAGTCTTACCAGCACCATATTGAAATTTTGCTTTTTACACATGAGAAATGAGGTAAATAAAATAAATGAAGTTAACTAGAACACATTTCTGATGTAAAAACATGCTAACATAACTGTTCTTTCTGATAATGGTTTATATATGGGTGCATGTTAACTCAGCTCGTGAACAGGGACATAATCACAGACTTGATGAACTTTTTAACTAGCCCAAAAAAGAGCCCAAACAAGGAGCAATTCTTAAAATTGCATCCCTTCATAGCCTTGCATATAGCTGTTGGGTATGGTGGGATATTTTGGTTGCAGGGTCATTAGAAAAATGTACACTTCTAGGGAGATGGAGCTAGAAGATATCATTTCTTATTGAAGGAAGAGGAGGACACTGGCTTTGACCTATCCGATGACTTCGGTAATATTTGCCAGGCCTTTAACAAGCAAAATTAGTCCTGTCAAGAGTTCTGGGATGCCAGGGCAGCACTCAACCCCTCTTAATTTAATCTAGAAAACTAGGACTATATTACTGATTGAAGTTTCTGAAGATGATACATGCATGTATGGACACACTGTTCATTATGATGATGTGTCAGGTAAGAGCAGTTGGACTCAAGGGCAGTTTGACTTCTCTTTAATAAACCAGGCAGGCAGAACGAGCACGGGTATCAGAATCGTAAACGTTAGCTAGGCAATGCTCTGGCAATGAACAAACGACATGGACAAGACAATACAGTATTTGGAAACCTTAAACAGGACCAGAATGAAAAAGCAGGGATCAATAACAGTAAATACAGACTTGGTAACAACAGGCAAAAAACACTGACCACTTTCCCTGTATCATATTCCTAGATTTGATATTTTTCTTTGCAAAGTCTACAGTATTCTTATTAAAATTTTTGTATATATTATTCTTATTTTTAGATGATCTTATTGTAAAATTTATCCTTATTATAATGTTTACTTTAAGCTTTTATTTTTATTATGGATTTACGTATTTATTTATTCATTTATTAAAAAAAGATATTAGACGAGGTGAGGCGGGTGTAAAAATCATGTCACTGCATGTCATTCTGTGTATGGTCGTGTGTCACAATTTAAAATTGAATTTGTACTTTGCAGTGCGAGTGTGTGTACACTGAGTGTCCTTATACAGCTATCAGTCATAACATTAACACCACTGCCAGGTCAAATGCATAATGATGATCAATATGCCAGTAAACTGGTGACAGGTTTGTGGGCACCCAAAGCTGACTCATGCCCGCGGGGACCAAAGTCTGTCTGTCTGTCTGTCTGTCTGTCTATCTATCTATCTATCTATCTTTCTATCTATCGGTCTGTCTGTTACTTTTAACCTCTTACCTATTACTGGGTGTGTGTTGTGGCACCACAGACAGACAGCATGCTGTTAATCTCTCTAATCCCACATGCTGGAATTCAAAAATAAGAGAGGTACACCTGGGTACAGACTAGTGTGAAATTGTTAATGACCTGAAATTGCTTGCTTTGGTTTTAACAATACTGTACAAACACTAGTAAAGACTTAATTCAGTGCCATTGCATTCAGTACAGCATCATTTAAAGCAAGACAATCTAATTAATATCAATGTAATTTGAAATGGAGCTTTGAAATAGTCTAATAACCTACATAATCTCTCATACCCTCTATCTGAGCGATAAAATATTTTTCTAGTAGTCTCACCAGCACCATATTGACATTTATTTTTTTGCACATGAGAAATGAGATTAATAAATTAAATGAAGTAAACTAGAACACATTTATGGTGCAAAAACATGCTAACATAACTGTTCTTTCTAAAAATATATCATTATATATGGGTGCATGTTAACTCAGCTTGTGAACAGGGACGTAATCACAAACTTTATAAACTTGTTAATTAGCCCTAAAAAGATCCCAAAAACAAAGAGCAATTTTTTAAAATTGCATCCCCTCATAGCTTTGCACATAACTGTTGGGTGTGGTGTGGTATTTGGGTTGCAGGGTCATTAGAAAAATGTACACTTCTAGGGAGATGGAGCTAGAAGATATCATTTCTTATTGAAGGAAGAGGAGGACACTGGCTTTGACCTATCCATTGACTTTGGTAATATTTGCCAGGCTTTTAACAAGCGAAGTGAGTCCTGTCATGAGTTTTGTGATGCCAGGGCAGCACTCAACCCCTCTTAATTTAATCTAGAACTGAATACAGTATATTGTGATCTAGCCATGAACTAAGATGTACAGATCAGGAGAACTACTGGCCTGGAAACTCAATAAAAGCTTCATATAAAAAGCCAGTTCTGAAGTTAATGAATGAGTATGCTTATAAGTGTGAGCTTCTTAAAGACCCAGAAAAAAAGGACTGTATTGCTGAAGAGGATACATGCATGTGTGCATACATGACTTAACACTACATGCATGTGTGCAGTGCATGACTTAACTTTAATACAGTAAACTTGGCAGGCAAAACGAGCACGGGTATCAGAATGTTAGTCAGGCAATGATCAGGCAATGAACAAACAACATAGACAAGCCAATACAGAATTTACGTAAAAACCTTAAACAGGACCAGGATGAAAAAACAGGAATTAAATATTCATACCATGGAAAAAAACAGGAAACATAATATTCAATAGGGTGAAAATATTCATACAGCACACCTGATATTTGGTTAAATGTCCCTTAGCAAGTTTATGGCTGAATTCTGATTTGATATAAGACCATTCTTCTTGCCATTATTGTTAATATTCAATTCAATTTGTTGGTTTTCCTTTAAACTTGGTCAACAAATTTTCGATATGGTCAAAGCTTGAAGCTCAAAAATCCTAAAAGTTAGTTTACTTTAGCTATTCACCAACCAGCTTTGTTCTATTTTGTCCAATCATGAAGCTGATGATTTGATGTTTTGCTAAGGAATTCAGTGGCAGTCCTCCTTATTCATTATTCCATTCATCTTATGCAATGCACAAGTTCAACTTCCAGTCCCCAAAAATTATGCTACACCATCATGCAGTGGCATGTCAAGGGCTGATACAGTGTTCTTCAGTGTTGAATGCATGGCAAGAAAACTTTCTTTTGGAAGACTTTTCTGTGTTCATGTGGTCAGCTGCAAACTTTAGTCGATCATGAAAATGGACCGTAACACTGATATTCCAGCATATTCCAGTTCATGGCTGGTCTGTGCCAGACCATTTCAAGGCATGTCGTGTCATTTTGAGGGTCTTATATTGATTTTGATTATGAATCATGTAACAGACATCATGACATCATACAAGTGAGCCACAAGTCAATCAAATATTGCAAGATTTATAACAAAATAAGTGGCTAAAGGCATGCAGTCAACTATAGGCAAGTGTGGAGATCTTCTTGCAGATTTGACCTAGCCATGGATGAATTGTATAGCATTTCCAGTGCTTGAGATAGTTGCCTTTGACACCTCAATGAATGTAATCAGTTCTTCGATATTTTACAAATTCATAACCTTGTAAAACGTTTGGATACACATACTCATTTAAGGATTTTTTTCTTTAATTTTACTAATTTAATATTGTAAAACAACAGTGAAGATAACCAATCTATATAAAAAAAAAACAATTGGGATTAAAAGTGTTTAGAAAAACAAAAGAAGTTTCATGTTTTAGATTCTTCAAAAAAGCCACTATTTATCTTCCTGACAGCTTTGCACGCTACTGGAAATACACGTGTCGTGCACACCAACACACGTGCACAACATGAATGGGTGGGAGCTCAAGGCTGTTGAAAAGCATTTCAAAGCTGAAATTCAGACTCAACTCATAAAGCTGGTTCAGAAAATGCCAAGAATTTGCAAAGACACAGACATCCAAAAATAAATTAAACCGTATGCTCCAAATTCTTGGGGTTTTCTGTCATTAAAGATGTATGAAGAAAAAATTATTTTACAATGCAAGTATATTCTAGACAGCAGAACATGTATACTACTGCAGCCTTCTTTATGTGTAGAGTGCGCACACACTAAAGGTACCTATATGTTTCGTCCTGTCCATCTGCTGTGTGAACCATGACTTTGTTTATGGTATGCATGGTAAAATTCATTTGTGTTGTGGACTGAGGGGTTTAACGTGCACAAAATGTTTGACAAATTTTAATGTCCAACTTGTTATGTTAGGTGACGCTATGAGAAACAGTTTGTAATTTGCATTCTTGTTTTCTGAGGGTGGGGCAAAGGGCTACAGGCAGCAATCAGCACCACATACAAAAAATGATAATAATAATAATTAGTGCCTTTCAGTAAAAGTTCATCTCTGTGTGTGTGTGTGTGTGTGTGCGTGTGTGTGTGTGTGTGTGTGTGTGTGTGTGTGTGTGTGTGTGTGTGTGTGTGTGTGTGTGTGGAAACGCTTATTGATTTAAAGACTCCTGCAAGTATAATACAGGAACAAAATCCCAAAAAAGTAAAAAAATAAAAATAAAATAAAAAGGCATGTTATTTGAAGTTAATGACAAAACATGCACATTCAGACATAAAATATCCATCAACCCACAAACATTTATAGTTACAGCCAATGAGATAATACTCCAAATACAGGTTATATTGATACTTAAATTAACTATGACAAATTGCCCCTAAAACTCAGCCCCAACTGGGCAGTCATAGTGGAAATCAGTGGGACGCACTTAACCCCATGATCAGACAGCTTACAGCAAATCCCCATCAGATTACTGAGTAATACCTAAACTAAGAATACCACCTACAGTCAGGCATGCAGTCCAAAAATATACCACCATACCTGGCATGTCGGTCAAACATAAAAGCTCAGACATAGATGGGTATTTGTAGATACTGAACCACAGGGCTACAATCGGGATATCAATACAGCTAAACACAACACAAGTGTTCCATTATTACTCAAAATTTCATTATCAGTAGAATTACCAAAAACATTTTACACCCACAACCAAAGGCCTCCATGTATCGGACTCATGTATCTGCTTGCGATGTGGGGAGTTTTGGGTCAGTTTCATTGGTGTTCTTGGGGCAGGGTGTTTAATGAAAGAGTCTTTCAATTGTGTATTAATGCAGCTAATTATGTATAAAAGGGCCAGGGTTGAGCTTCTTTTTTTAGCACGACCTAAGCAATATGATGAAATGAATTTTATTTAATTTTAACCAACTATACATACAGTAGGCAAATAAATAGCACAGATACATATGATCACTTGTTTTTGGTAATTTTCTGTTGTTTATGTGACAATGTAATAATAATAATAATAATAATAATAATAATAATAATAATAATTCCAGCATTTTGCTTGGACTTTTAAGGGATAATGTGTTAATGTTATATGGTGTTAATGTTATGGCTGATTGCTGTATATTCTTAGACATTCACCTAAGACCTAAGTATTTCAAAAACACTCCATCACCTTAACTATACAATAACTGTATCAACACCCATATCACAAAAACATTCATCATATTAGCTAACACACACACCCACAAGTACCAATACACTGAGATTGCAACAAAGTACCAGGATTGGCAAAGTGTTGAATGATAGATGGTCTCTTTCCATGATGCAGTGTACCCAAAACCTAGCCAGTAAGCTACTGATATGCATACTTAATTCATGTCAAGACAGACACACATTATGGTGATAAATCAGTTCCAGGTTGGTTATGGCCTACTGATTATTGTCAAGATGAATTAAAAGAAGAAGAATTATTTTGTTGTGCCTGATGACTTTCAATACACTTACCAGCTTATGATCTAATCAGGTGATCATAATGTCTGAAGATCTCTGTTTATTATAGGCAAAGAAAGCATATTTAAGCTTTTGGCCAGGTGACCAGTGTCACGTCAAAAGAACCAGTAATTAACATGTAAGTCATACACGGTGACAGACAGGTGATAGGAAACACATTTGCATTTTCCAGTTAAACAAAAGGGTTCCAGCTGACATGATATGTTTTTATAGACTCCTTACATGGTAACACTCCCTATATCCCCTGTCCATATATTACCATGTAAGGAGTCTAGTTAGCAGCAAAAGCTTTAGCAGTTTCGAGGTATGTCCTCCATGGATCAGACATGTTTGCCTGCATACGAGGAAGGCTGTGATGCACTGAATGTGTTGATGCCTTTTAATAATGGCCAGCATTTACTTTTTTTCTGCAATTTGTACTGCTTTGTCTTTTCTAACGGATCAGACCTGACCGGCTGGCCATTGGTCCTCATAGGAAAAAATTTGTCGTGCCCATGAAAGTTTACTGGTATATAATTGATAATCAGTGTTATTCAGTTCACCTGGTTAGTGTTGTGACTGTATGTAAGTTTTGAAAGAGACAAAGAGAGAGATATACTGTATGTATTTGTCACAAATATCCTGGAAAAGGTTTGAGTTCTTTCAGTCAAAACATACCACTTCCTGCTGAGTTGAGCAGACTATTCGTCTTAAGAACACATAATGTGTGTGTGTGTGTGTGTGTGTGTGTGTGTGTGTGTGTGTGTGTGTGTGTGTGTGTGTGTGTGTGTGAGAGA
>JAQMYL010000036.1:16481645-16492444 GCA_030014365.1 Clarias pachynema
AAATATATATTTTTATATTACATTATTATATTTTTTTTTTTTGTGTGTGTGTGTGTGTGTGTGTGTGTGTGTGTGTGTGAGAGAGAGAGAGAGAGAGAGAGAGAGAGAGAGACGTATTTCCTGACACATATGGACACACATGGAACATCTCTGATAATGTCTCAGTGTGTGTGTGTGTGTGTGTGTGTGTGTGTGTGTGTGTGTGAGAACTTCATGTGACTTTTTCTGACTTTATGAAAATTATCATTTATATTTATATTGATACCATGCTTTTTTCTTATTGTGGATGTTAAGGGGTTAACTTGGGACAGTTGCTAGCTTCAAACCAGAGCCACAGCCTGTCAGCCCACTCTGCTCTCCATGCCTCACTTCCAAGAACATAGTGAACTTGTTCTGGGTAAGGGGCCAGTGGACGGCTCTGAGTACACCGCTTTCTGAGGCCTATTGTTTCACTATCGCGCAGCCACACACAGAAGGTTGTCTAAGGAAAGCTGTCTGAGGAATTCCTCGCCTGAGGAGAGTATTCATCTCAGCATAGTGAGTGGGAGCATATGTTTCTGTGAGAGTGGGCCTTAAAGAATGCAGCACAACAGTGCATGGTACAAAGTAGGCGCTTATCAATATATTTTCTTTCTTCCCTTGTTAGTCTTACACAATTCCACACCCCACACACACGTCATGTCTTTAGCTTCAGCCTTTTTTTTGTTTTTACTGACAGAATGTTACCATAATGCTATAAATAAACAGAGGCGTGCCGTCAAATAGAAACCTTTATTAATAAGTCTCTCTGTAATGAGCCACTCATTCCTGTTTAAATAGGCTGATGTGTACCAAACACATGGTAACACAAATCACAAACTCTTATGCTAAGAATGTACCTCATGAGTGAATATGCTTAAAAGTAACCAATTAGAAATTCATAATAAGAAATTCATTAATTAATAAAAAAGATCAAGGTTGGAAAATCTATAGTGTGCTGCACCAATCAACCAACTGTATCACCAGTGAAGAGTCTGCAAATTCCAACCATTGCTAAAACCAAGAAAAACACAGAGTCAGCCAGTCAGCAAGTGCATCGTTAATGAAAGAAATAAGCAAAGAATATTTATGGAAGTTATTCCAGAGAGTTGAAGAGGTGTTTAGAGAAAGGTTTATTGTGGCATGGCCTCATGTACTGAGAGAAAGAGATAGCACTCTAAGGACTAAGGAGCAGACGAAGTGCAATGTGAGCTTGGCTTTAAAAGAAATGTGATCATAATGAAATTGGCCAACTGAGCGGTTGTGGTACAGTAGGTCTGGAATTTGTCAACGTACCTTAGATATTTGATCCCATCCAGTAAAATAGCAGATTCTTTGCTATTTCTTGTTTCATTTCAGATATAGAAAATGACTAAGACTGACTCAATTTAATTTTCTGAAAGTGAATTGAAAGACTTGACTCTGGTTGATTTCGCGAACCTGAAAAGGAGACATAGAGGGCTTGACATGCTCTGTTTCTTTCGGTGACTTTTTAAATCTTTTAACAAGCACATTAAAGAGGTCTATCAGGTGGTGGCAGGGGAGCACTCTACCATTTTTAATTCAGTCCCGACTTGAGTACATTATGATCCAGCTACAGTACAGGATGAGAAGGACTGAGCATGAAGACTAAAGGGCTGGTAACCCAATAAGTACAAAGGCCAAGTCTGGGGCTCTAGGGACTTACACTGGAGTGGTTTATGATTTACTGAGAAAAAAGACTATGGTTACTGATAAAAAAAAAAGACTATTCTTTAGTCTTCTTGTTGTATCCTTAAAACCTAAAAAAAAAAAAAAAAACTATGCAGACATATCCAGGAATAAAAACTACTTTATCTTCTAGTCATGTATGTTCTTTTGGTCTTGAATTGAACAGTATAACTACAGCAGTGTTATTGTTTTGTCCAGCAAACTTTTCACAAAGACACAATTGCATCACATAGCTAAGAATTCAGTCAATGCCTGGAGCAATATTTTTAGCCCTTACTATAATATCATGCTGTGGTTCATATTAGCAATATATTTTTTAGTATTTCACCACAACTAGATAGCAGTGTCTCCAGACTCGCACCATATTCCTGATGTCCCTGAGACAATATATGACAGGCTCACCATCAGCTGTGCTTGTACTCTTGACAATCAGAGTGAATAAGTAAAGCCTCACCCCAAAGAGCTGAAGTGAGCTCCATCTCCTTCAGAATTACACTTGCCACTTTCTAGTTAGTTCTCCAACGTAGTAATTTGGTTTATGAAGAAGACCTTCATGCTTCTTTGAGGGATGCTCAATTTTTTTTATTATTTTTTTTAACAACCAAACCTTGGTTGATACTTTCCCAGAACATTTGTCCTGGGCTTGTTTGATAGCTTCTTGCTCTACATGATCATGGTTGCTGTGTTCTCGAAGTTAGGTTTATTAACATACTCGAGGAACAGGTGTATTTATTCAGAGATCATGTGGCACTTTAATTACACATGAGTATTTATGACTTCTGATGACATCTGTTTGCACTAGAACAACTTTAGGTTTCACTGTGACAAGGGTGAATGTCTATACAATTATAACTTTTAAGTGTTTTTAAATGATTTTGCAAGCAATTTTATTCTCCATTTTATATTATTAGCTATTTTGTGTAGGTTGTGGACATATAATCCAAATGCACTCACTCACTCATCATCTATACCGCTTTATCATGTATTCAGAGTCGCAGGGGCCTGGAGTCTATCCCAGGAGACTTAGGGCATGAGGCGGGGTACACCCTGGACAGGGTGCCAATCCATCGCAGGGCACACACATACATAGACATACTATGCGCAATTTGGGAACACCAATTAGTTAAATCTGCAAGTCCTTGGACTGTGAGACTACCCGGAGGAAACCCACCAAGCACGGGGAGAACATGCGAACTCCATGCACACAGAGACGGGAATCGAACCTGGCCAGGATTTGAACTCGGACCTTAGAGGTGGAAGGCGACAGTTCTAACCAATACACCCTGCTGCCAATCCCAATGCAACCCATTTCAATTCTAATTTGTATTATATTATTATATATTATTTGGAGAAAAATCGAGGGGTAAATGTTAGAGCCAGGTGCTATAACAGTATGGCATAATCATTGACTTAATTTATAATAATGAGATCACTTCTACGAATTAAATCTCTTACACATGTTACAATGAAAGCCTGTGCACATATGTGTTTTTTTTTTTGGTTTATGTAAGCAGGAGTAAAATCTGTCCACAAAGTCACGAAAACAAAGGTGAATCAGAGAATATGTGTATGACGACATGTGCACATACAGCTATAGTCAGAAGGACATTCTTCTTTTTGTCTACACAATGAATGGAGCTGCACCCTTCTCCTTATCTCAGTTTTTCTCTTTTTCTCAACATACCTCTCTCTATATAATTACTGGCTTTTCTACAAAAAAAAAAAACAAAAAAAACAGCTGCTTTTTCAGCACCCTCAACACTGTTGTCAGACTTTTAGATTCATAGTATCTCTACATAACAGCTGTTGTTGTATTGAACTCATATCTACACATATACATACGTACTGTATGAACAAAAAAGACATGATTAACACAGCTTGGAGGATTGCCAATGTGGCTGAGCAAAGGAATACTGAGAGAGTCTCAAGGTGATAGGAGCTACAGCTGGTTGGTTGAAAAAGGGAGATGAACATTCAGTTCGGTTGCTGATTGGTAGTGCGCGCCATGTTCTCATTGGCCGAGGTGCACCTGAGACTCGGTGCTGCGTCAATATCAGCTGCAGCGTGCACATGGAAAAATACAGAGTCATACTCTTTCCAACCCTGGCTTGATGTAAGGACACACACACACACACACACTCATACACTTGTGCATACAATGCTATTTGTATTCACATTATCATGACTAAGTGGGAAATTATTTGCAGTTTCATGAAGAAAGTGAGAAAAGTAGGCAAATGTGTGAGTAACTATCTATTCTAAAATATCACCAGAAAATTTAACTGGATTGAGATTTCATTAGCATACAGCAGAGAGTGAAACCCATGCAAAAGAATCATATCACTGAGGACTGTTTGTGAATGTTTTCTATTAGAGAAAATCAATTTAGATCAAAAAATAATGAAGGAGTACAGTTACAATACAGTCCCAGCAGTGATCGTTCTCACATGCAGTACACCTATGATATACAGTTGCATACCACCTATCAGTCCTTTCATAATTAAATTACACCTAAGGCTTGCTATGATGGAGAGGAAAAAACGATAGTGTCACATGCCAACCAAGACCAAAGGAGGACTTTATGTTGATCTGGCAGCAATGACCCAGTTAATCCCCCTGAATGAAACTGACTCACTCTGATGCTATTAAAACATGTCTCTCTGCATAATCCACCCCCAGTAGGGTTAATGCTGACTGCTTCTAAAATTAATAACCTAGTACATATAGAGGAAAAGTGGCAATACAAAAGAAGAGATGGAGATGGAACAGCTGTAGCAAGTGAATTTAGAAATTGAATGAAGGAACAGGACATTAAGAATAATAATAAGAGCAGACAGGGAGTACATGGAAATGTGTTAGAAAGACCAGAAATAGGGGAAAGTTTGCAAAAGAAAGAATTTTGAGCAGTTTTAAACAACACTCCCCTACCTAATTTTTAAAAAATCCAAATAGAGATGGTATATGAATGGGCCTTGGTGGCTCAGTGATAAGTTTCTTGTCTACCATGCGAAAGGCCAGGGTTCAATTCCCAGCCAGTGCCCAAACCCTATGCCAATGCATGCAGTGCCAGTCCCAAGCCTAGATAAAACGGGAGGGTTGTATTAAGAAGGGCATCCGGCGTAAAACGTGCCAAGTTGATGTGTGGATCAGGTGGTCCGCTATAGCGTCACTTTAGCCGGAGCTGCCAATGACTTACAGTACAAGAGATGCTATATGGATGTTGTTATAAAATGTTGCTATAACAACCATATCCACGAGATCTCTCAGGGGATGCAGGTACCCAGGTTGAGGTAACAAGCTGCCTAATCAAGAATTAAATTACATTTTATTTATATATATATAGAGAGAGCATTTAAAATTAGGGAAATAAGTAGGAAATGTGTGATAAAATATATCAGATAGTCCCTGATTATATTGCAATATATCTTTTTACCTTACATGTTCATTTCTTAAATGTCCTTCAGTATCCAGTAGAATGGACAACTCACAATCATTCTCATATGTGGTTCTGCCCATTCCTTCTAGAATTGTAGCATCACAATTTTCACTAGAACTGTGGAAACCTGTTCTAGCTTGACAATTCTTTTGTTGAGAAAGCACACTCCATGAAAACGTGCTTTGCTAAGGTTGGTGTGGAGTTAGAAATGGCCTGCACAGAGCCCTGACCTCAACCTCTCTCAACACCTTTCAGATACTTTGAAAGGATGACTGCACACCAAGCCTTCTTGCCCAACATCAGTGCCTGATCACACTAATGCTCGGAATGAGCACATAATCTAATGGAAAGCCTTCCCAAAATAGTAGACAGTATTATTACATCATGGGGGACTAAATACGGAATGGGATGTTATAAGAGGAATGGGAAGCCCATATAAGAGTGAAAGTTCAAAAGTTTTTTCTGCAAAAGGTAGACACCGATCAGCCATGACATTAATACCAAATAATATTAACACATTAACATTGATTATCAAGTACTGTATATATCAGTAAACTGGGGACAGGATCATGGACAGCCATGGCTCATTTATGGCTGTTAGGAGCAAGAGCCAGCATGTCTGCTGAAAAAAGTAAATGCTGGTCCTGATAGAAAGGCACCAAAACACCCAGTGCACCACAGCATATGCGCAATGCGGGCAAACATCCTAAGACTGCTTACCTGACCTCCAGTCTCCCCAGATCCCAATCTGTCTGAGCACCAAACAAGTCCGATCCACGGATGTCCACGTTCTGGTGTCAGATACCAGAGTACACCACCAGAGGTCTTATGGAGTCATGTCCTGAGTGGCCAGAGCTGCTATGGTGGCACAAGGGGAACCTACCCAATGCTATGACTGCTAGGTGTAAATCAATTACAGAACATCAGTTAATGAATGAATGCATGACAAGACTCAGCTGTTGTACCATCTAATGCAGTGATCATCAACCCTTCTACCAATGCTTTTTAAATAATGTATGCTTGACATTTGATAATTAAATTATCAAAATTATCAAACAATGTAATGGATTTTCCTGTGCAACTCAATGTGCCATGAATTATTACTCAAGGTAAAACTTATATACTGTAATTCCCTTGTACACTGGAGTGGAATAAATGTCAACATTTAACTGAGCAGCATTCATTGTTCTTCCAAATAGCAAGTCTTGAATACTAAAGTGGCATTAGTTGTCTAGGAGATACTGTCAATACTCACTGTATTTCAGTGTTTACTGTAGGTGCAATAGAGTGTGTACCAACTATAGAATAAGGTTTCATGTCTGTGCAAGCACCTGCATCAAAGAGAAGCTGAGTCACATTTTCAGGACAGTGTATTACTGTGTGGGCTGACTATACTGAGGGATTTTAATAGTTCATTTGTGAAGACAGGTCCTGCACTATAAATTCAATGGGTTACTTTAGCTTTGTATGTAAAATGATGTAAATACATAATTTAGATATATTTGTGTGTGTATGTGTGAGTATATACAGTATACTATACATACACACACACAACAATGTAATATATATCTTATCCTGATATATATGATATGTCCTGTACTGTGTGTGTATATACAGTATGTACACACAGTATAGGACATGAAAGAAGTGATTTCGATCTCTGCTTTCAGAAGCAGCATTGTAGAGGATGGTATTAAGGACGGGAAAGCATCTATGAAGAGGAAAACATTTGCTTTGAGCAGGAGGTGGGCTGACACAAAGAGTTTCTGTGCCAGAAATGCCTATGTCTGTGCCAAAGACACGATTTAAATATAAGTATGGCAAAGTCCCAACCAAAAACACTGGCAGCAGTGACCTCTTAGGCAGAAACGCAGACACGAAAACAGAACAACAGCAATGAAATTCAACAGATGAACCTGGCTTCCTAACCAACTTCTAAGCAACCAGAGAATAAAAAAGAAAATCCATGAACATATACACTCTGCCTGCTTTGTAAACACAAATACACCAGCCTGGGCTTTTGTATTTGTTCAGACGTCATTAAAGGCAGTGGCACAGTGACAGCTATACAAGGTTATGGATCAAAGAGAAGCATTCCGTATAGGTCATGCAGTGCATTAAGGATAAACCAGAACTCACTGTTTAATTGTCTGTTAATGCACGTTTAGGGAAGACAGATGAGTAAAGGCCAGATTCTAATGAATAATCTTATATTGTGGTTGACCCCAATCATTCAATAACTACTTCTTCTTCTCCATTTCTTCCTGCTTGCGTACAGACTACTAACATTATGTAAACTATTCCACCACTTACTGTATCAGAGTGTAACATCATAGCAATTACAGATCAACTAAACCGGTAATTGTTGGTCACATTTCTAAGCAGATTGAACTGTAACGGTAGCATTTTTGAAAATAACGATGATTACATCATTGCCTTTAGGAATGCTAAGATTGAATCCAAAAAGGGTGTACAATCAAGAGAGGATACAAGAGAGGACAAAGAGTGCAGGGCTGAAGTTTTGGCTTGATTGTATAGTGAATGTGTGACTAGCAGGTGTTGGTGGATGAAAGGACAGAGGGAACATAGAGCACAGAGCAAAGAGGGATTAAAAAAATACATGGGATCCCCTTTGAGTTTCCCTCCTCGTGCATTCCAACAATGTGTTCATCTCCTCTTTCTGGAATTGATGGGGAGCTGTGTAATCAGATCCAAAATATCAGACAATATATGTGATTAACAGCAGATGAGTGACTCTCTCTCTTGCTCTCTCTCTCTTGCTCTCAAATACACACACATACACACACACACACGCACACACACACACAGTCAGTCCAGTTGCTATGTCCAATACAGGCAGACGAGTAGGGTGATGACTAATCTTCTCCTTCTCTCGACATAACTAAAGATTGCCTGACCATAATTAAAGTTAACCTTGGATGTTAAAAAAAATACAGGATATGGTGAAAAAGGTGTGTCCTGTCATCAGTCTGTTTATTGAGTTTTATATATGGAATATTTTCCTATTTGCAGTCACCAGAGGAAATAAAGCCACAGCTCGACTTTGCTTTATCATTTCCTTAATCCCATTCGTGACTTAATACTTATCGTTAGTCTGAGATCTGTGTATCCATCAACAATTTCTCCAAATCTTCTTTATCAAATCTGTCACCAGGTTCAAATAAATTTAAGATCACCCTCGTAAACACACATGCTTTCTCTCTCTCTCTCTCTCTCTCTCTCTCTCTCTCACAGACATGTGTAGACTTATATATTGCCTGTCCATAACGATGATCACACCATTGTCATCTCAGCACCTCCATCACGGTTCTATCACCTAATCACCTTTACCATTATCACTTAATTTAAGCACCATGTGTGAAAACCAGGGGGTTATTCATTCCGCAAACTCATCTGAATTCCAGAGGGGTGAACAGTGATCTATGGAGGGCGATCCCACATAGGGAGAATTCCCAGGCCACTGACGTAAGAGCTTCATTCAGCTGAAGTCTCGGGCACAGCAGTGGAAGTATCTAGTTGCTGCCCCTTCTTTAAATCAAGTCAACAAGTCACAGACACTATGTCTTCTCAGACTCGACAATTTGATTAACGTTCCCCTGTGTATGAGCTCAATATAAGACATTATTTAATAATGTAAGGCAAATTTGTGTCTCTAAAAGACACATATGGTGTAGGAAATCTGTATGAGGTTCAGATCTGTGAACTGTGATAACATTTCCATTATTGTTAAATTAAAGTCTTTTGGAACTAGCAAGCCTGTTTCAGGGTTCACTTTGACAAAACTACAGAGGTCCAATGTGGAGATGGAAGAATCTGCAATAATCAGGAGCCACTTTCTCATTTAAAAAAAAAAAAAGGTACCTGACTGATCACATGTAGTTTGCAAAAAATATATTTTAAATTTCTATAGTCTGTTGAGACCAAGATTAGATCATAATGGCAAGTTTCACATCTAGAGAAAACTAGGCATCAAATATACTTTGGCCAATTCCATCTCCACACAATTGTGGTGTTGGTGGCAATATACAATAAATACAAAATTTCAGCAGCAGTGTCAAGTTGGAGGGAAGCAAAAACTTATCTTCCTTATCAGTCCAGAGACATCCCTTATAAAAACCTGTTCAAAAGTCATTACATTAGGGTGAAGTTTTACCTTCCAATATGAACATGATGCAAAACACACAGCTAAGGCAATGCAAGAGTGGCTTCAGCAAGAATCTGTTAATGCACTTTAGTGATCCAGCCAAAGCCTGAACTTGAACCTAATTAAATAACTTTATGGAACTGAAAATAGCAGTGCAGAAATATTTTTATATCTTGATTCAATGGAGAACTTGGAAATGGAAAAAGAGAAGATGCCAAATTCTAATGTGCCAAGCATCATACCCAAGAAGTTATAGTTGTAAACATTTCATATACGAAATTAAAGTTTCCCTAGTTTATTGTTCTTTATTCAAATGGGATTTTACTGATCACATACAGAGTCTGTACATTGAGTTAGTCTAACTAATTGCGTTATTCTGACTAAAAACAGACTAATTTGAACTTATAATGAAAAACTAAAATTGTACTTAATAGAACTTATCAAAGTCAGACTAATATGGTCTGATAATACAGTTAGGAGTCGAGCTAATCTTTGGACGTATGACTCAATCAGTCACAGAAATTGGCCTAGATGCTCTGCACATGCTCCACACTTCCCACTCCGAGTTTTGACTTTGAAGTTTAACAAAATACATAGCAGTGGGAAAAAACGCTAACAATACGGGATACAAAACTATCAAGTTGAAACATGGCCCATCCCCACCTATTGAAGAAGTCAGACATTGTGTGGGTAATAAATCGATTTCCCTGCTATGCTTATATAAGGAGACAAGGGCAGCAATACAATTAATTGGCCTAGTCGAGCTAAAACCATAAGTCAGCTTAATTGTGTATGTACATGTATTAAATCATACAGTAAAGATACAATGCATGTCTTTGGCCTGTGGGAGGAAACCAGAGAACCCAGAGAATACTCACCAAGCATGGGGAGAACACGCAGACTCCACGCACACAGGCCACTGGCCATCCTCATCAAGTGGAAGTTAGGCCATGTTTTGAATGGTCAGTTTTCCAGGTATCCCAATATCAGCCCACCTTTTCACTGTCCACTATTCACTGTTAAAGATTATCCTTTATGTTGGTGGGTCATCCACCTGCTTTATTCAATTAATTCATTTTTGAGTTTGTCAGTGTCTGTAATATTGTATACAAACACAAAACACCTGTATATTGTGAAACACCTGTATATTGTGAAACACCTGTATATATGTGTGTATATATTGGGTGTTAATGCCTAGTCAAAAACAAAAAAGAAGAACTGCTAATTAATGTTGGTCTCAGTGTGAAGGCAGGGTCACTGAAGTGTTCAGGTTAACTCTGAATTATACATGTTAAAGTGGCCCAGTGACAAGGTCACTTTTGGAAACCAGAGTCAAGCAGGCATGGCCGTAACCCAAATCCCCCCATTAATACTGCCAAGGAAAAATAGATCTCTCATTTCACACACACACACACACACACACACACACACACACACACACACACACACACACACACACACACACACACA
>JAQMYL010000036.1:16492544-16517004 GCA_030014365.1 Clarias pachynema
ACACACACACACACACACACACACACACACACACACACACACACACACACACACACACACACACACACACACAGTACGTGTCATACACAATACTTTTTCCTCTTTAAATTAAACATAATAATACACATTTCGAGGTCTATGCTGGTTGATAGCAATTGGTTTGAAAATGACTACACACACAATACACAGGTTTGAAATTCCAAAGAACCAACAGGGAACAATACTAATCTTTTGCTGATATGAAGTCATTACTCATGACTGGATACTTCCAGTTTGTAAATAAAAAGTACAGTGACCCTTGTGTTTTGTGAAATGTATTAGTGTTTTGGGAAAAGCCATTGTGTTTTGTACTTTAGGACCACCGTAAACTGAGCAGAATTATACAACAATTATAGTAACCAAAAACACACTTTTTCACAATTTAATATTTTACTTGGCTAGGCTGGCATAACTGAGTGCCACAGTATATTTGCTATCTTACACCTATATTTGTGACCATTTTTGATACTGTATATGATTTGATTTTTATATAAGGGTGTGATGCAATGTCTTGAAAAATCTCCTATTCCACATACAGCAAGAAGCGACATAAACATGACTGCAGGGAACTACCAAGCTGCTAATATAAATATATGATTAATGCAAGGTATAATAAAAGAAAATCATAAAAACAACGTTATATTTGGGATTGATCATTGCTGTCATACAAAAAGAAAATAAAGCCACCCTGATGATTAAACCCTGTGATGTGATGATGATTAAACACATATGATAGGGCTGAAAGAAGAATCTAGTGTTCATAAAAAACTTCTGCAAGTTATATAAAAAGCAACATGGGATTCTTGATGAAGTGCACACCGCTGCTGAGTAATCTCAGTGCTGCAGTATCAAAATGATTATCTTCTTAATGTATCTTTCATCACACATAAGTACAAAACATAACAGGAACCCAGCAAAGCATAGATTTTTCTTTTAGAAAGAAAGAAAGAAAGAAAGAAAGAAAGATACAGTAGATGTATCCATTTTGTCAAAAGTTATCAAGAAATCCTAATCAGGCTTTTGGCACTCTCATGCTACTTTTCGGCACTCTTATGCTCTTAAGAAACCAGCTGCTGAAGAACAGAGTAAAAAATGAATAAAAAATGTATTGCATGTAATTTGGAATATATCACTTACTAATACATCACAGCATCAATGTGACCTACTGTATAATGAAGTTCTTCAAAATCAAACACCTACAGTCGAGCAGTAGTAAAGACCCTTGATTTTTAACATTCCCATCCTAGTGTGAGTGCAAGGCATCTTCAATATGATGTGTTAGATAATTACAAGCTAGCCAGATAACAATCAACTTATTTAACTAACATGGCTAATTCGAGGATTCTTCTCTGCAAACAGGGACCCCCTTCAACTGTATTAGATAATAATAATAATAATAATAATAATAATAAACCTCTAGACCTCTAAATCTCTAGACCTTCAGATTGAATTTTTTTAATGAAGTATGAATAAGTTAGGGTTTTTACATTTTAAGTTGAACATTAAGATAATAGCCAAAGTTGAAGAACCATCATAAATGATTTACCCTTGAAGACCACTTTCATTCTGAGCATGTTATTGTTATGAGTTATTGAGATTTGGAAATACAGTAACTGATTCAAACGAGCAAGCAACGAAAATAATTGCTACAGTAGAAATTTCTTAATGATACATATAAGGTAATAAGTACAAGGTTTTACACTTTAACAAATTTTTTTTTTTTATTGTTTTTGCTTTTGAGAGTCATTCAATTAGCAACACACAGCTAGTGGACAAATACAGTAGAGCTTGTAACTATTTACACCATAAAGATATATGTGCTTATAATCAACAATAATAATGAAAAACCATAAACCTGGATATATGCACAGTGCTAAAATGCAATAAATCAGTTACTAAAAATGAATAAAAAAAATTTTTTTTTTAGCTAAATTTCCCTAGGTCGAAGGTTTCAGTGGATTCTGTGCATGTTGTGTTCTCTCTAAGTCCTTAAGTCTCCCTAAGTCTCCAGGTTCTCCAATTTATTAAAGATAAATCCTTCAATTTAGGATTAATTTCCCCACGGTGAAAATGTGAGTGTGAATGTGTTTGTGCATGATGGACGGGCGGAACAGGTGTGTGAGTGAGTAAGTGCCTGGACAAGAGCTCTCCCATATGTTAAATTATGATTAATTTTTGATAATGAATAGGTGATGTTTTTTTCCTATTATCCTTGACTAGGGTGTAACAGTGGAAGATATATAGAGGTGTTATTGGCCTGAGGTGTTGGCGCTGAGTAATATAAAACCGTATTTGTATTTAATATGCTGGCTCACTCTATTGTATTTAAAGGTTTGGCCATTAAAAAGAAAGGTGTCATATTATTTAAAAAAACATGCAAAGGTGACACATACTAGTGATGACTGACTTTGTCAACAGTGATAACATTGATAGGTAGGCAAGGCCTTGAGCGTGGAAATTTCAGTACCAGGCACGTAGAAATGCACACAAAGATTAGATTATGCCGAAGAGCTCAACAAACACCATCAAATCGAACTACTTTATAATCATGTGCAGAACAAAAGAGTTCAATACCAAGTCACCATATGTATAATACATCTTTTCTTATCCTAATGGGAGTAGTCTTTACCAGGATGAACATATTCATGTTGATAGAGCTTAGGGATCATTGAAATAAATACATGTATACATGTATACATATACATGTATATTTATACAAATAAATACAGTATACTGTAAATTATTATATACTATAGCCTTAAAAGTCAGCTAAATTGAACCCAAATAAACACCTGTGTTAGATTTTGGAATGATATGTAAGAAGGTACTCTGTAGCACTATCCTCATATCACTGAGGGATTATCTTCTAAAGAATGGTATTCATTTCTCAGTCTGCCTGTTTTTTGTACATTGTACAGACTTTTTACATTATCTTATGTACAAGAGGCGTTCAAATCAAACAAGGACTTGTGATGAATTTTTTTGTGAATGAACACGTACAACCAGTTGACATTTCTATTCAGTGCAGTGATTAGATTCTTAGCTGCAGTAAAACATTTGAATGGTGCCAACATTTAAGAAGGCCATATGTCCATAAACGGCAAACCCGGCCAAAGTGGCTCGAAAGCCACTGCAGTTATTCCCATGAACATTTAGTGAGAGGAACCCATCTGGGAAAAAATGGCCTGTTTTTTCACTAAAGGCGCCCTGTTTTTGCAGGATAATGCATGACTACATGATGCCCATCATACCACTTACACATTACAGGAACTTGGCTGAAAGTTATTGCCCCATCCCCATACAGTCCTGTCCTTCATTCATTACACACAGACTGATATATTTCAAGTGTTTATTTCTTTTCATTTAGATGATTATTTCTTACAGCTAATGAAAACCCAAAATTCAGTAAAATCTCAGAAAAGTGGGATATTGTGAAATAATTCAATATTGGAGACTCATGGTGTCACACTCCAATCAACTAATTAGCTCAAAACACCTGCAAAGATGTTTCCTGAGCCTTTAAATGGTCTCTCAGTCTGGTACAGTAGGTTGGCTGTTCATAGAGTGCTGTATCTAAGCACATTAATGGAAAGTTAAATGGAAGGGGAAAATGTGGTGGAAAAGCGTACACAAGGGATAACCACAGCCTTGAAAGGATTGTGATACAAAGCCCATTCAAGAATTTGGAGGAGATTCACAAGGAGTGGACAGCAGCTGGAGTCAATGCATCAAGAGCCACCATGCACAGATGTATCCAGGACAGGGGCTACAACTGTCACATTCCTTGTGTCAAGCCACTCTTGAACCAGAAACAACGTCAGAGGTGTCTTACCTGGGCTAAGGACAAAAAGAATTGGACTGGGCCAAAGTCGTCTTTCAGATGAAAGTAAATTTTGCCTTTCATTTGGAAATCAAGGTACCAGAGTCTGGAGGAAGAGTGGAGAGGTGCAGAATCCAAGTTGCTTGAGGTCCAGTGTAAAGTTTGCACAGTCAGTGGTGGTTTGAGGAGCCTGTTTTATCAGGTCCAAGGTCAGCGCAGCTGTCTACCAGTAAGTTTTAGAGCACCCATGCTTCCCTCTGCTGACCAGCTTTATGGAGATGCTGATTTCATTTTTCAGAAGGACTTGTCACCTGCCTACATGGCCAAAAGTACTAATACCTGGTATCCCTGTGATTGGCCAGAAAACTCTCCCGACCTAAACCCCAAAGAGAATCTATGGGGTATTGTAAAAAGGAAGATGCAAGACACCAGATCCAACAATGCAAAAAAGCTGAAAGCAGCTATCAGAGCAATCTGGGCTTCCATAACACTTCAGCAGACTGCCACAGACTGATCGCCTCCATGCCACGCTGCATTGCTGCAGTAATTCATGCAAAGGGAGCCGTGACCAAGTATTGAGTGCTGTACATGTTCATACTTTTCAGTAGTCCAGTATTTCTGTGTTAAAATCTAAATTTTGAACTTTCATTAGCTGTAAACCATAATCATTAAAATGAAAAGAAATAAACACTTAAAATATATCACTATATGTGGAATGAATCTATATAATAGATGAGTTTTACTTTTTTACTTTAATTACAGAAGAAAATAAACTTTTTCGATGATATTTGAATTTATTGAGATGCACCTATGTATTCAAAACAGGATTTTTCTTAATTTTATACATACTGTAATTATGTTCTTGTAGTACTTCTTACTCTTTCTTTATTTTTAATGTATATATTTTCAGTTTGCACAATATACCAAAGCATATTTATTGTATGTGAAAACCTACTTTGCGATAAACCTGATCCTGATTCTTACTGTGATTCAGAGATGGGTTGGATCTATGCCAAGGCACATAATGTAGAATGTGTTCTGATGACCTGCAGTAGCTCTACACCTTTATAATATTCTTTTATTCTTCATAATTTTTATTGGGGCAGTTCAGTGGTGCAATGAGTAACCGCACAGCTCCAGAGTCCTGGGATCAATGCTGATCCAGTGGATTGGGTGTGCGAAAAAAAAAAAAAAAAAAAAGTAAATATATGGATCCACATATTTCAATTTATTTCCACTTAAGTTTAATATTTGGATTTATTGTTTATGTACATCAATCAACCAAAACATTAAAACATTAACCACATAGATTTTAGGTTACCCTTTTGTCATCAAAACAACTTCGGCCCCTCAAGGCATGACTCTACAAGATATCTGAAGGTGTGCTGTGATGTCTGGCACCAGGTTACAAGTGCTGTAAGTTGGAGGGCAGAGCCCCCATGGATCAGACTTGTTTGTCCATTACATCAATTGAATGCTTAATCAGAGTGAGACCTGGGGAATTTGGATCAACAACCTGCTAAGCCACATATTTATGCTACATCAGCTTTTCTGTGGGATTAGATTAGACAGATCTGTCTTTGGACACCAAATGAAAAAATTAGCTTTGGGTGCCGATGAGTCTGTCACCAGTTTACTGGTATATAATTGATCATCGGTTGATGATCAGTGTTAATGGTATGTGGTGTTAATGTTATGGCTGATCAGTGTAATTATCTAATTTTCATGTTACTACAATAAATGACACTGCATGGCCCAAAAACGTCACACAATCTAATATTTCTTTGGACCGGCTTTTGGTTTGATTATGTCTGTGCCATTGCTTCGATAAGCTTCATCACAATATTTACTTCAATCAAAAGTCACAATAATTTCTCTCTAAGATCTTATATTGAGAAAGTCAGATTCTCTAGCACATCCCAAATATTTTCAAAGTGTCAATTCTCAAATTTGATCACTGTTATGCAAATTAGCCTTACTGATAGGTGATTTTCTTAAGGCTACTTTCTTAAGCTGTTTAGTTTCAATCTCTTGAGTTCTCATCGCACCGCATGTGGAAATGTTTGTACTTTCACTATTAAACAGATTAATTAACCTCTGGGCTTTAATACTGCATTTTACAGTTCTTAACCCAATTTGAGTAGTTTTAACCATCTGCTTATTTGTTTTCTTTGCTTGATGCAGGACAATAATTTGATGCCTTTGAAACAGTGGAACCTATTTGCAACGACCACAGAAAATGTCTTCTGAAATGGTGGTGCTTAGGAAATGAGAAGCTATTCACTGCATTAGTTAGGGTTAAATAACTTGTTGTCAGTTGAACCATAATACTGTAGTAATTATCCAATGGATGGCTCTTAACTCTTTGGTTAGTTAAATCCAGGCGGTGACACTTTTTTTTGGTCAGGCAGTGTACATTCGTACAGACTATTTTTATTTAATGTTTTTAACATAAACCTAATTATTATTTATCACCCCTTTACTTTTTTTTTACTTACATATTTTACAATTACATTTATGATGGCTCCTGCCTACAGTGGTTCATTATCAGCCCCTTCTCTCATTCTTGTGTTTCTTTTCCATGTCTGTTTATTATTACAATCTTGCCTTTGCCTTGATTTTCTTCTCAGTAGTGTTTTCTTGAACTGTGTATTGGTTGCTGTTATGTAAGCCCCTATTCGAAGGCCAAATGTGACCAGTGCACCAGTGTGAGCTCAATGATACAAACTAATTAAAGCAAATTTAACAAGTAGACCATTTTGTTCTAAGCAAGCCTCAGATTACTGATGTAGCTAATTGAATTGACCAAAGTGTGTGTGTATTTGTGTGTGTGTGTGTGTGTGTGTGTGTGTGTGTGCGTTGACACATTTTCTTCAGGTTCCTGGAAGACTTGATTAAAAGTGCCATGGGGAGACGGATGTAGAAATGGCAGAGAGCAAGAACACACATGCAGACACTTATCAAAGCTCTCTATTTCAGCTACTTCCAGTGTTCTCTGGATGTCTGGATAGCGCCTCAAAACATTTACCCCTGACCTGTACATTTCCTACTGGTCTTTGTCTTACAAGCATCAGGCACATTCACCCAAAGGTGATTACATCAATAGAGAGGGGGACACCGAGGAAACAAGGCAGAGAAAGAAATAGAAAAAAATAAAGAAAAAGAGAAAGACCATTCACGTCTGTGAATGGGTATGACGCAAATTCTTGGCTGTTTTTGTGGCCCAGACTGACCTCTGACCAACAATGTCTCTGTATCTGCATGCTTTCTACAGCAGCTTAGACACATAGTTCTGCCAGATTCTACCCCCTAAAGTCTTTGACACACTGCTACTGTTAATTCATAGTTATATATGAATCACCCTGATATAAACACATTAGAAAATAGTTTATCAAGCTAATAATACTTATATATTATACGTCTCTGCACTAGAGATGAGATTAGCCCACAAATCCTGTTTTTAGTTTGATTTAAAAACATTGCATGTTAAATATGTCAGGGAGGATAAATTAATAAAATTGAATATATAAATATATATAGGGGGTACAATATGTAGATATTTGTCATTAGGTAACAATGAAATCTATATATTTAGACAATTGTTAACTTCTATGTATGAATTCACAGATTTGTTTAAATGCACAATTGGTATCCAGTGCTCCTAACATTATACTAATGACTGCTGACAGTGGCATTTAACCAGTAGCATTGCAATGCTGTGGCCATTTGTGCAAAACTTTCTAAAAGTGTCCTGTAAGCAGGACCTGCTGCTGCTGCACCTGTTATGAAACTGCAAATGTATCATGTTTTTATATGCGTGCATATTGCTAAATAAGCCACTCTTTGGAAGTATCCACTTTAGTTTGCTCACAAGCACTCTGTGTTCATGGAAACCTTTAATTGATATAATAATTTGCTGCAAGATTACTGTGCTTTACTAAATGCTACTCAGTGGCTCCTCCAGTTACATAAATATTACAAAACACTAACTACTAAAAATACATGAAAACCACGACAGGATATTTTCATTCCTGTTAAAGGGAATTAAATGACATCTTGTAATTTACTAGTAGCCAGAAAGACTGTTTTTTTTCTTTCTGTTTTTCGAGCATTCTGTTGTCACAGACCAAACAGGGACTCTGGGACCAGGTTTGTCACGAGTGTACGCTGTTTAGACAGATGTCTGGGTTGTTTGAACATACAGACACGCAAATAAAACATCAATACATCGGCATGTTTAAATTCACATTTACACCAATTACGCCACCCAGTGGCAAATTGTATTATTTAATTAAAACAAGCAGTTCCTCTTTTTTTTACACGTGGGATTACTGAATGACACTAATCAGAAAGGCAAGCGAAGACCTTGCGATAAATTTGAGAGTATGATTTCTATAATATGTATACTTTCTTATATTTCATTCCCATCCACTGGCATGTTTTTGGTAATCTATTTACACTGAAGACAATTCATGTATACTCTTATGTTTTTATTTATGATACGCGATGTATGCGCGTGATATACATAAAATTAATAAATCAAGTGTGTTCTGTTTTTAATTAAAGGATTCAGATGCAAAAACGTTTTTCAGAAAAAGTCGAACCACCTTCTGCCGAAACCCGGGATCGAACCAGGGACCTTTAGATCTTCAGTCTAACGCTCTCCCAACTGAGCTATTTCGGCACGTGGAGCAATGCCAATGTATTTCTATATAAAGATTCTAAGAATCATCCCAGCTTAAAGAATGTATGCAAGTATTTTATATAGAATTTACAGTGCATTGTGTTTGCATAAGCTTATTTGTAGAAATGACAAAATTTTATTTATCTGCTATTCGGTAGTGAAAGTGCACAAGGTTTTCTATGTTACGCCAAAAGAGGGCAGACTTTTCTGCACGTGAGTTTCTGCAACTACACGTAACACTTTCATACTATAATTAGTTTGTCTTTGAGTTAAAATTGTCTTATTAAAATTAGGGTTAACATTGCAGCTTCATGGTCCATCTGCATCGTCTATATAAGATATTATTATCCAAATTAAATCCAGTGTGCATTAATGCATTAATCCACTCATTAAAAAAAAAAAAAAAAAACCAGTATGTGTTACTTTGTTTACTGTTCATGCTGTGCGCAGCCATGATGATTTGTCATATTCTTGGCATAAAGAGTCCCTCCTGATTCTTGGGTTTTTATTCCTAGTCTAAGGTTAAAAATTCACAGTGGGGTTACAGGCTTTAGCCAAATAGAGAAGTCACACCCAGGGTGTACTCCATCTCTTCCTCAATTGTTGGCTTGAGGACTGGTTCTGGATCCTGTATAGCAGCTAATCAGGATAAGGCAATTACTGAAGATAAATTAATTATAATTTGGGTTGGGAACTTAGTAGGCCTTTAAAAAAAATCATTATAAGAACAGTGTAGGAGGAAACTACAAACATGACAGAATTTAGCAATGTGTCTGGTGTTTAGAACACCTTACGTGTCGTTTTACTGGCCTGTGCCATTACATCAGTTTGAGTGTGTGTGTGCGTGTGTGGTATAATGTATCTCCAGGGTGCTACAGCCTACACACTACTTTCATCCTATCTTACTGAAAACCTGGATCGATATCCCACATAGTCAAACTCACAAAAGCTTGAGTTTTACAGGGAAAGAATGTGGAAATGTTTAATATCTTTGAATTTCTGGTGCGTGTGTGTTTGTTCGTGTGTGTACCGAGTTGAAAATTTCCCTGTCTATCGGCAAACATACTATAAGAAGATACATGATTACAAGGGATTTAAAGAATAACATCTGGCCTAAATAAAACAGTAAAATTTATTGATACACACATTGTAAACATACGTCAAAACAGCACAATAACATTATTATACAATAATTACAGCATTATAGAACATGCAGTGCATGGTCAAAGGATGTGCATCCAGCTCGACACAAACAGTGTCTGCATTAAATAGAACCTTCACAAATACATGAAAAGATTCTGCTGTGATCTTGTAGCGCTTATGCCACTGACACATAATAATGGAAAATAAAACCTCCCTCTGATCTTCTTATCTCCATATGGACTCCAAAGAAACCAGCTAATGTGTGATCAGTCTAGGGAGGTGTGCAGCAGCCTCATGGGATTTTTTTTCCTCTGGCATCAGAGCTGTTCATCCATTTTATTATACTGCTCAGACAGAAATGAGGCCCCCATTTAGTTTATCTTCATAAAATATTGTGAGTCAAAGCTAAGGAATGCTAATCTATTCTTATGAAGCAATTATCATTATATTGTCCACGTATAACGATTAGAAACATTAACTATACAAGGTTTTGACTCACTGACCTTTATCCATTAATAATATTCACTGAGCCCACTGGAAAGATCACAATTTTCTACACAGTTTATGTTAAAAGGGCATGTGAGGTATCCTGCATGTAGAGTTTAACACTCGACTCGCTTACGGAAGTACCTAGCTGTGTGTTTTTTGATAATGACTCTGTAAACATGGTATTGTCTTTATAGACCTACCACATACTACAGTACATGGTGGCTATAAACATGTATATATGTACAGTGATTAGCATCTACCATACACTTACAGACTCATAATAAATGAATAAATATGCAAATGCACCTCCCCTGTGTTTACCTGTTGGCATGTAGTACATCAACCCTAAGCAATGCACACTGACTAAAAGTGTACTAACACTAACATGAACCCAGCATTAGCCAGGGTGTACATGTTCATTTTGAGGTTTCAGTATTTTGTTTACAGCACAGGAACCTATAATCTCATAGGAGCAGAAGTAGAAGTAGGAGTCACACTTTCCTTTGCAGAACAGTCATTTTTCTTTGCAGAATTAATTAGTGATAGATAATGCAGTATTTAGGAACACTTTCATTACCTGTGGAAAATAAAAAGCACATTCAACACCACAGTACTGATGTTAGGCGATATAAGGCATGGTCAGGAATGTATTTGCCCTTGTAGCAGAGAACGCTTTCACATGCATCTAAATAACAAATTATAGTTATTGTACATTTTGTTTACTGTAAGCTGCTACTGAAGATTAGTGCCTTGGTGAATACTCTCAAAGAGCAAGTTTACCATTATGTAAACATGGACTTAAGTCCACATTGTGCTGCTAGGCTCGAGCATTTAAAGTCCATATCTAACCCAGTGTGAACAAATGTGTAGGTGTATTAGAGGAGGCCAGGGTCGAGTCTAGATAACTGAGTGCTTGAGCTTTTCCATCAGCCCTCTCCTCATGCTCTCCTCACGGTTCGCTGGTGATAGTAAAATGTCCTAAACAACAGTTGCTAAAGAGGCCCCGAGGTGGCTTCTTTGTCTTATCTCTAACAAGAACGCTAGTTAACAAACAAATGAGCTGCTTAATTGGCACACCTGTGCCATTCTCCATTCGACCTCAAGTTGCAAATATTGCAGATTAACTTATTACTGACTATTATACAATTCTGTAAAATACCTTGATATGCACAGTTATGCCTAAGTAAATAAAATTTATATTGCACAATTACATTTTGTATTTTACATTATATTACATAGATAGATAGATAGGTAGATAGATAGATAGATAGATAGATAGATAGATAGATCCTGGTATTTTGCACACAAAATGTATACTACAAATTAAAGCAAGTTTAAAATAGATCTTTTAGTAATACTCCAGGTTATTATCACTTTCACTTTAAAAATAATGCTTTCAATATGAGTAAAATATTAACCTTGTAAATCAGTACACAACTTGCAAAGGATACATGTTAAAACATTTTAACCCACTGATTATTATGAGTCTATTTATTGTGTTCATTGTGTCCTCTTTATTAATTTGAACACCACACTTGAAACACGATTTCTTCTCTCAATGTGCTGTCATATTGGACGAATATGCAAACAGAAGGTCTTGTTGCTTGATTTCATAGTGGTTCTGTTAGACACCGGTCTGTAGCATCGCTGCCTTCTAAACGAATCTTACGTCCTTGTCGTGGCTCGACCCAGGAATTATGGATGACTGTTCCACCTGGGGAAGGATCCACTTGCAGCAAAGACACCACCCGCTTCTTTACTTTGGCCCTGAGAGCCCGACGAAGCTTCTGCCTCGTGAAGGCATACAGCATTGGATGGGATATAGTGGTGCCATAGGCCATGGCCAAGAACCAAAGCCGTACTCGAACAAGAGTGTCGCTGGGACCCAGAGTCAGGATTAGAATGTTTGCCACAGATATCGGTGCCCAGCAGCCTAAGAAGCTGCAGATAATAATGAGGGACATCCTGAAAACCCGTCTCTGACGCTCTCGCCGATCTCTGTGCCGCCTTACAGCTCTGCGAAGAGCGATGATGGCTGAAACTGAAGCCTGAACACCTACTGCTGGAACGGACGGCGTTGCAGTGCTGGCACTAACTAGTGGGGTGGAGGACAGAGGTGGAGGTGAGGTAGCTGTAGGGGTTGGAGCTGAAGAGGAGATGAGTGGAGGATGTGTTAATTGCTTGGTCTGGTTTGTTGTTTGTACTCCTCCTTCAATATCCGCTGAGCCCCGCTTTTTTTTACGTCTCTTCTGGCGCCCTTTACAGGTTGCTCCATTACGACGTTGACTTCTCCTCATATGCGACCCGATACGGATGTTCAGTGCTCGAAGTATTCTTGAGTAGGTGAAGAGCATGACTATGATTGTGACAAAGAAAATGGGCACCTGTAATAGGATGTGGTAGTACATTCCGAGGGCTGTGAAATAACCTTGTCCACCCACACAGAGTAGTGTCCTGTTACGCCAAGCCGGTGCCAAAGAGCTGCTGGCCAACCCGTTCTCTGGCTCCGATGAGAAAAAATCCACCTCTATAAAGGGGATGAAGAAAACTGCAAGAGACACAGCCCACACAGCAGCCAACAGAAGTGCTGCCCATCGAGGAGTGAGGAACCGGTTAGCAGGTCGCACAGAGATGTCATAGCGATCCAAACTGATGACTAGCACATTGATGGCTGTGGAGATGCTTGCAAATGTGACACAAGCTTCATGAAAGCAGCAGACAAGTTCCAGGTTGCGACCCGTTGGCAGCAGCACCACAACAATTGTTAACGGCAGACAAAGCACACACACAACAATGTCAAGAACATGTAGGTTGACCGTTACCATGTTACTCACAGAATCAACCAAGTTGGACTGGGAGCAGTAAAGCACTAGTACTGTCAAGTTACTGCTAAAGCCTAGTACCAGTTCCAGTAAGAGAAAGCAGGTAAGTGACACCTGGAAACCGATTGGATAAGGCATGAACCACCCTGTGTCGACACTTTCTTCCATTGGCCCCTCCACACTGGTGATGCTGGCCAGCGTTCCAGCCCCATCACTGGTCTCCAGCTGGAGCTGCTGAGTGTAACTCTCTGTCCCCATCTTGTCTGGGTGCAGACCTCATGTACTTTGACAAGTCATGTCGCCCCTTAGGCAGGACCATGATGACTGACCCACAGCATAATGGGATCTTGTTGGCAAAGCAGCATGCAGTCAACAAGGAAGTGGAAGTTCTAGAATAATAAGACACAAGAGATTTAGGCAGATAAAGCACATCATACACAGACAATGAGCAGCTATGCAGCATTAACCCTGATCATAAAGGATGAGATGAGAAAAAAATCCTTAATTAATGTAATTCTTGTAGAGTAAGAATTCTGATTAGCAGTTTTGCTTCCTGTCTGTAAAAGAACTGCTGCTGTGTCAGGATGTAATCTTTCCTCTAGCGATCTATTCTCTTTGGGCCCCTCGCTATTCTTGCCTTGGTTATAAAAAAAATAAAAAAAAGGATTTGTGCTGATGTTACTGCGTACATGTGTAGCCTTACAAAAATCACAGACCCTGTTTTTTCCCTGCTGCATCACTGAATTTCTCTAAATGCATATAATTGTGAAAGCATCCATCAATTTTGGTATTTTGTAGTTTTCTGTCGAATTGAATCTTGCAGTGCTACACTACTGCAACATTACTCCAGCTGCTACATATCTGCCATCCAAACTGCCACACGCCTATGGTATAATGAGCATCAGATATTGCAGTTTATGGAGAAAAGTTCCCATGTATGCGCACAGAACCTGCCGAACTTTCACACCATGCAGCCTCTAACTATAGACCAGCTAAATGATGCAAAAAAGTGAAATATGTAAATGAAATGAGATATGATTTGGATATTGAAGCACTGCACTGGATAAATTAATAAATATACACTGTAATGTCATAAGACCCAGAAAGATATATTAGTATGAAAATTATTTTTTTTTAAAAACATTTTTATTTCTTCGACTCTGCAGTCCTAAAACTACAAATAATATCAACTAAATGCAGAAGGCTGCTATACAGAACTAAACATAGAAACAGTAATAGTGATATAGTTTATAGCATAATACATGCCATCACTGAGTGCATATAAATGTATATACTATAGGCCTGTATCATCTACAGTACTGTGCCAAAAATCTGTTAAATTCCTTCATTCATTCATTTTCTATAACGCATATCCTGTACAGGGTCATGGGGGGCACTTCGGGCACGAGGCAGGATACACCATGTAAGGTATGAAAATCCATCGCAGGACACTCATGCACACAAACCCACATACACACGCACTCACAATTTGGAAATAGCGACTAGCCAAATCTGCAAGTCTGTGGACTATGAGAGGAAACCAGAGTACCCAGAGGAAACCCACTAAGCACGGGCAGAACATGCAATCTCCACAAACACAGACCTAAACCGGATTAAATTAACTAAATTAAACTATGTAGATTAAATTAAATAAATGAGACAAAAGTCTTACTGTGACGGGCTTCAAGTGCCTGAAGAAATTACAGATTGGTTGTTTGTGCAGCAACCTCAGCAGCAACCTAATTTCCCCTTTCATCAGTTCCACCCGCTCAGTTTTCAGCATCACCAGTATACTAATCACGGCCTGATCATCCGTCATCATCCGCACCTGTTTCTCACCGGTTCATGTCTTAAGTTAGGTGTTTTCATGATTGAATGATTTATATGTGGGTTAACAACCAAAACCATTCCTCTGAAACTGGTCTGGGAAACAGGGACTGGACTAAAAAATGAGAGCCAAAAATGTGCGGAAAAAATGAGAGACAAAATGTCCTGCAGGAAGGCTGGCAAACTATTCCTCAAGAATACATTAAAAATACAAGCAAGTCTGGCTCTTTGGAAGCAAAATATGAAGAAATGAAGGATGGCTCACAATTCTTAAACAGTATTATATAATAAAGCAAGATGGTACATTTTTGCAGTCTTTATTTTGTTTTCTATATTTTAGACAGTTGTTTAATTGTTTAAATGTATGGATACATTTGTATTGCAAACAAAGCAGAGCAGCACTCACAAATTATATTACTTACAGATAAGAACAAACTGCTATTTACTATTTCATTATTTACTCACCTGTTCAGGAACAGTACATTAGAGGCAGTATGTAAGCGTAAATTTTATGTGTTAAAAGGATGTTTTAGCCGATCAAATGACACAAACTTCATGAAAGATTCAGTAAAGAGCAGCTGCTCTGTTTCTTACAGTAGATCCTTATTGCTGTTTCATTTAGAGAGGCTACAAAATTACATCCTGAGAATCACACACAGTCACTCGCCCCAGCTCCAAACTAATATTCTTTACTTAAGTATGCATAAACCAAATAAACATTTTCTCAGCCTGATAGCCTACCATTCACTCCTATTATCGTTGCCATAGCAACAGGGCTAGGGGGTGATCTTAACAGGAGGCCAGATGTGCCCAAATGTTGCTGATGTGTTCTGCTTTTATTGTTTGTATCGTATTACCAAAGTATCATTGCATGGCTAAAAAGGATTAAAAACAGTTTAACGGTGGTTGCCTCAGGACAGAAAAAAAAAAAGTATTCCCTTCTTCAGATAGAACAGGACAGAGCAAGCGAGTCAGGCACAACAATAACGCGGCACAGGATACAAACGACCAGGATAATGGAGAAGTAATATAAAGGTATATAAGAAATGTGAAGGATAAGACTGCTTGCTGAGTGTTATGGTCCCTCATCCTTTTCCTTTCCCCACATTCTCATTTCTGTCGCTCTGTCTCGGTTCCTTATTCCCATTCTCCCTGTATCCTTTCCTCTTTCTGCCCCTATCCATTTCTCCCCCTCTCTGTCTCCTTTCCTCTCATCACCCGTTGATTCTCTCCTCTCTCAGCTTGTAGTACAGATTTTCAAGCTGGCTGAGAGCGTGAGTGGACTGCCTGATGTTTGCTGTGTCAGAGATGAGAACACAGAGATAATAACTGACAAGCAAAAGGGCCCGGTCTTTTATTTTCTCTCTCCTCTTCTACTGTGGCCAATGACAAAGCATGTTTGATGGGTTAACTGTAGACATCTCCAATATTGATGCCTTCTGACAGTGGAATTGGCTCTGTGATTCTTGGTCTCAAAACAGGACAGTATGAAGGAAATGAGGGGGGGGGGGGAGTGTGTGTATGTGTGTAGGGGGTGGCTAGAGACATAGTGAGGATGATGGGATGGCAATCTCATTTTACAGCTAAACATGTCGCTCCAGGAGTAAAAACGCTGCTGTGGTTTTCTCACTCAGACCCAAGAAACAAAGCTCCCGAAGGCAATACTCTCTCTCCTCCTCCTTAATCTGTTCCGTTGTGATAAAGTAGGATTATTGTCAGTGCCACTGTGTAGGTCAAACCCAAATCGAGCCCGCCAACAAATCGAGGTCCGACTATCCAAAAAAAGATACACAAGACTAGCCAGAGGGAGAGTGTTTAAGTGAGGAAATAGCAAGGTTAAATGCAAATATGGTGTGTATATCAATGACAAGTCATAGCTTAAGTGCAGGACCTATTGCAAACCTTAACTGATAAACCACTTAGGGTTGTAAAGGATTAACACAACTAAAGCAACTAAAAAAAAAGACACGGAAAAGGTGATGTTAGGTGTTTTCTGAATGATAACAGAACACATGACTTCATTCAGAACTGATCTGTCTTTGCTTCTCAAGATTACACTGGAGATATATCAGAAATCTGTTTACACATTGTCTAATTTGTGGCTACAGCCTCAAGCTCTGTTTCCTGTCAAAAGATTAAGGTGTAAATTGCTGGCAGTTTAATTCTTTTCAGTGCTCAGGAATGAGAGATTACAGGAAAGTAAGCATTGATTTTTTTTTTCTGATGGCTTAAAGATCTTGGGACTGTGTCTGTGACTAAGAGAGAATCCAATTTAAAATTCATTTGACCCAACACCACTTAGTCTACAGCCAAGCACTGACCACAAATTAGTCTATATATACTGTAAGAGGTGACAGAAATGATGTGTATAAATAGAGTGCTACCTATATAGAGCTACCTGTATATTTAAGACAAAGTTGAGTCATGCTTTAAATATTTCATTCTCCTGCAGCTTGCCTTAGTTCACTCAGGGCAGCTAAAACGTCTACATTGTTATTCATCATTGCTTAAAATTCCAGCATGCACACCACAAATGTCACAGCTTAAAACTGTTGTGTCTAAAATGTTCATGTATTGCATAAATTTGCCTTTTAAGGATAAGAGGATAAAATAAGATTAAAATGTTTTTTTCTTCTCCAAATCATAGTAAGCTCAGATATCATTCCTATTAAAGCCATAAAATAATAGATGTATAATTATACATATTGTACATTAATAAATACTAATACTGCTAGCATGTGTTAAACTTAACCGAAAATAATCTAAAATGAATAAATAATTGTTGGTGAGATTGGCTTCATTTGGATGCTGCACTCACATACTTTCTATGTCCTTGGTTATTCCTATGATCAGACGGTGTTTACTTCCTCTTCATGTGGGATAAGCTTTTAGCTATCAATGGACAGAAATATATAATTACTTAGTATCTAAATTTGAAATCTCACTTATAAAGCCTCTAAATACTTAAAAAAGCTAAAAGCCTGTTCCCAGCAATAGCAAACTGGATATACAGGGAGTGTCGATTGTGGGTTGGCTGATGAGGCTGCTTGTGTGCGATTGTGTGTGTGTGTGTGTGCTCCAGCTAACACACACTTCCTAATGAAGTCCCCTGATATGGAGGTACACTACAGGCCAAATGTACAAAAGCAAACTGCATTTTTTTTTTTTTTAAATGAGCCTTACAGTTAATCTACCAACAACCAACACAGTACATGCTTACTGAAATCTGGTCAAGGTGAAGTAGCTCACACTGAATTAAAAAGTGGAGTAGGAACAGATATGAAAAGAAGATATTATGCTATACCACTAACACGTCGGCAGAACACTCATGAATGGATTACTCAGATATTTCTGAGTGTTTTTGCCCCATATTATATTATGCTCCATTTTAACACATTAGCGTAAGTCTTAGCGGTCTCGTAAATGATTTTGTTAACCAGTGTTAAGCTGGAACATTAACAATATATAATGGAACATTATACCTAATATGATATTATCTATATAACCTAGGTGCCTATTTGATTTGTATTGCAATTCTATACGTATCATGATTTTATAAATATATATTATCCAATAGTACATATTTTTACATATTTTTTTACAATTCTAAACAAACCTATCAAATAACTTGCTCCTATCACACATAACGCTGTGCTGCCTTCCGATAAGTGAATAGTTTAAAGGGCACCACCTTTAGGATTATTGAAGAATTTCAACATTGTATCATCTCAGTGCAAACAAATATACTGTAGATCAAAAATTTATTTAAAAATTGATTTTGAAATGACTTGCCACACAAAATATTCATGATACTCAACTGAATAGATTTTTTCAGGCGAGGCGAGGCCCTATGCCCATATATATTACCCTATGCCCATATATATTACCCAGGCAGGTGCAAGGCACTGCAGTGCCAGTCCCAAGCTTCGGGAAATGGATGGGTTGTGGCAGGAAGGACACCCAGCATAAAATTCTTGCCCGTAACTTGCAGATCAAATGATCCAATGTGGCGGCCCGGAGAAAGGGGAAAAAAGCCCAGGGGAGAAACTGTTGCTTTCAAATCTTTGGCCGGGAAATTAGAAGGGATCTGTTTTAATCACTGCTTTGCATTGCTTGTACACCGGTTCAATTACAATTAGTTAGTTATACCATAACCAACAACCAAATCAATCACTTAATTCACATTACTTCATGCAGTCATGGTACAAGTCCAAGACTCTATTTCACTGATGATTAAAGTCTCTAGTGAAAGCCTAAATATTCTTCTCACATTGGTGGCTTTTTCCTTTTTTTTTCAAACTGCAAGGCAAAAATTCAGCGAAAGTCTCTGAGGTACATTTTTCTGTTTCTGTGCTGTCGTATCAGGACAATGACGAGTCTTTTGCTCACCGCACACAAAACATCACTTACTGAGAGCACATATGCCTTATACTCGAATTACAAGCAAAATACTCACTTTACTTCTCCATGGTTTTTAAAAAGAAATCCACTTTAATATAATGTCAAGAGAATGACATCGTTTTTGACCTATTGTGAGTTTGCCTCCTCATAAAAGAATGACCTCATTCCTTTTCAAACTGCCTGAGAAGAGCTGCTCATTCTGACATGCTGTGTTTTTCTATGCCTATTTTGTTCAGTTAACCAGATGGTGAGAGAGCTGCAGACATGTCTAAAGCAGTGTTTAGACACATGTGAATTAAAAAGTAGCACTGGGACCTCAGCTTCTAGGAAGGCAAAACCAATTTGGAATTCTAAGAAACCTTTAATGAGATTAAAGGTTTCTTAGAATTCCAAATCATTTTCCTCACACACATTCTTCACAATTAAGATCCACCGACTGCAAAGGAGCATGACAAAATAGAAAGCAATTGTCTTGATTTACTCCCAAATATAATGACATTTTAATTAAGAAACAGATGTACATTCATAACAATATGACAAAATGTGTCGGGGTTTCAAATTAGAGATAGAACACTGGTGATTCTTGCAGACTGCTGCCTTCTTGTTTCTTGTACGTTTCTTAACGTTTCTCAATTTACACTCTGCATGCAAGGGCAAATGAACAATAGAATAAAAAGAGGGATAAAGAATAAGAGATGAATATATATATTTTTTTAAAAACGTAAGTACAGTGTTATGCTGAACTCATCTGCCCTCTACTCCTCCACACACCTCCTACTCATAAATCTCTCCCAGAAAGAGAGAGAGAGCGAGAGATAGAGATGGCAGCCCACACAGACGAGTAGGCACAATATTTCACTACAGCTGAAACTATCCGCCATAAAACGTGACACCACTCTGCATCCTCATGAAATAATATAACAACACCATAAAACACTATGTGTCGATGAGGGCAGGCAGTCCAGTATATCATATTTCTAATTATGTGCTTTGACTTAATGACTGATACAGCTAAATAAAATGTCATACAGTTCATCATTGTGCAAACTATAAAGCACCATACCAACATGTATCCAGAGCCAATTACAGAAAACATCACCATAAATATCGCCAATTATAGAACCATCGCCAGAAACCACAGCAGCATCATTCTGCATGCTAATCTCCTACTACTGAGCTCCTCTTACATCAGTGACACTCAGATGACTGCTCTCACAACAACTTGTGTTCTGGTGGCGCTGCCCAGATATAGTCATTTGTGCTATGAGACTACTGTATATCACCCTAATGAGTTATTAAGATGTGCATTCATTGCCAAACCATGTGACATCTAGACAGGGCTGTGTGTTCTTTTGTAAAGCCCTGACTTTATGTTTGAGTTCTTTCACAGTTAGGAAGAACGAATTTCAGGACATATTGAAAAAGCTTATTGTGTGGCTCAGATCAAAACGCATGGCAGATGGCTGACTACACTCAATTTACTTTCAAGGGAACGACTGCTATTTTTGGTTCATTGGATAAAACAAGACTACAATTTTTACCCTAAGTCTTGCCATTTTGTTTTCATGACTAATATTATCTATTTCTTCTAAATAGAATACTGGTATCAACTCATCCTTTCACACTATGCCGCATGCCTGATCCCTTTGCTGATGTCTGGTGATGGTCAATAAAGCATGGTTATTAATACTTGAAAATCCATACACTTTCCCTACTGGGTGAAGCCCACAGATAAGATCTGATGTTCCGATCCGCCAGTAACGGGCCATTTTTGGAACAGAAATAACCGTTCGATGAGATACACAGACTTTAAAGCATAGGAGCTTTCTAGCCATTTCAAGCTATATCCGGTCACACTTAGAGTGGATAGTATGAACTCACAGACACGGTGGCTGGGAATGGTCATGACCTTTTCATCCACAGTGTGGAAAAAAAAACAAAAAAACAATTACACACATCTGTTCTGTTTGCGTACAGATTGTACAGACTGTGCATGCTGAATTAAACTGTTTTTCTTTTCATGCCATTGCATTAAAGGCCACTTATCATTGTACTAGTGTATAATTATACATATGCATTATTTACCTCTGGAGGAGTACAAAGAGTAAAAAGTGAGCAGAACATCAGCTACACTGATTGTGGCAGATGACCTACAGAGGACTGTAGGCAGGAAATGTCCTTTGGTTACAAATGGGAACTAATGTACCCAGTGGGCACAGATAGGACTGAAGGACATCTTCAGGACCCATTAAAGTAAGAAAATATAGACAAACTAACAAATAAATAAACAAATAAAGTTAACACCCCAAATGTCTTTAGACAAAAACGTCCTCATCCTTGAGATGTCTTGAAAAGGATCCTTGAAAAGCCCTGCTCAACATGACCTGAGGGCTAGTTTGTGTGCCCACTAGGTACATAGTCTTGTCCTACATAACCATTAAACAACTTTGAGGAATAATTGGCATAAGATGGCATGATATCACTATTTATTTTCTAAAACCAATACTACAGCACAGATAACATCCAATATTAACCATTAAAATATATTTTTTATTAAAAATACAGAGAAAAATAATGCTTAAAACCTTGGACAATTCACACCAAAAACATTTACACTGCAAAATATGTTAAAATGTAAAGTATAAATGTAATGTATACTTTAAATGATCCCAACAAAATGTGCTTTTATGTAAAAAAAAAACTTCTTTCAATTGAAATCTTCTGCATTTGTTACAAGATCAGATTATATTTACTCTTTTTCCTCTCTAATATCTGATGCACCATTTTCTTCTGGCATTGGCCTGATACCAATCCTGAATATCAGATTTGTGCCATCTCTAATAATTATGAAGCTAAATGTCAACGTGTAGACAAAATGAATCTTACAAATGCCCATTTCAACCCGCGCACTTGCACTTTGCTGGAAAACATTTGGAGAACAGAAAAATGTCTAGAAAGCCACTGAGGCTATGCTTTGACATTGAAGAAGTAGGGTTTCTTACGTGAAAAAGCTGTTACATAGATGTGCATCAGATTACCACAGCACACACCGAAGAATCCATCAACACAGGTAAGAAGGCTTATATCTTTCTTCTGCTTTTAGATTATTGAATATCTGACAAGCCACTAGCTGTTTACACAGAGACTTATCATCATTATCAACACACACACACACACACACACACACACACACACACACACACACACACACACACACACAAAGCCTCTAGTTAAAACAGTAAAATATTACTGTGAGTACTATGTAAGAAAACTATTAGGAAAGACAGATTTACAGCCAGTGATTAAGAACTGGTAGGATGTAATCAAACTTGAAGGATTTCAGGTCAATTCATATTGCTGGAATATTCTTTCATCTAACCATAAATTTGGATGATTCAGAAATAAATCTCCAGTTTTGTGGATTTTTAAAAACACATTAATAATATAACACGAAGGCTTTATAGAATTTTAAATAAGCAGTAGGTGGGGTGCAAAAGTAGGGGGTCAGAGAAAGCAGGAAAGATGGCCAGAGATAGATGGGGCCTCGGACATGGAGCCATTTGGCTGAAATGATGAAGTTTCTTATCTAGAGAAAGAGGCAATTAGAATAGAATTAATCTAATTCATCTCCTGGCAACAGAGTGAGTGAGGTAGCGAGGAAGAAAGAAAGATTAGAGGACAGTTTAATGGTAATAGATGTCTCTGTCTGTCAAGAGGTTAACTTCCATTCATATTGGAACCACACAAGCAAGGAACCCTGTCATTGAGATTCCACTCCTCTCTCAAGTATGCTTTTCACCTCATCATATCCTGCATAACCCTTTCCCTTTCCTCCATTGCATATATCATTTCATCTGGTCCTTACCCCTTTTGACTTTCCTTCTGCAACTATGAGGTACATTTGCCTTCTCTCCTTGTGTGATTTGCACTTACACTCCCTAGAACTTTACACCATCTCACATTATCTCTTTTTCTATGGGGTAGAGAATGGATTGTTGTCTTCATCACTCAATACCCTTGTCAAAGTAGTACAATTTAATGAAAAGAAAATACTCTTCTGTGCAATATGCATCAAAGCAACAGAGAACAAGCAAGTTTTGGAGGTCTATATGAACCCTGTGAGCCGTCTAAGATGAAATATGAGACTAAAACACAGAGGCACATACTGTATAATATGTATACTTTACAGAATGCATCACATTCTTGTGTGAGAGCATTGAGTAGTTAAAACTCCAAGTTAAATCCAGTCAAGCCAGGCCATTATCAATACATGTTAAAATTCCAAGCACAACAGTGCAGTCCTCTACACCTAGAATATTTTCTCACTTAACTAGACTCATGATTGTAGAAAAGAAATTCCCCTGACGAATCTTTAGTGGACCAGGAAACTAAGTCTCACAGGATTCTGCGAAGGAGACAGGGTCTCTGGGTTGAGAAGCAATGCATCTGTGATTTCAAAATCCCCTGGCTATGCATATGCCATGTATAGTGCCAGAGGTATACAGTATAATTGTATGTTTATGTGTGCTTCTTTTGATAGTATGTGGTTAGGATGTCATAGATTGTAATGTTACTTTTCTTTTTCTACTTGAAACTTCTGGTTTGACATTGCATCATTGCTTCTGTCTCATTGTAAAGTGAATCTCATTCTCATTTCCAAACATTAATTACACACTATATTAAAAGTAAGGCTGGGTAATACAAAGATAAAACTTCGATATAGAAATAAATAATGATCCGTTGGATATTGCACTATTTTTGTTAAAAAATATATATGTTTTAAAAAATAACATGTAAATATTTTATGTACAATTAAATATTTTACTTTTAAAATAGCAAAATTGTAAACCTTGGTTTTTAATCCTTATAACGTAATTCTCAAAGCAGAAATAAATCATGAATATTGTATCAGACATAATACATAATTGAACATTTTGTAATGCAAAAAAAAAGTATTTAATGTGCTGATGAAAAATCAATGATGAAGTGATGAAAGATAATATTTTCAACACATTGTCCCTGGGCTAAATACAAACTTCTTATTAGTTTAATATTATTCTCAGATTTATAAGCTTCCAACACCCTTGCCCTGCACTGTTTGCTCTATCTGTCTATCTGGATGAAATACATCACTGCGCACAAATCATGCAGATAGAACAAGCTGCTGCCTGAGCAGACTCCAAACAGACCCTACAGTATAAATATGCGTTATGGTTGAACAAAAACAGGTAGATA
>JAQMYL010000036.1:16520956-16543232 GCA_030014365.1 Clarias pachynema
TATATATACACAGCATAACTGCAAACAATGTGCAGTGGACTATAGACATGTCAAGAAGATAACATGCTCAAATAACATGAATTACATATGTAATATGTAATATATAAGTTCTATATGTTACAATATATACAGAATAAATATGGGTGGAAAATCCATTAGTGCAATGACAAACATAAGTTATGGATGGTGCAAAGATATATAGTGAATGAAGCAGTGCAATATAGACCGAAAGTGACAGTGCAGTAATATATTGGCTAACATTCAATGATCAGCTGTTCAGTGCGGTAACAGCCACAGAGAAAAATCTATTCAGAAGAACAGATGTCATTCCTCTTTTGTAAAATTTTGTTGCTTAAGTTGTTTTCGTATCTCACCCAAAACAAATATGTCACCCCCTGTTTGAATTCATCTATTCATATTCAATGAAAACTTGATCCTGGTCTTTAATCCTTAAGCTGGGGACAGGTAGGACTGAAGGACTAAAGATTAAATTGGGACATCTTCAGCAACAATATTAACACAAAATACATCTTTAGAACTAATTTACTAATAGTATCATGCATATTGTAGTACTAATAGTCTAACTACAAATTAAAGACTTTTTAAAGAGTCTTGAGTTTGTTTCTTCAGGGGACCTAAGGGCTAGTCCACATTGTTAAGCCGGAATGCACCCTGGATGGGACACATTTCTACCTGCGTGTTTTTGAAATGTAACACAAAATCGGAGACAAACCCAGCGGAAAACCCAGGATAAAGGGAACCTGTAAACCCAGAGTGTCAGTATCGAGAGCTCAGGATCATGAGAACTAGGGACCATGAAATTGTGAGATGTCCTTGTTAGGGCCCAAGCACTATATGGTGCGCAGGACCCTCTTGTTGGTATTGTTATTTTAAGGCTATATCACCTATAATGTCCCTGTTTTGGTGATACCATGCCTAAGAGTGAAAAGTGATTAGGTTCAGATTTCGTTAAAATTCCTTGCCATTTTAATATTAAATTGCTTGGATTTGCTCTTAGACCTCTGGGTCATGCTGGATCACGACCTATCATGGCATTTGATAATAGATCTATTTTGGGAGAATAAGTGTTATTAAATGACATGTTCTATTAAGGCTACCTGAAATCCTATTAATGAAAATGCAGAGAAACACGTTTGGACCGGATGGAATTGGATGGCAATCTGTCTGCCACATTTCATTTACGCTAGTTCGCCTCTCGGCAGCACTGCAAACTGAATTCCTCACGCAGCCTTACACAGACCATTGAGAGCATAGTCGAGGTTCAAATACATAGCCTGACAAGATGAGTGTATGTTTGCATATGGTAAAATTCTTGTCAAAAGTCTGTGGACACTTTTCAAAAAGTTCTTAAAAAATGAGCAGTGCATGTACATGCCTTCCAGGATGTCACAAAATTACACTCCTGAGCTCCATTAAGTGTAATTAGAACAGAAAATGGCTTCCTATATTGTAGTCAAATGATAAAAAACTTTTAGTAATGCACATCATCATTAGGGTTAATGAAAATAGTAAGTGGGGCTGTTTTTTTGTGGCTTGTGGTTCTGGGGATCTTGTGAAAATGTATGCCACCATGGATTCTGCTAATTGCTATAGGATATGTGAGTACAAAACCTGGGTGCTCTAAGCTGGAAGGTCTTGGTACACATGCACATATGTACAAAGACCTTCCACCAAAAGCACCCAGGTTTTTAGACTACCCATGGTTAATTATTTGATGTTCACAGATCCATATTTTGTAGTAATCCTTACATAATGAACAGAATATTTGGTTTATTCAGGGTTATAAACTAATCAATATTAACCTCAGAAAATATAGGCTACAAAAAAATGGAGTAGTCTTAATATAAAAAGATGACTGTGTCTATGTGGACTCGTTCAGCAGCGCTTACAGGCAATGACATTCATACACAACTTTAACAGAAGAAAAATACAAGCACACATTTTAATTAAAGTGGTTCAAGATTTGGTAAAATATTTTGTAAAAATATTTACACATTTACTCATTTAAAAAATGACATTAGTATGTTAGGGAAACCCTTTAACATTAAAAACAGATATCAAACAGACATATACAAGGTAAAAACAACAAGTAAATGAGCTATAATGCTGGCCATATGACAGGGGAGTAGCTGCTGACCTTAAAATTTACATTTATGCATTTTATGTCATTATACATTTGAGCAGTTGAGGGCCTTGCTCTAGGGCCCAACAGGGACAATTTAGTGGTCGTGGGATTTGAACCTGGGACCTAACGAACTGTAATCCAATGCCCTAACCACTGAGCTCTATGATCCATTATAATTTCATTGCTCTTTAATGCAACATATCTGCCTTGTGAATTTTTAAATAACAACTGAAGCATTATGGGTATGTGAAAAAAAAAAAATCCTTGAGTAATTGGAACTACATTACAGGTATGAAACATATACAGAGATGGTATTTTGTGGCCATTCATGTTGCCCAGAGAAACAAATCAGATATTCTGCAAATGCAGTACTGTCAAAAATATAATTAGGTTCCATGTCTACATGTCTAAAAACCTGGACACACCACTGACACGTGCAAGGTTAAAATTATCTGGTTAAAAAAAGATCTTCATATCCTGCAATAGCGCACACCAGGCTTGAAAATTTCAGTGATTTTAGACCTTGATTACCTGGCTCATGTGCTACAGGCTGTTCGGGACCTGGGCATCTTTAGAAATGTAGAGCAGCTGCCTGAACTAGAATCTCACATTAGTTAAGTTGAGACTTGGGGTAAGACAAGCATTAACTTATTGTAATCTGCTTTCAATACTTTAGCTCCAGAATACAGAAACAATAGTTCAATCTTGATGTGCCTCACAGTCTTTCGATCCCACTTGTCTAGTCATCTGTTCGACCAGTTCGCTTCTAACAAACTGACCAATTGGTGGTGAGGCTGTGGTTGGAGTGTTGTGCGAGTGAATGGGCATGATTTGGAAAGGACACTGAGTGGTATGGAGTGGTGGGTGCAGGATCCAAATGCGTCATCCACTCTCTTCTGTGTGAAAGGGATCATTTCCGTCCACTTTACTCCCTCCAGCTGTGCCTTTCTACACTCTCTCTCATTCGCTCCTTCCTTCTTTCTATCTCTCTATATTTCTTCTCTCCTCGTTTATCTCTGTTCCTCATGCCCTCCCTCTTCCCCTCCTCCTTCTCCTCCTTCCTAAATCTGGTAATACTCTCATGCTCTCTCTCCCTTTCGTTCTCTCTCTCTCTCTCTCGTTCTCTCTCTCTCTGTCTCACACACATTCTGTTCCTGTCTCTATCCCACCAGGCGATTTTTTGCACATTTCCCTCAGAAGCAATTACAGGCTGATGTGGGATTAGGGAAAGCACCCATTCGTTGGCCAATTACAGCCCAGGCCAGTTAGACAAGCATGTCATCCCCTTCCCTTCTCATTCTGCACATACACACATACAAGTACACACACACACAGACACACACACATTTTGAGGCTATCTATGCATAACTATACTCAGATCAAAAGGCTGCGTGAAAATCTTAGAAGCTTTAAATTCAATGTTTAATTCAAGTTCATGGAAATAATACAGTAGGCATAACAATCAGTATAAATACAAAATGTGAGTAATTCTTGGCAGTAAAAATATGAATAAATATGAATATCTGCATTGTTAAACAGACACATCTATGTATCTAAAACTAATATTTGCAAATAGCAAAATATAACAAGTACAGTAAATTCCAGTTTACTCTCATAGCAAAACCCTTTGCTCTGAAAGAAAGTATGGCATGTACGATTTGGTGATTATAGTCCAGTAACATAGGTAACATGACACCACAGTGGTTTCTAAGCCATTTGCTCGGGCAAAGGCAAGCCTCTTAAACTCCCAAGTTTCTAGTTTCTGTGGTCAGCTGCTGTTTTCTTCCATTGGATGGCCTGTAATGGCTTGTTTATGTTTCTGGAGGCAGTCAGTTGTGCCTCAGCTTTCTCATCCTCATCAATAAGATGTTGCATGTAGTATGAAGTGCCCAGTAAAACATGACCAGTGGTCTGCATGCTGAACAAAGTCCATCTTAGAGCCTCCCTGTGGGTACAGAGACAAGAAAAGTCACCATCGTTGATTAGTGATTGGAATGACTGTCTGTCTGTGTGTCTACCTACCAGTCTTTCTGTCTGCTTGTCTCTGTGTTGCACCAAAATACTTTGCTGAATAAAATTCTACTAGCAGCTGAAATCTATATCATCATTTGCTCCTGTTCAGTGAACTGAAATGCTGTCTGTTAGATATTTGTTTGCTCATATTCATTGATAATTATACTGTGCTGAAATGCTTTGTGGTAGAGCGTTTAAGCATTGTGATATCTTCCTAACATGACTACCAACTACATTATTGAATATGGTACTCCTGTGCAGCTGTGACGAAGAATAAATCTGCTCACCTGAACATTCTCTTGGCATGATAGCACTGCAGGTCATATGACAAAGAGTACATCCCATAGAGTGTCATCTGTACGTTCAGGCAGCCGATGAATTCCTTCGGGTGGTTTTTGTAAAAATCAAGGGTCAGTTTAGCGAGATCCTTCCTATGCTGCATCTTGCGTTCTGCAGCTTGACCCCCTAAGTGACCACTCTGTAAAAACATCACGGATTTTATAGTGCCATTTTGCATTAATATTTCAGAGGAGTGCTGTGTATCCTACAATCAAAAACAGTAAAGGATTTTGTGCTTGAAGGACCTTCAAAACCATCATAGGTTTCAACATAGTGACTGATGTGCAACGCATCAGAAAGAAAAGCCCAAGGCAAGGTATGGAGTGAAAATACAGCACTGGATATGTGCTTGTGTTTAACTTTTGTAAGTATCTGTCAAAATGTGATGGATAATGCAAGAGCAGGGTCAAATTGTCCCCATAGCCCTCCTCTCCTCTTTCCCTCTAATCTTTTGGGCCGCTGCTCTGATAATTAATCTGATGTGCATTCAAATTATTACATTTAAAATAATGGGTGAGGGTGAATGCTGGACAACAGAGAGAGGAGGTAAAAGCATAAACTAATGTGCCAGGCATAGCATGACAAGAACCAAGTAAACACAAAGGTTAATGGCATTTGGGAAACAGCAAATTATTACAGATATAATTAAGCGTGTATGTAAATTACCTGTTTGACAAACATTGTTTAAATTAGAGAGAGTAGTGGGCTGCCTAAGTGGTGTTTATATTGAGACAGGCTAGCCAGTCTAGAGTTAAGGAAAAGGAATTACTACTGTGTACCTCTGTTGCCGCCCAGCTCATTGCAGTGCCATAGTGAATTAAATAATTACACTTTGTTCATATTAACAATCATCACCTAACATATGATGTATTGACAAGAATCCTCTTTCTTAAGATATTCCTTGTGTGCTTCTTTATTAAAATAATGTTGTACATGTTTGTGTGTCAGCAACTAGAAATGTGAGAATGGTACCTACCTGAGATGTCCATTTCTGTCCTTTCTCCAAGACCATTAGCACAGTGCTATCCTTAAGGGTCTGGAAGAAGTCCTCTGTGTCGACTCCTGTCCCATCCTCATCCAGCACCAGGCCTGCCACGCAGGATACACAGAATGCATCCATCGTCTGAGGGGCAAAGTGCAAAAGAGTCTAGTCAGAGAATGTGACTCATTTCCTTGGCAAATTTGCAAATATTTAAAAGACTTTATGGTACTGATTAAAATGTCTACATACTGTCATTAAGAAAGAAAAGAAGGACAGCTGCACAGTTATTAAAACTCTATGAACCTGGAATTGGCTACTTTAATATCAGTTTCAGACACTTCATCAATTTAGACATTAATTTTAAAGACTACTACTGTACATGCATACTGTGTCTATATATCTATATATCTTTATAGATATAGTTTCTTATATACTGTATATATATAAACTTAAGTATTATCTTTCTTTCTTCCTTCCTTCCTTTCTTCCTTTCTCTCTTCCTTTCTTTGTTAATTGTCTTTCTATGTCTGAATCGGTATCATTCTTTTCTTCTCTATTTTCTTCTCATCCTTCTTCAACTCACAGCTGAATGTGATCTTGAGGAGCTGTCAAAAACGGACCATCCAAATGTCCTTACATCACACCCTCCCCCCATCCCCCAGTCTTCCCTCTTTCTCCTCTCCTCACCTTGTTCAGTAAGTCTGTCAGTCCATCTGCCATAATGCCTTTTTTGACAGAGCGGTCTGAGTTGGTGACCCGAAACGGTCTGGGGCGCGGGTTAAAACTAGGCAGAACAGATGCACTGGCTGCTACACATCTGGTAGATATACTGTGAACACATACACATGGAGCATACAGAAGTGTTTGCTTTTTTAAAAAATGATAAGGCAGTACACATCCTTTATTAACTATAATAATAAACAGTGGAAATACTGTAATGATATTGGCAAGACACTCACTTGGAGAGAGAAGGTGAGAACAGATTGAGAGACTTTTTGGCGTAATCCATTCTATTCAACCAGCAGTGTCTGAGATTGGAAAAAAAGACAAAACCAAAATAACTAAGACAATAGAAAAAGGAGTGTTGAACAAATAAAGAGAAAGATGGAAATAGATGTACAAATTCAGCCAGAAAGAACATTTAAATCTTTTTCTAGCTAGCAAAATTAGCAGCTTACTATCCTCAAACAGCATTTCACATATCACTACAATCAGTACAGCCAATACTATAAGTAGTTTAAAGGTGATGGCTTAGAAATATAAGCTTCAATATTTTCAACATCTCAAACAACAGGAAAAGTTAAAAAATAAAGTTTATTTTTTAATACAGGACACAATACCATTGTACTCATTTTAAGATGTGTTCTAAAGTTCACCTTTGCTTTAACTTTTAATCATAAATAGACATCACCAACCAAAATATGTACAATTGACTGGAAACTGTACAGTAATATAAGAAATATGTGCTTATTCTGTACTGCCTCATGCCCAGCTTTCTGGATCCACTGAGATCCTAACAGGATAAATCAGTTACTAAATATGAGTAAATTCAAATGTACATGACCACATTTTACCTCAATGTACCTAGATCTTGGATCTTTCTCCTTCAGTATCACTCTTCTGAAATTTCTCTCTGGTGTTGGTCAGTCAGATCACTGCGTTCTCGAAATGTCAGTGCATTCTGTGTGCCTGCTCTCTTTCTAGTCCTGTGGTGTCGTTGCGTCATTCATTCTTTGACCTTTGCTCCAGTCTGACAGCAGGGAGGATATGGGTTACAGTTGTGTTAAGCAAGGCTTTGTCAAAACCTCCCACACTAAACATTTTATTATGAGCCATGCCACAAGCATCAGACTCACCTGTCATTTATTTCCTATGACATAGAGACAATTAGCTTTAAAGGCACTAAATTAACCCATTTGTTTCCCACTAGGGTAGACATTACTGTGTGTGTCTTTAAAAATCAATAAAGGTATAGATACATACACCAATCAGCCATAACATTAACACCATATAATATTAACACATTAACAGTGATTATCAATTATTTACCATTACTGGTCACAGGATCACAGGCACCCAAGGCTCACCCATGACTCAGGCCAGCTGGATCAATCCCACAAAAAGCCAATGAAGTACATATTGCTGAAAAACGTAATTGCTGGCAATGATTGAATAGCACCAGAACACCCAGGACCAGAACACATAGCCTGCCACACATGAGGCACAGCAGGAAAAGAGCTCAAGGCCTTTAAACTCCCTACAGTCCCTTTCTGGATTTTTTTTTTTTTTAACTGTGAAATAACACATTTGTCTTAACAATATCAACCATTCAAAGAAGAATACTGCATATTTTGGATGACTTCATCATTGTTTTACAATGTATAAAGGTATGTTCAAACATTTGACTGGTATATTATATTATATTATATTATATTATATTATATTATATTATATTATTGATTTCACAAATTGAAATGTTACAATATGTAATAAACTTGCATAAAACCTATATCAGTGCTTGTGGCATGTAGCACATTGCATGAAAACAGAATGTGAGACAGAATGTGCAAATTCATTTATAATTAAAAGTAGAACTAAATTTAGTTACCAGTCTACATCCAATGTTGATGTAAATACGTGAAAAAAGTGGACCGTAAACATAAACCTGAACTTTTCTTTATTCGTGTAAGATCAAAGTCCAGTCATGATGTCATTAGACATTAACACCATATCTCCTGATCCCTTATAAGGAGTCTCTTATCTGGCATGTTCTGTAAAGATAGATCCTGATCTGATCTCATTGTCATGTGACCACTCTCACTTGTATTGACACAGACATATGATAATGTGGTCTAATATTTCAGCCTCATTTTAACACAACCCCAATGTTGCATTATCTCAGATTAGGAACAGAAAAGACAAATTATAATTTCTTTGCCCAAACTCAGGTTCTTATGAAACTTATTCTTCATTATTAGTGTCACACATGAAGCTAAGATGTAAATGGCAGATGACTTTGGTTTTGGCACAGGGTACCTTGTTATACCAGGGTATATACCCACATTAATGTTTCTTCATCTTCTTGCAGATGACTTCGTAAGTCAGGGCCACTCCTTGCTGATAGTTCAGTGCCTAAAGCAACACTTTGGCCTAGTAGAGTGTTTCTTTCTCAACATGCTCGCTACTGCCAGAACTTTTAGCACAGTCTGTAACCATGGAAAAAAAATCAGTGTCATCTGCATATACACAAACACTGTTTTGTGGTGTGTTTTTCTTTTTAAATGTGGCCTGTGTATGTCTACAGAATAGTTTAAATCTAAACTTGACCTACACCAAAACCTATATAACTGCATGCAAAGTAAGACTTTTCAAAACAGGTTGTTTACTAATGGCTACATGTTATTGTAATACCAGCCATATTGGTCTTTAAATAACATTTATTCATTTATATATATCACCCTCAGTCTAACTGTAACTATTAAAATATATGAATCATTAATTATCAGGACTAAATAATAATAAAGACAAGTACCTACACATTTCAGCCATTTTGGCCTTTATGGTGTGGTGTGTCTTAGGTCAAACATCCTATATTAAAATTGAAGTCAGCTGAAATCAAATACACAGATAAAGTCATGTGATCAGAATGAGGTGATCAGGAATTAATAGGCAAACATGTATTGCAATAAAATGTACAATAATAAAGAGAAAAATCAGAGCTATCATGAAAATCATAAAGAGAATTTAGTTATTTAAAATATATAAAGCTGAAATTTGGAAAAAATTTGAAAGTTTGAGTATGGAAGGGTATCTGGCGTAAAGGCTAAGCCAACCTCTTGGTGGGGGCAGCTGAAAGAACAACAACAATAGAGAATTTACTCACTTAAACATCATCTATACCACTTTATTCTGTATACATTGTTACGGGGGCTTGGAGCCTATGCCAGGAGACTTAGGGCACGAGGTGGGGTATACACAGGTATATCCATTGCAGGGTACACACACATACTAGTCAATTTGGGAATTCCAATTAGCCTAATCTGCATGTCTTTTTTTGTGACTGTGAGAGGTAGCTGAAGTACCTGAAGGAAACCCACTAAACTCCATGCAAACTCCATGTACACAACATTAAGCGGGAATCAAACCCGGAAACTGAAAGTACTCCCCCAAGCCACTATGCCGCCTAGAGGATTTATTTATATTAAATTACAGATATGGTATAAAATTGACTTCTCAATTAAGTCCTGGTCTTTGAGTAGCTGTAAAAGGATAAATACAGTTAGGGTTCCCTCTGCAATGCATAGTTTTCAGCCTAACTAAAATACATATTTGTCTTTCTATTATTATTATTTTAATAAAAGCTTTAGCCATCACTCTCAGTACAGTGGATGCATTACATAAATACATATACTGTAGTATGTTAAGTTTCTAAGGAAACAGGACATTTCAGAAAGAAGTCCCTCAATAACTGTGCAGGAAAAATGCTTCTGAGGGTATAAAATTTAAATCGAGTGGATGTCCAAGAATAGTTGAGAAAAAGTATACAGTACATTTTGTCATTAATATAATGAGGGGAAAATGCAAGCATTTTTTTTTTCACACAGGACTAAAAACATAACCACACAAACATCTCTATAAGACGACTGTCACATGTGACCTTGTAAATTATGTAAAGCACAATAAAATTAAGAGCATCAACAGGGAGTTGGCGTAGAGAGACATCACGTATAAGACAGAGTCACGTATTGTTACTGTTGTATTCTTCTCTATCTTTCTCCTTCACACTCACACACACAGTACATTATGTTACAAATATCACTGTCATCAAGGAAGAACAGCTGTATCATTGTATAACAATTCAGTTGTTTAACTGATATATTTATCCACCAAATAAATAACCTCCAGATTAACTCATGCATAGAAACAGATAAAAAAGGGAGCATTAGAAACATGTCAGCCCATGATAAAATAAAAAAATCTAATTACATGGAGCATGTTAAGCATTAGCAATCTTAAACATCTGGTGGCGTTTATGAGCATCACCAGAGATGGTGATTATGATGAGCTGCAGGTCAGACGATCCTCAATAACGTCTGGCATTGACCACGGACTCTGCGGCAAGATAACAACCACCTGCTTCAGCTCAAGTGGAACTAATGACACCATGTGGAGAGTAAAAAGCACTTCAGCTCTGTCTATCCAAGAAATTTCAGCAGAGCCTGTGTGACCATTAAAAATAAATTGTGCTTGCAGTTTAGCTTAAAATAAAAATAGTAAAAGAGGCAAGAAATGTGTTCTGTTCATAGATTTTTATTTGTGGTTTACATTAGTGTTAATCGTGACCAAGCAGGATATCTTTAAAATGATAAAAATGTGACTATAAGGTAATAGATGAAATAAAATAAAATAAACAAGAAAACACAGTGACTGAAATCTGACACTTCATTTGCCATCTAATTCAAAAAAAAAAAACAAAAAAAAACTATTTATATATAATTAAATATGTTTATAACATGTGGAAGTAATTCTGCTATAAACTGAAGAGTTTCCACAAAATCCCAGTTAATATGCCAAAAGTAAAGACTAAGATAGAACAGTGGAGGAGGTGACAGAAAACATTTACCAGAAAGAAGACATGAGAAACCCCCTGCTTGGTAACTTGGTAACTGCCTTGATGGACTTAGTGGGCGGGATTTATTATACAGTATCCTAGGGAACATTATGCTTGGAGAGATATTTATGGTTTATATCTATATCAGCTATATATAGCTACATATCACCTATATATATATAAATATATAGGTGTTTAGTACAGTATGTGTAAATGAGTGTAGTCAGGGGGAATATTAATAAAGCTTTTTCAGAGCACTCTGCTGTCACCAGCTGACTCTCGCATTTCTGTTGGAGCTACACTTACTTTATGAGTTGCCTTTTAAGAAAAACGAATAGATATTCTGCTTTTCCTTGGGAGAAATTTATTTTAGGGCTTGAAAAAAAATTCTGAACCTTGGCTTTACATCAATTACAGTCTCCATGTGTTCAGGCTACAAAATGGGAAATACTGAATATACGCATCCATGTTCATCTTTAGTTAGCAATAATCTTGTTAGCTAACATTAGTGATAAGGATGTATTTACCATCTCAAAGCAAACATATAGACGTGTTATAGATGTAACGTGAAAATGTATGTATGTTGATTGGTCTAATATAAATTCCAATACATACACCAATCAGCTGTAACATTATGACCACCCGCCTTATATTGTGTAGGTCCCCAACTCTTGGCACCAAAACAACAATGACTGTTTGTTCTGACAACTTTTGATTGGAACCAGCATTAACATTTTCATCAGTTTTTTGAGTTAAAATATTTTGTCAACTGTATCAGACTACATGGGCCAGCATTCACTCCCCAAGTGCATCAGTGACCCATGTCTGCCCAAGTTTTCCTTATTTGGACCACTTTTGGTAGTTTCTGACCAGTGCAAACTGAAAACATCCTACAAGGACTGATGTTTTGGAATTGCTCTGACCCAGTCATCTAGCCATTACGATTTAATCCATGTCACAGTACCTACAGTTAGAACATTTCATTACAATGGCACCTTAAAGTGGGCGCAGCAAATTAACCTGAAATTGTAAAAAGTGTTTGGAAATTGTGAAACTATTAGGCAGTAAGTGAACCTGAAATTGATGTGTTGGTGGTAGATAAAAAGAGCAAGTGCAAGGATTTAAATGACTTTGAGAGCCAAATTGTGATGGCTAGATGACTGGGTCAGGATAACCAAAATCAAAAACTCTTGTTAGTTATTTCTAGTCTGCAGTAACCAAGACCTACCAAAAGTGTTCCGAAGAAGGAAAACAGGTGAACTGGCAACAGGGTCATGGGCAGTCAAGGCTTAATGATGCACATGGGAAGTGAAGGCTGGCCTGTGTAGTCTAGTGATGGGTCATTCATGAACGATTCGTTCTTTTTGAACAAGTCTTATCATGACACATAAGAACGAGTAGTCTCAGAGTGATTTGTTCCTTTTTCTAGTGGGCGCGCATGTGCAAAGCATCGCAAAACCTCCGTAGATTATGTACAGGACAGATTATAATGACATAATGTGGTTATTATGCCCTGCATATAAAACCCAAACTTTTCAGGGTACTCTGATGTGTGCATTTATCTATTCATGTAACTAAAGTTTTTATTTCATGATATAAGCAAGCAGTGAAGTCCTGTGAGAATGAGCAGAGAATAAACAGGTGAATTATTTGTGCTACAGTAGTTTTCAGTATAAGTAACTGGGCAAAAAGTTTCAATGCTGTTGTGTTTTTCTTGAAAGGGAGAACATGTTGTCCCTTTCATATACAGTATGTGAAAATTATTCTATTTGTATGACAACCCGCTATAACTGACAATTACCTTACTATCCTTACATTAGGCTAAACCCTGAGTGGTTAAGCAATTAGAATGCTTGGCTCAGTTAACTTTCTAGGGTTCACATAGTGAGTAAACAATGCTGATTTTGGACTTTTAAATTACAAAATGTAATAGTCAATCCTGTTTTACAATCCTGTGGCAAAAACAGGAAATTATCTAAATACAACTGTACTATTAATCAAAGCTATGTTTTCAGTGTATTAGCTTTTACCCTGTGTAGTGAGTAGAGAAATAATATGCAGCAACATAAATTGTGGCGGCACGGCAGCTTGGTGGTTAGCACTGTCACCTTGCACCTCCAGGGTCCGGGATTGATTCCCACCTCTGTATGCATGGAGTTTGCATGTTCTCCCTGTGCTTAGTGGGTTTCATCCGGGTACTCCGGTTTCCTCCCACAGTCCAAAGACATGCAGATTGGGCTAATTGGCTTTCCCCAAATTGCCCATAGTGTCTGAATGAGTGTATGAGTGTGTGTTCTGTGATGGATTGTCACCCTGTCCAGGGTGTACCCGCCTCTTGCCCTAATTCTCCTGAGCCCCCCGTGACCCTGTATACAAGGACATAAATTACCATTTGTATGTCAGGCCAGATTACAGGAAAAACTAATTAAAAAGGACAAAGCCTTTCATGTTTTCAACCCAGCAAAAACACGATAGGAGGGGTATTACATAGAAGGATTACTACCACTACTATTCTTTTGTTAAAGGACATGTTGCAGCATAGGAAGTGCACACAAAGTGCTGATGATCACAGGAGCCAGTATTAACCTTTGGGTTATGCATATCCATGTCTAGTGTTTAAAATAGGCTTATTAAAAACCTTGTTTTTAGACCCTGTGTTTTAGACAGTTGTCATTCCAGATGCCGCGTGACAGATCAGTCACTCATTGTCCTAACCGCTTTATCCTGTATACATAGTCGCAGGGGGCCTGAAGCCTATCCCAGGACACTTGGTGGTGCACACTCTGGACGGGGTGCCAATGCATCGCAGGGTACCAACTTACAAACATACACTCACACGCACATTCACACACTATGGGCAATTTGGGAACGCCTATTAGCCTAACCATGTCTTTGTAAATCCACCAAGCATGAGGAGAACATGAAAACTCCACGCACACAGACCCAAGTTGGGAATAAAACCTGGACCCTGGAGGTGCAAGGCGAAAGCGCTAGCCACTAAGCCATCGTACTACCCCATCTGACAGATGATTAATATGATTATTGGTAGAATGTACTTGCTTTAAGCTGCAGTGTTTTTGAATATTTGATACAATACCCCAAAACATATTCATTAATGCTGAATCACACTTCACTCCATGTACTCTTTGTGGACGCTCATATTTATGAGTTTAATTATTGAAATGTGGTCTTTCACAATACTACAACATATCATAGCACTGCAGAGACAATATCCGTCCCTTCATTGTTGGCTTATCTGTCACACATCACCACCAAACCATTCTCAACCATTCAGTCTTTTCCATGCATCATCTTTGTAATTAATACCATAAATATGTCATGGGCAGACACAAGCACAGCCAAATTAACACAATTTATTATACAAGTATACACATAACAAACAAAGAGCTCTAAGTAACATGACTTTGTATTCTGCTGGTGTCCTCTCTTTGGCTGTTATACTACTCAGACAAACACATTGTTCTAACTTGGCTGATTAGACAAATACAATTCTAGAGGATTTTTTTTCTTTCTTTTTTTAAGGATCCACAGACTTGCCAGGTGCAGGTTTGATGCAGGTGGTTTTATATATATATATGACATCACCTGACTATTTCATATCTCTTGCTTTGCTGCTAGTCTACAATTCAAGTCCACAAAGACAACACTTATTTCCTTTTACCAATGCGTGCCATGAGTTCAGCATTGGCCGCAGCCTTGGCCCGCATGTCATGCTCTTTGGCCATGTCTATCAAGACACTTAAAATTGTTGTAGGCACGTCAAGGGAAAGGGCAAAGCGCGAACCCTGCATTGCTCGTTTAGGACTTGATGAAATTGGACGCATGGTGCGCACTCCCCGTGGCTCAAGGCGCTGTTTTGGTGAGAGTTGAGCGCTTTCAATTCCGAAGCGACTCAGGACATCGACAAACATCTTATCGTGCACCTCCTCATTCTCATCTGTTACTGCATTGTAGTTCTGTCTCTGACTGCGAGAAGGGCAGGGCAGAAGAAGCAGGAGCAGCAGATAGAAACTCATCAATGTTGTACGCATTGTCACCTCACAGCAGAGCCAATCTACACACACACCTTTAATGGTGGGATGAAAGGAACATGGTGAGTCAGAGAGGATGAGGAAAAACACAGAAAGAGAAAAAAAGAGTTAAACATCGACAGAATGAAAAGGACATGATTTATTTTGACTTAATACTGTATATAACAGATAGAAGATCTAAATTATATGTAGAATAACTTATTTATATGACCTACTGTGAAAGACCTATCCAATATAATACTCAGTAAACCACAGGGTTCTTGTACCTTATACATCACTATACAATAACTGGCTTATTTATTATTATACACACACACACACACACACACACACACACACACACACACACACACACACACACATATATATATATGGTATATATATATATACTGTATATACATAATAAATGTATTTATTTATTTATTTATTTATAGTGACAAGAAGCTTGAGAATGTTGCACAGATGAAGATCAGCATTTATGTATTTTTATGTTGAAGAACTTTCTGCCACTTACTGTAATGAAAACATTTATGTAGGAAATATAATAATGATGTAGTAGGTTAATACTACAACTATGTTATATTTTCTAACTAGAGTTCTTTCGAAATAATCATTTGACTTTACCTGGTTTGAGGCATTTTTTAAAAATAATCAATTTATTGGCTCTGAGCTTAGATCATGGATTCTATCATAATACTGTCACATGCAATAACAGGAGTTATTAATCTAAACATAAAGTTACCCATGATTAATGTTTGTAAATAACATTTGCATAACAAAATCTCGCCTTAGCATTAAAGATGATAATTAACTACACAGATCATTGTTCCAGTAGCTCCATTATCTACTTACCCAGGATCTTACCTGACTTGTTGCAGCGCAGTGTAAACTTTCACCTTTCTGGTTTTGTATGAAGTTCTATAAGGCCTGTTTCCCCTCACTTTTACCACCTCTGCATCACTCTTCTCTTTGTTTAGCTTTCTTTCAGTCGGCTTCTTCTGCTTCTCTAAACCGTTTGCAGAAGCCAGACCTCAACCACAAAATGACAAATCTTCATGTTCTTCACCCTTTGCCAGCACCACCCTTATTCTCTCTCCGGCTGCCTACGTCTTTCCGCCCACCGCTGCATCACCCCATTCTTTACCACCCCCCCCCCCACACACACACACACACACACTTTGTTTATCTGTTCTATCTTTCCTCTTCATGCTTCTTACCCTCTTTTCATTTCCCCCTCCCTCATCCTCATCTCATCATTTGACTAAAAATACATATCAGAGTTATTAGAGGTATTCAGCATTGTTTCTTTGGTGCATTTAATAAAAGGCACAAGCTGCCCTCCTCTCTTCTTGCTTAAACAGCACCCTGTAGTGTGTAGTTGCCCGAACCTGCTGCATCCACTTAATACATAAACATCTCCTGACGTGTCCTTCTCTCAGCAAGCTTATTCATAGGCTGCTTTTGAAATGTTGAAAGAATACGACTGGTATCACCTGAATCTCGCTAAATGGTTCTGGATAATTAGTATTATATCCACCTTATAAGCTTTGAACCTTTTTTATGACGCTGTCTGTCGATTCTTGGCTCTGAGTAAATGCAGTGTGTGACTATTATTTGTAAAAGAAGTACTGACGTCAGTTGGCCAGGATAAAAATATAGGCTTTGCCTCTCAGTAACAGTTCTTTGTTGTTTTTCCACTCTAATATCAAGTTAGGTATGAGACTAAAACAAAGTACAGACACTTTCTCTACCCTTTTCCCCTCAATCCTTGGACCTGTTGATAAGCGGCTTCCCAATTACACACTGCTGCCATCACTGTTGTTCTGCTGAGATGGTTTCACTGTTACACCACAAGCACTAATGATGCTCTAAATTTTGTGAGCTGACTCTAAAAGCTTTTTCCAACTTATATGAGATCACACTGAAATCCCTGGTGAACCAAAAAAGCTGGATTTGAGGCTTATTCTTTTAAAATATGGATATTCTTCTTTGTCTGAACAAACAAGGCACTGTAAGGATTGGTGGGGTTTTGTCATGTTCAAAGTCCTTAACAGCAGTGCTGTCTTCATGACTATAGATAATAAAGGCACAAACACCAGTTAGAGTTTTATTGTTCCTTTGTAATTTTTTAAAAACATTTTTAAAAAAGAGATCATTGGAATATTTGCATGTAAAGGGACTGTGACCCAACAAGATGAAATAAAAGGTGCTTTTATATTTTATCTAAAAAGTTAAGCTTTAAATGTCTGCCAAGGCAACAAATGTGAATACAGACAGCATACAGAGACAGATTTAGACATCTTTCTGTATCCGCGAGGATCTACGGAAAAAAAAAAAAATTAATAAAAAACGTTTTTTTAAAGAAAACCTAATGCTAGATGTAGTTTTGCAGAAACTGAAAATTGGACTGTCCCATGTACCAAGATTCTCAAAAAAGGCATTTCCCTTAACAGCATTTCATAGACACAATTATATACATAGAGTGACTTAAAGAAATCCCTTGTAGGTTCCATCAAAAACACATCATCATGGTAGTTAATTAGGTCAGGGTCTAAAAATACCACTGACCTAAAACCCTACGGGAAGGTGTTAGTACAACATGAAATTCATGAATGTGCTTGTGTGGCCTGCAATGGATTGACACCCCCTGAAGCGTGTACCGTACCTTGTGCCCTGAATCCCACAAGGAGTAAATGAGTTATAATTCATAATCTTATATTTGATTTATGGCAACATATGACAACATGATAAAATCTCCATTTGTCAAAAATTAAAGGTATTTCCATATGCTAACATTTTTATATATTAAAATATAAAAAACAGTCACACACTAATATTATATTATATTATAAAATATTCTTATAAGAATAATTTTTTGCTGGAGCGCCTTTTGCTTTCAGTCCAGAGTCACATTCATTCCTCATGCAGATCTTGTATTGATGAGGGGAGATTCACACCTCTGTGTAAAGTCTTCTAATTACAAAGTTTCTCAATGGGGCTAAGGTCTGGACTGGTGGCCAATCTGTTTGTGAAACAATCCTGACATTGTTACTTTTGAATATGCCTGTGCCATGAAGAACAAAAATAATCTGTTTCTGGGAAAAAAACTGGTCTTTCAGTATATTCAGGTTATGGGCACATAAGTTCCTGAACCTTAATCTGATTGACTGAAGCAACCCCAGATTGTATACTTCCCCCACAGGCATGTACAATAGGCATTAGTGGGCATCTTCGCTTCATCTGCCTCTCTTCCTACCCAGATGCACCCCTCACTCTGAAACAGAGTAAATCTGGACTCATCAGACCACATGACTTTTTTCCATTGCTCCACAGTCCATTCTTTATGCTCACTAACAAATTTAAGCCTTTTTTCCAAGTAGCCTCACAGATAAGATGGTTTTCTTTAGTTTACACACCTGTGTCCCAATCTCTTCTTTTTGCATTGTGCATGTGGAAATGCACTTTCACTCCTGAACATAGCCATCAGTTCTACTGTTTTTCATGATTTGAAGTGTTTAAGTGCATCTCCCTTTAAGCTCATTCAAAATGTTTTTCCAACCAAGTTTCTTAAGGTTTCACCACTATCCCTCCTGGGTTTAATAATGTGTTGGACAGTTTATATCCCTGGTAGTAGTTTAAGTAATCTACTTAGTTTCTTTCTTTGCTTGATGTAGGCCAATAATTTGCAGCTTCTGAAACAGACTAACATTTTTGCAACAACCACAGGATATGTCTTCTGACATAGTTGTTTAAGAAATGAGAAACTACTTACCGCATCATCTTGTTTCCAGCTGAACAATATTAAATACTGTTTGTAATTATCCAATGGAAAGCTCTTAACATTTTGCTTAGTTATATCCAAGGGGTGCTACTTTTTAAGGCCAGAGTATTTTTACTTGGTAGGATTTTCACTTGTCCATTTTTGGCTTTGTACTCAAGCATCAGTGTTTTAAATCTGCTTTGCGCAGCTACAAGAAACCAATGGAGAACCTTGGCAGAGTTTAATTTAATAAAGGATATCTTCCTTATCCTGTAACTGGACACCAATATTTCCAAAACTGCAGAAAAATTTGAACCAGCAGTTATCTGGGCAAAAATGCCCTGTTGGTGCCAGAGGTCAGAGAAGAATGGCCAGACTCGTTCAAGCTGATAGAAAAGCACAGTAACTTAAATAACATATCATTACACACCAGGTATGCTGACGAGATTCTCTAAGTGCACAACACGTTTACCTTGAAACAGATGGGCTACAGCAGCAGAAGACCATACCAGGTGCCACTTCTGTCAACTAACAACAGGAAACTGAGGCTACAATTTTCATGGGCTGACCAAAATTGAACAATACAAGAAGAACATTGCTTACTCTAATACGTCTCTATTTCTGCTGTGATGTGCATGGATCCATTCTACCTGGTATAAGTGCTTCAGGTTTGTGGTGTTGGTGGTGTAATGACGTGGGGGATATTTTCTTGGCACACTTTGGGCCCATTAGTGCCAATTGAGCATAATTTAAATGCCACAGCCTACATGAGTATTGTTGCTAACCATGTCCATCCCTTTATGACTACAGGATAGCACTCCATGTTGGTTTCTTGAACTTCACGGCCGGTGTGCAGAGCACAAAGCATTTTTCAGATTTTTAATTGTAAAATAATTTGAAAAACATTCGTCATTTTCCTTCCACTTCACTATTATGTGCTACCATGTTTAAGTCTATCACATAAAATCCTAATAAAATACATTTATGTGTTTGGTTGTAATGTGAGAAAATGTGGAAAGGTTCAAGGGGTATGAATACTTTTGCACTTTATGTTTGGGCCCACATGAGTGATAGTCAAATGTCCACATACTTTTTGCCATAGTGTATCACAGATGAGCTTGTGTATATTTGATTCATTTAGAATGCAGTCTAGATCCTGGAAAAGACACTCCCTAATGGCTTCAACTCTATCTTCAACTCGATAGAAAAAAAACTCATCATACACTGATGACAGTGTGCAGCCATGCGTGGTGTCTTAAGAGACATTCATGCTCAATGCTGATGATAAACTGAACTGATGGCAGACATGGTCACAAACCAAAACAGTGTTTTGATGTGACTCAATGCTATTCATTGCTATTCAAGCAGCATAATGACATCACCTCTATAAAAGTGACTGTGTGGGGTGGACACTGAGGAAATGTAATCCAGTATTGAATATAAATTCTGTTATTAAAAGATGTAATCAGTAATGTAAACATTTGGAATGCTTAAAAAGTGTGACCTCGTCTCATTCCTGTGGATTTATTTATTTCATGTATCGATAGCGTGGGCAGGAGTGTGCAGACGTTTGTCATCAGACATGGATGGGCATCTTGCTACTTGATGGGTAAACACTTGTGCAACCTTTCTTGAGCTTCACTATACATTCATACACACGTCAGGACAATGTAAAACACTTTCTCCACACCGCACACAGTTTTTGATAAATAATGGCACCAGGTACACCTTAAGACCACCAAAAAACAATCACTGCATGCTGCTCTTATTTTGTGTAAATCACAAATGGGACATCCACTGTTGCACACATCGCAGTCACAAATGAAATGATGCCACAGGATCACACCTGCACAGTACTGACTGGGAAGACAAAGCATTGATAAGACAGTGCAGCTAATATTTTTTTTTAATATAACAAGTGTGGATTATTTTTGACTCACCCTCATGTCATCTCACACCCCAGTTATCCCAGAAATGCTTTTGATACATAAGCAATTTAAACTATTATTGAATCATCTAATCCAATATAGTTTATGGGAGTATGGAACTGGAAACTAGATACAGTAAATAGAACTGTGCCAGAGTAACTGCCAGGGAAAGGAGAATTGTCTGGATGCCGCGCTCCAATTAAAGATGCGCTTATAACACTTAGTCATTTTAAATAAAGTTTAACAAACACAGTGTGACATACAGGCAGTGTAATGTAATGCTTGTAGGGATCACAGTTCTATTTATAAACAAAGCTCCTACTCCATTAAAAAAAAAAATCTCAATGATGACAACTAGATGTCTGTAATCCATAAACATCACCCGAAATTGGGCATCTTCACAGGACATGTTCTGCCAGGCTAAGGTTGGCCTGTTTTCAACAAATTCAAGCTAATGAAGACAACCTGTTTGCACATATGGCAGGTTGTCAGAAAAGGGAAGATATAAAAGTGTCTAAGCTAAAATAAATAGTACCAAAAAAAAACACAAAAAAAAACAAGCAAACCATTAACTCCACAAATCAACTTTCGTTAGCTATTATATCAGAAATGTTGCTTAAAAAGCGGTGGGGGTCACACACAAAAATAACCCAACTTTTACACTGAAGTGTGTAGTTTAAAATATTTACAAAAGTTACATTTGCTATAGCCAAAAACACTAGACTTCGGGCCAATTTTACCCTTACTTTACCAAGACTCATGTAATAATGGAGAGCTAGTTGGTAGGTTGGAATTGAGCATTACTGCACTGAGCCATACTGTACTTGAGACTGCTATGGTGAAAAATAGATTGCAAGACTACACATTCTGCTATGAAGCTTTCCGTCGCACTACACTGCTCTCCCGCACAATTCTGACCCAGTTACATTTTAAAGAATGAAGAAAATCTTGGTTGTATGAATATAATGTGTAAAAAGAAAATAAAAAGAAATCTTTAAAATCAACCATACCTTGGTGTTTACAGTATTTTATTGGAATTCAGAATGGGAGCTTCTGTTATGTACAATAGAAGACAGAAACAAAACATCACGTTATCTCATAAATACCTCTGCTGTTTATGACGTTGGATTTAATTTTCCTGCACCTATCGTCTAAATGTATTCTGCTCCATTTGTCAACCTCCTCTGCCTCTAATTTACATTATTTTCTGAAGGAAAATGCATCACCAAACCCAAATCAATTTCAGTGTAGATGGTTCTTACACAGAGACTAATAGGTTTGAAAACTCACTTTGCATGTCTATTCCTTTTGAACTGTACTGAGATGGGGAACAAGTCACACACTCTGGAACAAAAGGGACGGATTTTCATGGTACATACATGGGAGGAACGTAAGTAATGAAAGGTGTGTGTGTGTGTGTGGGGGGGGGGGGGGGGGGGGGGGTT
>JAQMYL010000036.1:16552263-16565989 GCA_030014365.1 Clarias pachynema
TTATGAGTAAAATATCTATATAAATATAAGAAAGGTTTTGTCTGTACATTGTTCCGAACTCGCTCTTTCAATGATTTATTGATGTTTCATACACTGGAGGTCTCAGAAAAATTTCCGTATGGATGTCTGAATCAGAATTTAATGAAACTTTTTACATTTTTACAAATTTCAACTTAATGACATTTTGTAGTACTTTTTGCCTAAAGCTAAACCTGCGCCATAAGTGAAATAAAACGTTTGAGTAGAAGTGAAGTTATGAGCAGTTATGTGCCAGTTGGACGGAGCGCCTAAAATGTATTTCAGTCGATTCGCTTGATGTGGTCTAGAGCGCCATCTCGCGGGGAAGCACTATGGCTATATAAATAAAAGAAAGGTTTTGTCTGTACAATACTAAGAACTCGCTCTTTTTTATGACATCTTTATGTTTCATACATTGGAGAGTGCAATAAGATAAAATGGCAGTATATTTAAAAACTAGCCACCAATTCAGTGAAAACCAATACCATATAATGAATCTTAGTATCACTGGTTACATTAAAGCTGATCATCTTATTTTAAGCTTTAACCTTTTAACTATTTCTACCAACTATTTTCTCATCAATGCTGGGTACTTCAGCTAGTGCACTACAGTATATGTCTATAGGTTTGTGGACAACTGACCATCACACTCATATCTAGGTCTTTCCAAAACTGTTGTCTCAAAGTTGGAAGCACAAAATTCGACAGATTGTCTTTGTGTGCTGATCCAGGCCAATCCTGATCTAGCATGAAAATTTCATGAATCCTGAAAATTCCAGTAAGCACAAAACAAGGTCCATAAAAACATGGTTTGCCAGGGTTGATGTAAAAGACCTTGAGTGGCCTGACCTCAACTAGGTCTCAGTGCATGACCTCACTAATGCTCTTGTGGCAGAATGAGCAAATCCCCAAATCCAAACCTAATCAAGACTTCCCAGAAAAGGAATGGTTATAATAACAGTTAAGAAAAACTACATCTAGAATGAGAAGTTCATTGAGCACATATGAATGTGATTGGTCAGGCATTAAATGTAAGACAACAAATGTAACAGGTCTACAGTTCATGAAGTCTTCATGAAATATACCTAATTCGAATAAACAAACCATTATCATACCTTCTGTATGTGTAGAAACAGTTGAGAAACTATAAAAACCCTTTTTGCTTCCAAATGCAATATGAGGAATTCCTTTAGATGGCGCCATTTGCCATTTATTTTGACAACCGTACGCTCTGGAGTAGGTCTAGTAGGACAATTGGCAAGCCAACAAATGCAAATTGTTGTTATATATTACAGTACTTTAAATATTTTAATACTGTGCATTCTAATTATCAATGTAATTCCTAATAGTACTAAAGTCAGAACTAAATTCATAGCCTAAATCTAGTAATTGGGAACATTTTTTTTTTTTTACTACTAGGTACTTTCCAAGAGATAAGAGAAACCCACTCTTACAGATACATGAGTAAGAGATGGTACTTAAATAAAGTCAAGTCTCATATTCCATATTAGGATTTATGTTTGGGTTTATTCCTCAGAGACATGGATTTGCCAGATACATTCAGAATATGGACAACGAGTAAACAAAACAAACTCCATGGGCTATTAAGGATCGTGTAAGGTAGCAAGTGATATTTATGCCAGAGGTCATACGGTGAAGAAGTAGCAGAGTCTCACATGCAGGCGAACGCAGGGCCCGGACGGAACTTAAAGCCTGAAATGCCAGAGAAAGGTGGCTTAGACTGAATGTTGATCAGTAGACGAGAATAAAAGAATGTGAGGGGACGGGGACAAAGTATGTTTTTTTTCTGTAAGTTGTACATGACAAAAAGTCTATATTCACCTGTTGTTTAAAATGGGCAGAACAGATGAATAGCTTGTTAAGAGCCTCAGGCCCAGTCATTAGTGCTTTGCCTGTGTATTGTTTGCTTGTCTTTAAATGTAAAATAACAGACAGCCAAATTTCCTATTGAGTCTGAGCTTCTCTTTTTTGAGTGATAGAATCATAATAAGAGGTTTGTTGACTTTATTTCTTACTACTCTACTCACCTGCTTTTGTAGCACAGGTGTTTCAACAGACAGACAGACAGAGAGAGAGAGAGAGAGAGAGAGAGAGAGAGAGAGAGAGAGAGAGACATTTTTGCATCACAGCCACCTTAAGACTCCAATCTCCTGCTAACTAAAAGCTAGTGTGTTTGTTTTATGTGTACAGTATGTGTGAAGTGTCATATGTCGTATGTGCTTATAACTAGTACATATTTAAGGCAGGTTCGTGGCCTATTCATGGGAAGGAGCTTGAAAAGCTGAGGATGAACCAGAAAAAATGTTTAATAATAGTACTGAGTTGTCAGTGTTTCTGCTAAATGGTTACTGCTAATTATCAGTAGATGACTACGAGGAAATGTATGACTTTGTGGATCTGTGTGTGGACGTATATAGTTTTTACATCACAACATAATGTATGCGCACTATGTAGCTGGCTCTGTATGTACATGTGAGTGTATGATGATAAGACTGTGTATTGGACCTTTGTATGAGAGCTTGAGAGAAACATCTCCAGTTTTCCTCCTACTCCACCTCCATCCTTGCATTCCAGGGAGCGAGAGAGAAACATAGAAAATAAGACAGAGAGAGAGGGAGAGAGAGAGCTCTGTGTAAGGAAGGTCACTCCCCATGTCTTGTAATCACAGAGCCCTATTGTCTGAAATTGAATGTTTCAACAATCGTGATGTCATAGTTTGTCATTGCCAGAGCTGTGTTGTACTGGGGATAAACTGGAGCTCTGTGTGTGTGTGTGTGTGTGTGTGTGTGTATGTGTGTGTGTTCCTGTATGACCATTTAAATAGACAGAAACCGCAAAAACATCAAAAACTGTTTGGCAACCTTGTTTTCTGATTTCCACATTTGTCTTTCCTACATATTTTCCCTTTTTTTATTCAAGGAAGCACACCCACACTCCCCTTTCGCTCTCAACCTGATCTCTACCCCTTTTTCTATCCCTTTCTTTGTTTTCGATTGCATGAATAATGAGTAATCCAAGCAGAGGTGGTTTGTAGGCCACACCTTTTAACCCTCTCCTCATTGGCTCTTATTTGAATATGATTTGCATTCAAATTTGAATGGCAGTTGAAGGGTTTGTGTGCTTCCCAGTTAATTTGACAAGGCATGCAAATAACAATTTCTCCTTTTTTAATAGGACAGGTTTCTGTAGGCCCTGCAGTTTTTGGAGACCATGGGACTGCACTTGTTTCCAGACAAATAATTTATGTGTGAGCGACAGCATGAATGGGTGTTTGTGAGAGCCTTATTTTCATAAAGTCACTGCCAAACTATGAGGTATGAGGGGCTCATGATAAAAGGCAGTAAAAGAGTAACGTGTGGACGTTGCCGAGGCAGAAAAAAACACTGTCAGCTGGCGCTTGTGTGACAGTAAATAACCACAGTCACAATATCTCATTAGTACAAATCTCTCCTTTAGCATATGGATAGACATATATATACAGTATGTTGCCAGAATAAAAAATACATGTATATGTATTTCTAAAAAGATCTCTTCTGATACCTTCTGGCATACTGATTCTGGAATATTGACATCTTTCATGAGTACAAGGGAAAAATATGCACTGATTGATTGATCATGGAGTGAAATCTTGTGCATATGAGATGACTGTGTTTTATTTAAACTTTTTTTGTATTTCAAAATTACATTTGAAAAAGATCAAGAAAACCCATGTTTTGCCAACCCAATTTACAGTAAGGTTTCCATGACAACTGAGTCAAACCTCCAAATCCAGCTAATTTAGACAACTAGAATCCAGTAAGTGCTTGATTTGTACACCCTCAGTTTCATGTCATTGTCTTCCTTTGTGTTCGCTTTAAAAGAAAATTATTCCATTGTAATCATGTGCTCCTTGAGGAAATGTATATCTTTTCCACACACTTGTCTCTTATTTCTTAATAACACATTTGCTTAGAATCTCCTAGCTTCTTAAAAACCCCTTACATGGTGTACTCCATAATATTAGTGTGTGCATGTGTATGTGTGTGAGTGTGCATGTGCATGTGAACTGAAGACAGAACTGGCAGCAGTTGACCAGCTACCGTTTCCAACCAACACACAACTGTGGTTTGTTAGTGTCACCAGGGTAATGAGACACAGATAAAGGAAACTTGAAGGTTTGTTCCAGCTGATTTGGTGCCACTTTTTTAAATCATTTGTTTGCTTTGCAGTATATTTGGCTTACATGGCTCATGTCACCTTGACAGACAGATAATCATCGTAAGATAGGGAAAGTGAGACTGTTAGATTAGAGTCTGCAAGATGCTGAAAGTGTTGCTCTCTTTATTCCCGTCATTCATGTCCACAATAATACAAGTCTTCAAGCAATATGTTAGAGATCTTGTCAATGTGCATCCATAAAACCCTTACAGACACAGCACAAGAAGTGATCAGTAACGGAAATCGTATGTCTTACATCTAGGTTAATTCCAAACACAAGCCTCAGATTCCCGCACAGGTTTTTGTGTGGAGATAATGCCGATGCTCCCATGCTGTGGAGTCTCATGGAATCCTGAGATGCCTTCTACTAGCCTGGCTATTATCTTGTAGACTATTATTATTATCATCATCACCATCAGTTATGTGCTCTCTTCTTTGCCACCCACAGAGAGAAAGTGAGGAAGAGAGGGAGGAGAAAAAGGGATGGAAGGAAAGAGAGAGAGGGGAAACAGAGGCACAACAGAACTGTTCTAAATTTAGTGCTGGCTGGGCTTTTTTCTCTCTGTCCTTATAAAGCACTGTGGAGGAACTGCTGTGTGTGTGTGTGTGTGTGTGTGTGTGTGTGTGTGTGTGTGTGTGTGTGCGTGCGTGTGTGTTTAAGTAAGTGGAGTATCCCCAGCCTCACTGGTCCTTGTCAAAGACAAAACGCAGCAACGGTCTGTTTGAACAAGCTTTACCTTTTGCTTCGTTTTGTTGCAGAGTAAGGCGAGGGTAGGGGTTTTTCGTTTGAATATATACTGTAGAGCCAAAAAAGCAATATAAGGAGGGACAGACTAAAATAGGGAATGACCAAGAGAGGGGTTGGTGGGAACAAAAAAAAAAAAGGAAGAGAGAGTGCACAGGAGGGAGATAGAGAGAAAATGAAAGAGTGAAGGAGATAAAGAGTGAGCTATGTAGTTTTGGCATTGCAACAAGGAAGAGATGCTTTTGGCTCTTGTGAGCAGTTATGGTGTAACACAGCAACATGATTTTCCTTCAGGGGATTCTTTTGTTGTCTTTGTTTAGAAAAAGAAAACCTGCCAGGTTTACTCCTTAAACTTTTCTTTAACTTAGCCCACTTGGGTTGTCCTTGAACCCTGAAGGAAACAAAGCTAGTTTTAATCATGTGTACTTTTTAGAAGTAACTGAAATTGGCTCTCAACAATTAGGTGTTTTTTTTTTGTCAACAATTAGGCCAATATTGTTCAGCTTATAATGTACGTGTTTGAAATTAATCCAGTAAAGACATGGAGATGGAGAAAATCTCATCACTGATAATCAGGAATGCCACTATGATGTTTGGTTGTATGTATATTCTGCAGTACTCACAAAAATTGTGTCAGCATTGTACTGTGTGTTGTGTTCAGTATGCTAGTTATATTGTGTGTTAGTGCTATTTTCATGCTGTTTTGGGGACTCTTTGTGTGTCCTATCTGGGTTTTTGTACTATTTTTGGTAGTATTCTTTTTGAACATCAATCCGCCCAGGGGCAGAAAAAATATATATCAGTTTTTTTTAGCAGTTGACACCTTTACTTTCTAAACACAGATTAATGTAAGTGAAAATGTTCACACTGTTATGAAGCATGCGCACTGCAGTGAGGAATCTGTCAATAAATCACACAGTTAAATGGAAATCTCCTTTCGTATGGCATCACCATATCATCAGTTACATATTATATTTTTTTTCTTAAATAATAGCACATTTTAAAATATATTCATTATCAGTATTAGCTTAAGTAATTGCACCATGAAGATAGTGGTTTGACTGGTAGCATCAGGTGTGTTTTTGTACAGTAGTAAGTAGTGCATCCGGTTGGTGTTATCCATGTGCATACATACAAATGGTCAAGACAAACCAGCACATGTGATGAACTTTCCTGTGAATGCAGCCGTAAAACTAACTGACAGTTACAGACGACTTCAAGCACATTGTGATGAGGCTCTTATCCGCAATAAAACATTTGAATGGTGCAACTATTTCAACGAAGGCCATATGGTGAATGATGATCCCACCAGGGTCGCTTGGAGCTCGCTGCAATTGTTCCCATAACCATTCAATAGAAATTGACAGATTGACTTCTCACCAATTTACAGAAGAGATGCATCTGTCTGTGGGAACTGCACACACTATCATTTACAAACACGTCACTTGCACATTACAGGAACTCGACAGGGAGTTATTGCCACATCTGCCATACAGTCCTGACCTGATGTTGGGGTCATTTCTGGGAGGCCAATGATTCAGACATGAAGCAGGCAGTCCGATAAATGCTCTGCTGTACTGAGAAAATTTCATACCTTGATCGTACCCGAGCATTAGTGATGCGCTGGGATGAGTGCATGAATATAGCAGCTGATTATATAGAAAAATAGAAAAGAATTTTTTAATTTCACAACTGTGTTCTGTTATTGTGCACAATCAAAAGTCCTGGTTTGACATGTATGTCCATCATATTTACACATGCAGAAACATATTCTTGATTGCAAGTTACATGGACATTACAGCAGTTGTATATTTATATTTATATTTGAGCGTTTGATAAGATGAATAGGAAATCCTAACTCTGTGATGACTTTCAGTTTTCTTTTACCGTAAACGATGTCAGAAATGAACACACACTTTCAGTATGCATGCAAGTGATAGAATGTTACCCTGAGTTATTCATAAGCACTAATTTTATGCCAAATAATGCCAAAGATGATTATTTAAAACTTAAGCAATTTTCATCTACCCCAAACTGTTGCACATTCACATTTTATCACATGCATGAATTTTAGATTTATAAAGGAACCAAAAAGCCAGATAAACATAACAGAAGCTCATACAAAAGTGGTTCATAAGTAAAAATATAAATTTAATTTCATGATTTCAAATCTAACTTTGCCCCAAAATTAATTCTGTTTATCCATGTGTGTTATGTTATCAGAATGTACACTAAATATACACTTACCTGAAAGTACACTAAAACTACATGATTCTTTTTCTGTCAAAAGCAATAGTATGTAATGCAAGATCACAAGTATGACACCATTTCATTTTATCAGACACACACAGCTGCTTACCCACATAGCCACACATTCTTCCCATAGGAAACGGTCATCTGAAACAAATTCGAGAGAATTTTACCTTTTAATTTGCCAATATTTTTCAATGTGTTTTGCTGACATTTAGACTTATTGGTGTTTTTAGGATTTTTTAAAAAGCTTTTATGATAACTTTTAAATACTTTTTAATACTTTTGAATACTAGCTGATTATACTTTTCAATACTTGATAGATAGATAGATAGATAGATAGATAGATATTAATTTAACAAATGCTGATGTGCACCTTTACTGTATTGTAGTCTGCGTGAGTCCTGTGTAAACGTGGGAGTACAAGCACCTGTCTGGCCTCATCTCATGGGCTCTGGAGGAAGTTTAATCGGGGGGGGGGGGGGGGTATGGGGATGTAGATGAGGCCCTGCCTGTTCTGAACACATGCTAACCACAGATAAGGTTCATGGGGTAGAGCAAAAAAAAAAGAAGAAGAAGAAGAAAATAAACCTCTGCTGAGCCTCACAGTAGCATGTGTGTGAAAAGTTTCTCTGACAACTCTAAAGTGTCTTTATCTAACTTCAGCTCTGAGCTAGAGTGAATATTGTGCATGTGCACTGTTTCGTCGGCTAAATCAGGGGGTCATTTACTTAAAATAAGAACTTTTCCTATCTAAGTGACCTATCAAAGGAAAGATTTGAACATGGCATCTATGACTTCTTTTTTTTCTAGCACAGTAAACTCTTTTAGTGTTGAATATCCACCAACCTTTGGTGGACTGATTGATGTGACCCATTTCTTCTCCACTCAGTCCCAGTTTCTGGTTACCTGAATGTACACTAAAACTGCATGATTCTTTTTCTATCAAAAGTAATAGTATGTAATGCAAGATCACAAGCACAACACCATTTCATTTTAACAATCAACTTTGAGTTTACAGAACCTTTATATTATGGTTATAAATTGTAATTTGAGCCTTTCCTACAGTAACTGTGTTTTTTTTAGTGATCACACATAATGTGACTGAAAGCACAGAATTGTCTTATTCATTTATTTATTTATTTATTTCAGCTGGACAGTTACAGAGAGGTGTGGAGGTGTGAAATTCTGATTGTAATTTGTATATTTAAAATTCTAAAGTAAGATGTTAAAAGAATTTTATGTGCAAGTAAATAATTGACAAATGTTATATCACATTTCCTCCCACAGTCCAAATTTGAATAGTTTGTGTTCCCAAATTTCCAGTTGTGTGTGTGTGTGTGTGTGTGTGTGTGTGTGCATGCTTGTGTGTCCTGCTATAGACATTCTGCCTAGTGTCCCAAGTCCTCTCGAATAAGTTTCCCGTAACCCTTTACAGGATAATTGGTATAGAGAATAAGTGAGTAAGTATGTTATAGGATATTAAACTTTGTCAAAATTGAGTTAGTTATTCACATTTTCTTATTCTGTGGCAACAAAATGTGAGGTGTTTTTTTAAATTAAATGCATTTTTTCAAAACCCTTTTCTATAAAATTAAGAGGCATAGTATAATTCTGCTTTATGGAGTACAAAAACTTTAAAGCTCGATATCTGAAAACCATTTAGAATTCTTGTAGAAACATTTAACTTCAGGAGGATGACAACACTCCCCACAGTAAGAAACAGAAGTCCGGATCCACTAACAAACCTGATAGACTCGAGCATATGTCAGAGGTGTTATCCCCAGTGCAGCAAAGCCACAAACTATTTCTGTTTGTTTTTGCAAAATTATGTCACTGACCACCACGTTATTCATGCAAGGAAACTGAACTGAGTCATTTGGTTTTGGCATTTATTCATGTCTCATCATCACTTCATCTATCTTTTCCCCCTTGTGTCACAGACTCATATACAAATTTTGTTTTACTTACAGTATTAAACTTACCTGAGATTTGTGATCCATTCTGAATTGGGTGAAATATAATTTTCATTTAGATAGAACTGACTAGGGTGCGGGTTTCCTTTTGCCTCTGGTTCCTGTTACGGTTCTGTCTCATGTTGTCTCAGGGAGTTTTTCTTTGCAACTGTCACCTCTGGCTTGCTCATTAGGGATCTAAATCTACATCAAGATTTCTGATGTACATCAAGATGTTCTGCTTCTGTTCACTGTCTGTTTTTAAATAAATAAAAACCCAAAAGAGATAAAGATTATAGTTTATATAAGCTGACATATTGTGACCAATAATACAAAACATTAATTACTACATTGGGTTTTGTAATGAATTAACAAACATATCTAAATTTCCTTTAAAGTGACATAGCATGTTGTTAATATCATCTACTTTCAAAATGCTTCTGCTATTACTCATTCTATCTTTTCAGATATAGTTATTACATCTCATTTAGGCCAGACAGGATGGAAGGGCAATAAAAAAAATCTAAAGCATAAAAGGAAAGAATATGTGGAGTGTGACATACAGTATAAGGGAATGACGGCGTGTATAATGTATGTCTGTAAAAATGTTGTTAGAGTGGATGTCTCTGAGCCTGTTCTCATGACCCAATCTAAACTTATCAACTTTATCTCACTAAGACAGCCAGTGACAACAGGCAGAGACAATAAAACGAGCTGGGTCAGTGGTGTAGTGTCGCCATCTTTGAGTGTTTCACTAAATATAGTGTCTATACTATCTTACACCACCACGCTGAGTGTCTCCAGACATTAGCCAGATTGGAACAATTCTAATCTGAAGGTCCTAGGATCTTGGATCAAATCAGCAAAACAGCAAGAAGGTCATCTACAATGACCAGGGATAATTTATAATAAAATACAGGATTACTACAGGGTCAATACATAGCACTGACAAAATGCTTAGCAAAAACATGCGCTAGAGACCCATCCAGAAGTTACTATAAAGAAAAAAAATCCTATTAAGTGGGATTAAGTGAAGCTATTAGCTCCTAGACACTGAAATGGCTTTCTGTTAATGATGATCAGATATTAGGTACTGTGGCATTATAAAGAGAAAACGTGACTGTTTTTAGATAGCTATCAAATATCAAGGCTAATACAGCAGATGAGCATGTGAATGTCAATGATTCAGCATAAAGCTCTACTTGTAGTTTATCAACCTGGCACACATTTCAACTCTGACTCCGCTTCTACTGTAAATGTGACAAGGAGAGGAGGAAAAGAGGCAAAAGTGATTCAAGAGAAAACAGGAAGTAACATAACAGTCAGATTGTAGAAATAACAAAAGGAGTATATAATAAAATTAAATCATATCAATGAATATAGAGAAGTGTAAAGACCATAAGGCTGTGAGTTGTTAGGAGCTGGGAAGAAGAAATAACATAAGTAAGCTCTATTAAGAGAAAGAGATTTTAAATAGGCTTTCGATCCACTTTTTAACTATGAAACAAAAATGCTACAGAGCACACAGTAATATTGCGAAAAGTTCATTTGATTCGAACACAAGATCCTTAACATCTTAGCATTAGATATAAACCCTGCAATCAGATTTAACCCGGTGACAAAAAAACAAAAAAAACTAAAACAAAGAGAGATCACCATGTTCCTTCCAAAGCTGCACAAACAGCCATAATTTCTTCTTGAGCACGCACAATGAATTGGCTGTTTATTTAAGCTAAGACTGTGGTTCCATTACACCACAGCAGCTTCACAAACACTTCCAATCTTATTTATCTCTGCTCGGCAGGTCATGCAGCTACCTCCAGCTCGCCTAGAAAAACCTGAACGACATTTCCAGTGGAATTAAAGAGGATCACATTCCTTACGGTCATGATTCATAATGCTTAAAATATGAATTCACTAGACAAAGATTTAATTGTTTGTGGAGAACTGAGAGATTCAGTTTGATTAAAAACAGAAATGTGGGAAGTCGCCAGATTGGTTGTATATAAATGTGTCTTGCTATTTTCACAGCGCCTGGCAACTAAAAATGACAATGAAGTATTAATCTGCTGTTTACGTAAACCACACTCATAAATAGCCTCCGACTGAAAAGCTGGCAAAGGCAACAAAGTATATTTCCTGGTAGAGAACAGCGCGTGCCTGGGGCGGCCGCTCATGTTAAAGCCTGATAACCAGCAGGGCCCCTTCCCCATGACCTAACCAAATAACACACACCCCACACAAACACACACAAACACACACACACACAGACTCAGGGCATGCTGATACGATGCAAGACGAGGCTGCCTTTACTGCACACAGTGCCAGCCAAACTCCAGGCATTTTAGGTCATTTGTAATGTTCAACAACAAATTTGTTAAATAATCACTCCTAATCAGATCCTAAAAAAATTTTTTAAAAAAAAACATTTTGTGCATTTTTATTTGTACTTGATACATATATAACCATTAGCACCTGATAACAAGGGTAACTAAAAATAGCATTGATCAGGAAATAGTAGGAAAAAAATCAGTCTTAATTTATACATTTAATGTACATTTGGTACTAAATAATACACTAACTGAAGTGTCATCGAGCAGCTTTGCACATACCTAATTGCAGACTAAAGTATTCACAACAGACAGAGATGTATTTTTCCCCAAAACAAAGCAGATGGGTGTAAAAACAAGAGAATGTAAGAACAATCAACTTCATTCCTAATTTTAGTATAAAGTCTTTATTTTTGCCCAAGGCTGTTCTTGGTATGGCTTCTTTGCAAATAGTGAAATGATGTGACAAAAAAAAAAAAAAAGGTTCATAGAGCAATTATGTGCCAGGTGCAAGCTGAGGCTCAAAAATCAACTTAAAATGTTTAGGTGCATGTGTGAATTATTAGTATATGAAGAATGCCTAATCAACTATATACACATTTCTATTGTTTGGCAACCAGAAGCCTGAAACATTGTATGTTTTTGCATTTCTGGTGTACTGAGGGACCAATTTATACATTAAAAAAAACAAAAAACTAAAAGTACCACAGATCACTTAAATATCTTAACATAAATACTGCAAAATCCTTTCAATTGTGACAATGCTGTACATAAAGAACACCCCTGTCAGAGAGATATTCAAAAAGACACATTACAATTAGTTTGAACAGTTTTACAAAACTGATGTACTGTAGGTATCAGTGTCAGCTACCATACATGTTATAATCCAATGCTTATTGCATCATATAATGATTATCTCCATTCATCCACGATCCAAACAAGGGGCACATTCAATGCTTCTCCTGAACTGGACACCTGTCTTCTGTCTCTCAGTTTTGCACTGTGGCATAAAGTCACATTCATCACCATGGACAAAAACCTGATCAAATTCTTTAATTAGCACCCTTCCGCTGAAATACCATATCACAAGTCTTTGGACTTAAACAAGTCTGAGGTCTGTAGACTGGGGTTTGTTTTGTTTGGAAGCAGGTGGTGGCTTTTTCACAGTTCACCCTGTATACAAATGCTAAAATGGTCATTTTCATCTAAAGAAAAATTCTGGTTTAAGGCCTCTTCAATATAAAAAAAAGGTAGTCCTAGGGGGTTGTCTTTTAGCAAGAGCAGTTTGTTGAAGGTCTCCATGTTGTCGTTAACTCCAGGTGTGCTGTTGCATATCCATTTCCCACCCCTCTGATATTTTGTTCTGCTGTCTATAACCTTAAATTTTGACTTTCCATTCTCTCAAATGCTTTCCCTGGTGTCCTTAAGCAGCAATACCCCATTAACCCTTTTAAAGCCTCATTATATTCAGTGTATGACTGTACAGTCTTCCCTTACTTTGTTTTCCACTCTATACAATGAGGCACCTTACTTTGATTGATCTTAACAATAAACTGTAAGCACAAAAAGAAACATTAATACAATTAAGCTTATGCTATGAATAAAATGAATAATAGTAATGACAGTAATAATAGTGAAGGATTTTTTTTAAAGCATCAGTGCTTCTGGAAGCTCTTTTAAAGTCACTGCACAGTTTCACTGTCTCCGGACTCGGCTGCCCGGAAGCAAATCCTGATGTGACAGTGCAATAGTTTTTATCCTTTTGTTTTATTTATTTATTTATTTTCCAGAGCTGACTTGGCTCGTCTGGCCCTCACTGCATTCGCTCGGGTTGCAGGTGCTGCTGTGGTGGGTACTGGATGAAGGCAGGGGTTGCAGCAGTGGGTGCATTGGTGAGGCTCTGGTGCAGTGAAGTGGTGCTGGAGGCTGGGCCAGTGATGTGGCTGTTGGTGTAACCATAGCCCACGAAACCCGGGGAAGAGGCATAAGGGTAGTGCTCAAATGCTGCCGAGTTATACTGGGCATAGGCGGCAGTGTAGTCCACATATGGTGACGTGAGTGAGAAGGCCACTTGAGAAGGCAGAACGAGGCCGGGCTGCATAAAGGCTTGCGGGTATACATGCTGCTGCGCCAGCCTGCACACACACACACACACACACACACACACACACACACACACACACACACACACACACACACACACACACACA
>JAQMYL010000036.1:16615089-16626591 GCA_030014365.1 Clarias pachynema
CACCAGTCAAAATTTGAAATAAATATGTATGGGTGAGCCGGGTAATTGGTACCGTAGTTTGTTATCAGTTAAAACGGTGCGCATTGCATCTGTATTGGATTTGAAGCTCCTTGTTTGGCTGTAGCATACCAAAACCATAGCGACTGACATCCACTTCAGGCACCTGAGCTACAGGGTCGTGCAGCTTAATGTCCAGATGGGACAGAACCAGAAACACAAACCTGGACAGCACAGAAAGACAGAACGACATATTTAGCCTTAGGGACATTGAAATGTTTGCCTATAATGGCAATTTCCTTAAATAGTCTTTACATGTTTTACAGCTGGACTGGCCTCTTTACATGTTAATTAATGATCTCTCTCTCTCTCTCTCTCTCTTTCACACACACACACTGACACACTCTGTGTGTGTGTGTGTGTGTGTGTGTATATGTGTGTGTGTATACTTTAATCTCTGTGACCCTCTGGGCTCAGATGCTCTAGGTGAGCTGAAGGGTATTTGACTTCTTTTGAAGAACACTTATGTCTCAGAGGACACTTACTGTCTGATGGACTGGATGGCAAATGGTTTTCCCACACACGCATTCGTCCCTGCTCCCCAAGGCATGGTGTAATACTTCAGCCTCCTCCCACCTTTAAAGAAGTCTATTTTTGCTGTTCCATCTGCCATAAGAAACCTGTCATACTTGAATTTCTGTAAAAAATAGAAGAGAGGAGACACAGGTAAATTACATGATTTGCACACACACAAATGTTGTCTCACTTATCTGTTAGAGATCAGCATGTGATCGAATTCATTTAATCAGGACTGCAATCAGGTTACCACAGCATTGTCATTACATTTAACATTGGCTGAGATTTTCCAAAGTGATAGCTTTGTTAGGGTAATAGTGGCCATGACGCTGGATTGTCTCTAAGCTTTTCCACCAATTAGCTTCTTTCTATTCTCACTGCCCAATAACCCTACAGATGACACATGTTCTGGGTTAAACCTTTCCAAACAGTAATCCATGGTAAGTGTGAAGTCTGAACTCTGAGTGTGTGTTTGTGTGTCAGAGAGGAACAACATTATCTTTTCCTAGGGTGGACTCACAATCCTATAGATGACTTGGATGATACAATGATAGGGTGTACAGTATATCAAGAAAGAGCCAAAAACTGATATAAAGTATGAGCGCAGCCTATTTAATTCTAAAGCACAAACTGATGATAACAGTATCTATTCCTGTAGTCATTGGGGTTTGTGCAGTGCTGTTTTGTGAATGTATTATTTTTTTCAATTATAGTGGTACTGGTACAGGTATATTTGTGAGTCGCAGCATGAGTATAAGTTTGTGTTCATACGTTTGACTCTTTATGTACCTCAGGTTCAAGATGTACTTGAGGGTCCATCTGCGGACTTATAAAAGGAAACAGACAAACACGGTCACCCTTCCTCAGATCGTATTCTTGTCCGCCTGCCATACGCAGTGTCTTGTTCTCCAGGACCTCTCGCGTGATGAAAGGGGCAGCAGTCAGGCGGAGAGTCTCTTCCAGAACGCTGTCTAAAATTAACATTTGAAAATCAATATCATAAGTTAACTATAACAACAAAAAATAATAAATTGTACATCTTGCATAGTTAAACTCGAACTAACACTGAGGGTACACTTGTTGAGTCGACTATTTTCTAGTCTTTGCCTGATTCAACCTTTGGTCTAACATGAGTCAGACATTGAAGACTCTTTTGCAGTGTTCTTTTCTGAGCAGGCTAAATCTGTACCTTAGGTTAATCTCCTGGAGACACATTAGAGCTGTGTAGAGTGGGCGATATGACGATGCGCTATCGTCACTGTTAGAAAGGCGTCACATTTCTTAGTGTATCATTGCATCCTTCTTGCAGTAATTTTAGAAACTGAGCACACCAATTCAGCGGAAACAGGATACAATGGTAGAAAATGCTACACCAATCACATGTTAAGACCCACTAGATTTGTAATTTGTTTTCTTTAAGAATAAACGTAAAATATATCTTATAATATATTATAAGATATGCATTTCTTTATTGAAGGACCAGCCAGAACAGGCCAAGCAGACAAACTCTAACACAATTTTCTAAAGACAAGAGAGACTTACCAAACACAGGTGTCTTTTGCTGGGGGTCAAGTGTGTTGGTTCCAGGCACTCTGACAATTATAAACTCATTTTTCACTTTCGTCATGGCCTCTGGGTGGGTCAGTAGGAAAGCCAGGAGCCAGAAAGCAGCAGGGCCAACATTACCCTGAAGAAAGGGAACAATATGCAACATTACAGCTCTTTCCCTGACTTTATCAGTATATAACTATCTGCAACATTTTAATTTATTACTTTATCCTGGACTAACTCCTCCTCTACCAGAGGGACACTAAGGTGCCGGGGTATATTACGTAAGACTGAAGACAATTTGAATCATTCTTTGTATTAACAGTGGAAGCTTACAACTGATAAGCACAGTATGCCGTATATTAGCTAGTGCAATAAGTGCGCCAAGAAAAGAGCGTGTCCTCGGAGAATTGGGATGATCTACAGTAGTGTTCAAATCTGGTTAGCTTCACAGCACCAATGACAAAACGTTTACTATAAAAGGAGGTCCACCGTGAGGACAGAATATTAAAATTATGGAACATAACTATGGCAGCACATTTTTACTAGCACTTGGAATAATAGACCATGATCTCAGAATTTATTAAATCTGACTTTAAAAGGTTGATTTAGTACAAGTTATAATTGTTTTTGTTATAATTAAATATTACAACTATGACTATAAATGAAAATGTTTAAATGACAATGGTTCTATTTACAAACTAAAAACATTTAAATCATGTGAAACAAACAGTGATTGAAAAATCCATTTCAGAAAAAAAAAACAATAATTTTAAAATGTATTTATGAATTGTTGGTTGTAGGTCAAAGACTAAATGACAGAAACCCATATTATACTGGTGAAAGAAAAATGGGACCAACCAGAATAGCAGAAGTGAATGGATATTATAAGTTTTAAAATATAGCAGTATTGCTAAATACTGATATAATTTCATAACTTGTATGAGCAGAGTGACATATCACTTAAAATCAACTAAAGGAAATTGAAGAAATATTGTTCAACAGTGCTCTCCTCTGGCTAGTTGGACAACCTGTCAAATAATCTCCTGTTCAGATTTATATAGCTCATATCTACTAACTCTCACAGGATGAATATGTTTAGTTCCCACTGGACATATAACTACACAGATTCATCTTTCTTGATTTCTCTGAAAGACTTTCTGTGAGAGAAATGGGCTAAATAAATCTTTATGTCTTCAGACACCTGAGAAAGAAGGGAAGAACAAATTATTGTGAATGGGATCATAACAGCTTGACGTTTAAAGTGCTTGACAAATCTGTTTCACTTGCCAAAGTTAATTCTACTGCTTCTTGTTTTCAGTGGTTTGCTGGCAGTAGTCATACTAGTAGAATTCCAGAACTTTTATTATTTCTGCTCCATTTGCACCATTCAGTCTGCAATGCACTTAGGTTTCTTTAGTCTTGTCATCATTCTCGTGTGGTTCGGTCCAAAAGTAGTGTGTGATTGATGAATTCTGAATAATAATTTCTGTGTCATGTCAACTCTGACAGCTTTACTGACGTTACAGTGGCTCATATTACACTGCTTTCTCACGAATGCAAGTGACATGAGAAGAATTCTCCACAGCAGTCAGGAAAACAAAGGGCTTACACAAACAAAAGGCCTGTACAAATCCTTAATATAACTCAGGCATCACCTGGGCTATATATACACAGTATAATTATAGTTCAGGCTTAATAATAAACATAGCACAACACTTGACCTTAGAGTTAGTGGGTGCATTGATGAAATCTAAACATTTAGCATTTAACTATTTGAGATTATTTTAAAAACATATTCTACATTAGGTTTCTTATCGGAAACTGGTGAAGGGAAGAGCATCGACCATGGAGTGTATATAGCCAGTATATACAGTACAACCAGCAATATTCCTGAGGCCAGGAATGTACAAGTTACTGACATGTGAGGGCTAAATTTTCAGATCATACTGTTATGTTTAGGGTTTAGACCGGGATTAGGATTACTCACTGACCTGCGTGGCCCAGAGCTGTAACAGCATGGCCTTTCTCTGTGTCTCCTCATCAGCGCCCTCTGCCTGCAAGTGTTGTCTGTAACTCTGAAGCCACAAACTGGAGTCCTGCCTCAATCCAGCTTGTGCCAGCAACTTCCATAACCTCTGCTTCGCTGAGCCAGAAGTCTGCTTCTCCCCTACGAAAAGAAAGAGAGAGAGAGAGAGAGACCTAAGTCAGAAACTTAATTGGTTAATGTCATTTCTAAAACAAAGTAAGTGTACGTGTGAATGAATGACAAACTACTGATTCACAGTTTGGCAGGGAAACAACAGTGGTGTGCCTGATGTATTGCATGTCTACACACTTTGATGAAAGATAAGTCGGGTAAAAGAACACATGAAAATCTGGATTGAAAAAGATATTGCATCATAACAGTGATATACTGTGGAAATGTCGAGGGTTAGAAATGCTTAAGCGGTTTAATTGTTTTCTTATAACAGAGTCAAGAACAGACATGACTAGAGTGATACAACCAAGATTTAAATCTCGTAGTCTGTTCAGTAACAGGAAATAGAGACAAAAAAGTATACAAAGTCTAGGGCAGTGAGTGGTGAATTTATATGAATAAAAGTACCCTTAAAATGAATAAATGTTAATGTAATGAGATCATTGTAAGAATTAAACTGAATAGTCTTTCAAACATTGCTTTGCTTGAGAGGGTGCCACTGCTGGTGTCATATAACAGCGCAGGATGTTGCGTAATGAGTTCATACAGAATCCATAGAAACAAAACAAAAACAGACGCATTTTATCATCATCCCAGGAGTTTGTAAAACTTGGTGACACTCCTTGACATAACTCTTAATAGCGTTTAGAAAATTTATCACGTATTTATGACGTAACATTATTATGCGTCACACAGATTGCCATGCCAGCATTAGACAACAACAGGTTATGTTGTGCCTTTGACAGTTTTAAGAGTAACCCCAGGAAACCTTTATATTATTTTATTAAACAAGTTGCTTTTTACATTTACCATCCTAAAACAAACACTAATTTACAGAACATTATGTATAACTGAATAATCAAACAATTTCAGCATAAAGGCATGTAAAGATAACAGATGGAGTTGAGTTTTACTAACCAGACTTTAGAGTGTTGCGAGCCATCTTCATCAAGAGGGCATCAAATTTGTGGTACTCTGTATAAACGCTGGCAGCATCAGCACTATTGTTGTTTTGTTCTCCTCCAAAGAGTGTGAGATACCCAGCTCTAAAAAAGAGAGAGAGAGAAAGAACAATAAATGTCAAAATGTATATTTTGAAAAAAGCATTTACAGAGTTCCATAAATGCACTGCTTATATAGTTTCTAGTCTGCAGAATATTCTAATAAGTGCTGTACTTTTTCGATAGCAAAACACTGCCATACGGTTCTGTGTAACTATTTAGTGTTTTATAGTGAGTTAGCGTTTTTTCCTCTAACAATGTAGTCACAATCCTTTGCTGATGAAGGCAGCAATGACTTCACTGTTTGTTCTTCTGTCTTGCAGTTTACTTTAAATTAGTATACATGTTGCATGGAATTTAGAGCAGACATTAACTAAATAAACTAACAAAAAAGCTAATAGGCTTCACAATGAGGAGTATAGCAAATCACTCCTAAGTGCCCTTCTCCTGTCTTATATCTTGTTTCTTTTACAACTCATCCCACATTCGTCATGCCTCCTATTTATAAACAGTATAATGCGGAAAAAATCTGTGTGCATAAACTGTTTATTGAAGGTGGCCTTATGTCTTCCGCTATTAGCACTTTAGTATTATCCCCTAACATGGGCTATACCTAAACATCAGGCTGTAGCAGAAGTTGAAGAGCCCGTCTTGTTTCCAGTCGGACTGGTTTAGGGCACCGGTTTCCAGTGTTAGCAGCGTTTGCAGGTAGTTCTCCATGACTTGGTTTAAGCTTAACAGGCTCTTTCCCTGGAAATGACTGCACACAGCAAAGTGTTCAAGATTTGATAAATGTGCACAACAAAATCTAAAACATAAAACCCTGAAGCTCAAGCTCCTTAATTTGTATTTTTGGCCTCAACCCTAGTAAGCAAAACACACACAATACGACATTTTAGGAAATTACCTTGTCCATTACAAGATGTCATAACCTACAATGTTCACGGTGCCCACTGCTCCACAAAAACTAACTGTGATGTAATAGATGTGTGTTCAGATTTAATGTTTGCCGCCTGTGATTAAAAAACACACCTGGGTGAAAACTAATGGTAAAGCCATTTTGAAAGATGGTATTCACTATGGGACACACCTTCAGCACATGCGTAGAAATACCACAACAAAGGGAAGGTCACAAACCAATTACAATAAACATATAAAAATAAATGATTCCTGTTTCACCAGGAAACTGGTTCCTCAATAAGTATGGTTAAATTATATAACCACTTACATGCTTGACGAGTCTGAAAGACTGTGTTATTCATATTAACTGAGATGTAAATGTTATGTGTTACAGCCCACTGGTATTCACAGTTCAAAGCTTTAGACAATTGTGTACGAAGAAATCATATATGCCCATGTGAATTTATGTCATACAAGCTGTTATTGCAGCACAAAACAAAGAAAAGTATTTTCATTTACACCCCATTCTATTATTCTTATTCTAAGTTTTGTAGATCTTTAATCATTTCATATTTATTTTTGCAATTAATTGTAACATCTATAATATGTGCCCGATGCCCAAAACTTGTTTTCTGACGAAGTGATCATACAAACAAGTTTAATGTATTCTATTTGCTAAGCATTCAGGAAGCAGTTGTGGGTGTTTAAGGCTGGGAAAAAACATCCCTTCAATTGTCTGGTTGTTGTCCCAGATCCGGATAAAAATAATTTACCATTGAGCCACGTTGATCCACAGTGAGAGTTAAAGAAAAGCTTTGGATTAAACAAGCATGCTTTAAATGCATAATTTGTTGGGTGTGATTCAAACACGGGTAGACACATATTACACAAAGCCCACAATTACATCAGATTACAACATTATAACACTCCCATAAACACACTTCTGACTGGGGGAAAATTAGGGGGAAAGTTGGAAAGTAAGAGTGATAGCTCTATATATGTGGAGAGAGAGAGAGAGAGAGAGAGAGAGAGAGAGAGAAATTTTATAAGTAGAAATTAGTGATTCACAAAAATATCTGGGTCACATATAATAAGGCTGTATTACATGCCTGTTATAGAAGTGTACTTTAAGCATCAGCATAACTTTGTGATTTTGTTGATTACATACTGGTCAAATTGCAAAAACAGTCACTGCAGGATGCTGACAACCTCACTGAAACCCTGACGTAGGAATGTCAGGCATTGTTATTGTATAATAAACTATAACATTTTCAATATGCAACTGGTTATGAGAAAGGGGGCATTTCATGAAACCATTTGAATTGTGTAAAATAAAGAACAACATGAAACTATATTAAACATTGACTAAAAGTAAAACAGGAATCAATGCAATCTGTCTAAGGCTGTACCTTCTCATTATGGTCTTTTCTGTGTCAGGTTTGTAATTTGGAAGCCTCAAATTAAAAATCCGTTCCATCAGCACCTGAGCATAGCGAGTAAAGTCTAGAGATGTTACGTCCTCAAACACAGCATCGTAGGAATTGGGATCCAATAAGACAGTAACATAACGTCCAGCCACACGAACCTGGAAAATCATAGTAACCCACAATGAAATTGAGAAAAGCTGGTTTGCAAGAACATAAAATACAAAGCAGTACAGCAGTGTATTTTAGTTGTATATTAAAATGTAAAGTAAATAGAAGAAAAAAGATGCTGAAAGGATGAGAGGCAAATAGGTCAGATTGTGCAAGAAAACATGCTTAGAGGTTTGTGCATTACCGTAAATATGTCTCCATGTTTTTCTTTCATTCTTGTTAAAAATTTGGCAGCATCCTTTCCAAAATCCAGCGCATGTCCCAACCATGGAATAGCTCCTTTGTCCAAAGGTGGTTCTCTATTGGAGCTGAAATCAGAAACATTTCACATGTGAAGTTGGTGATTTATTTAATTATATTAATGCAATGAAAATCAAACCCTAGTTTCGTATTAAATCATGTTTACAGCATATCATGATTCAGTTTAATTTCTTATTACACAATGTATTTGTAAGACCTTTGTCATACATAAATACTGGCAAACATAGAGTTTATCAGATGTTTCTCATCACATAAGTGTCTTAATATTTGCTTTTGGCTCCTGTGATGGTATCCTCCTTTAAGTGGTATTAAAATAGAATTCTTGGAGATAGTACAAAAGTACTAACTCCAGCTGTTTGGAACAAAATTTATTTGGTTTATTGCACCATGGTTGTTTTTACTCTAAGGATTATAATAGTTTAACCTAAATAGGTAAGATTATATATATAAACAAATAAAAGATAGATAAGGGTTGTGCATCAGGAGTTTTGTCCACTGTATTGAGAATTAAAAAATTATTTAAAACATATTTATGTTTAAGTTCATTTGAAAATATATACTATTAAATCTCAGTGAATGTGAAAATTAAATAAACATGTAAACTTGTATATATACACACTGTATTTCTTTGCTAAGGAGATAGGATAAAAGCAATTCAGCACTCACCGCGTTCTCCTGGAAAGGAAATATAACAACAGGATCCCGTTCAGTAAAAGTATGATTGTCCAAAACATGACGGCTAACCGGCTAATCTACAAACGACAGGCAGGTACAGTATGAATGAGAAGTCTAACTGCTGCTGGAAACTTCCACAGTCGCATATATACAGCCGTGAACCGGAAGATGTGTCACAGGCGCGTTTTTGTTTGTGCGCATGAAAAGAAAGAGGCGTTCACTGTTCACACGCAAATATTATCCGAATAATTTCGATATTGACGTACGTTTAAATGAACAGAGCACAGAAGCTACCAAACTGAACAAACAAACTTGTTAGAATATGAAAACCTATTCAAGCGCACGCATTAAAACGTGTAAATCAGGTCTCAGAGAAGTGAGCTGGCTTTGTTCAGGGTCAATTTAGGTGTATTAAGGTATTGACTAAAGCTTAGGGTTCTCACTTCTTACCTAACCAAAAAATAATAATAATAAATTACTCAAGAGCAAGGAGGGTTCCCACGTGAGACCTGTTTTATTTTATTTTACTTATTTATTGAGAATTTTGGACTTTCTTGGGTTGATTGTCATGACAATTTCTGGATTGCTTGGGTGACAGTTATGCAATATAGATTTACAAAATATAGCTGTATATAAAATGAGCCATATGAAAAACAGAACATGAACAATGTTCTTTAAAATGTGACACATTTTCCAGAACAGTCATGATTAAACCAGCACAGGTGGCAACACTGATAAGGAGTATTGGGACAATGCAATGATCAGCGCTAATATTAAAAAGCAAAAGATTAAACCAAATATTGTGTAGGTTCCCCTTGTGCTGTCGGGCGGCTCTGGCCCTTCGGGCAGGACTCCACAAGACCTTTGAGAGTGTGCTGTGGGGTCTGGTTATTGGCGGATCCTTTGGGTGCTGTGGGTTGCAGGGTGAGGCCTCTGTGGAACCGGACTTGTTTGTCCAGCGCATTCCATGGATGCTCAGTCGAATTGAAATCTAGGGAATTCGTTGTAGGTGATCGATGTATACCTTCGAAGGATTTTGTTTTGACTTTGTAAGTAGTGTTGGAAGAAGTCCAGCCAGAGTTTGGATGAGCCTGTGCCCTATAACCTTGGATTCTTGCCCCTGGCTGATCCTTGTGTCGTGCGTTCTGAGATGTATTTTTCTTTTGCACTATTATGGGCAAAGAAATTGTTCTGTCAGAAAATCCCAGGTCAGTGGTTTCGGAAATAATCAAACCAGCCTGTCTGGCACCAACAACTATGCCAAAGTCAAACTCATTGAAAACAAATTTTTACTCATTTGGGTGTTTGATGTAAATATTAACTGAAGAAAAAATGATTTTCTGAGGTAAAGATTAGTGCAGCCTTCATGTTAGCAAAAAAAAAAATGTCAGGTTAGTTTTTGCGCCATTATGGGCAAAGAAATTGTTCTGTGGGAAAATCCCAGGTCAGTGGTTTCTGAAATACTCAAACCAGCCTGTCTGGCACCAACTATGCTAAAGTCAAACTACTGTAACTGAGAACAAATTTTCACTCATTTGGGTGTTTGATGTCAATATTAACTGAAGCTCTTTACGGATTGAATAACAGATTACTTATAAATCCATCCAACAAGAGAGACTGAAATGAAGTTCAAAGTGCATGGGTGGGACAAATAATGGTGATCAGTTACTGTTAAAGTTGCTAAAGTTGGCAAGATTGCAGATCACTGAAAGTCAAAACACGTTTATGCCATTGGAGTGGGACTGCTTCATATTTTCCAAAAATGTGACATCATAAGAGGTATAGTAAACATTTAACACGAACATTACACCCAAAAGATTAAAATAGGAAAATTACATAAGTTTTTTTTCCCATTAAGTTATAACACTGTCATGGATAATATATTACATTACATATACACTTCCTGGTCATAATCTGTAATACTTACTGCAGTGATTGATATGTTTCAGTTAGGAACAATCCTTTTGAGAAAACTTAAACTTGTGAAATTACTGGAACTGGTTCAAGAACTGTTCAACATATTAGTAAAATCTGAAAGGATAGTGGTGAACCATCAACTTCATGGAAGAAATGTGGTCAGAAAAATAAATTATGAATGAATGTCATTTAAATGGTTGATGAAGTTTCATCTTAAAAAATGTACAGCAGACATCATGACTACGTAATTGTGAAAATAAGATCATTTCCACATGTACAATGTGATGAGAATTTACAAAACTGGGTCTAAACAGCTGTGTGGCCATAGGAAAAAGACTTGTTAGTGAAGCTAATCCGAAAAAAGGTTTGAATTTTCTAGGGTGGTATAAAGATTGGACTTTGGATCAATGGGAAAATGTTGTGTTTTGATAAGTACAGATTGACCCTTTTCCAGATCGACAGGAACGTTAGTTTAAGAAGGGAAGCCTATGAAGCAACTGTATGCACCCTTCATGCATAGTGGCCAACAAGCCTCTGGATGCAGTGTTATAATCTGGGGTTGCTTTAGTTGGTGAGATCTAGGCTCAAAAATGTTATGTGCCAATAAAATGTCAAATGTCAAAAAAGTCAACTGTATTTTCTGAGGTAAAGATTAGTGCAGCCTTCATGTTAGCAAAAAAAAAAAAAAAGTCAGGTTAGGTTTTGCGCTATTATGGGCAAAGAAATTGTTCTGTGGGAAAATCCCAGGTCAGTGATTTCTGAAATACTCAAACCAGCCTGTCTGGCACCAACTATGCTAAAGTCAAACTACTGTAACTGAGAACAAATTTTC
>JAQMYL010000036.1:16657534-16687105 GCA_030014365.1 Clarias pachynema
ACAAGAACTGTGAGCAAAAATCCCAGAACCACACGGGGGGACCTAGTGAATGACCTGCAGAGAGCTGGGACCAAAGGCTACCATCAGTAACACACTGCACCGCCAGGAACTCAAATCCTGCAGTGCCAGACATGTCCAGGCCCGTCTGAAGTTTGCTAGAGAGCATTTGGATGATCCAGAAGAGGATTTGGAGAATGTCATATGGTCAGATGAAACCAGAATAGAACTTCGTGTTTGGAGGAGAAAGAATGCTAAGTTGCATCCAAAGAACACCATACCTACTGTGAAGCATGGGGGTGGAAACATCATGCTTTGGGGCTGGATGACTGATCCGTGTAAAGGAAAGAATGAATGGGGCCATGTATCGTGAGATTTTGCGTGAAAACCTCCTTCTATCAGCAAGGGCATTGAAGATGAAACGAGGCTGGATCTTACAGCATGACAAAGATCCCAAACACATCGGCCGGTCAACGAAGGAATGGCTTTGTAAGAAGGATTTCAAGGTCCTGGGGTGGCCTGGCCAGTCTTCAGATCTCAACCCCATAGAAAATCTTTGGAGGGAGTTTTTGGAATCTTTGGAAAGTCTGTGTTGCCCAGCGACAGCCCCAAAACATCACTGCTCTAGAGGAGATCTGCATGGAGGAATGGGCCAAAATACCAGCAATAGTGTGTGAAAACCTTGTGAAAACGTTTGACCTCTGTCATTGCCAACAAAGGGTATATAACAAAGTATTGAGATGAAATTTTGTTATTGACCAAATATTTATTTTCCACCATAGTTTGCAAATAAATTCTTTAAAAATCCTACAATGAGTTTCTGGATTTTTTTTTCTTAATTTGTCTCTCATAGTTGAGGTATATCTATGATAAAAATCACAGGCCTCTCTCATCTTGTTAAGTGGGAGAACTTGCACAATTGGTGGCTGACTAAATACTTTTTTGTCCCACTGTAACTTGGGAGGAAGTTGGGGTCTGAGTCTCAGTACCACTGAGTCACCACTGCCCTAGTACATTCAATACTAGTTGCAACAGTGGTTCACACTGAGGTTCCTAGAGACTACACTTTGCAAACAAATACACAACAGATATTAAACCACTTTTAAAACCTTATATGAAATCACCACCATCTTATGTGCTGTCTGTTTGCTCTTTGCATTTCAGAGCCTCTCATCTGATCTTGATGAGTGGTGTGTCTCTGTTATACTTTTTTTTCATATTTTCCCTTCTTATTCTTTGTGATTTTTTTTTTTAACTGATTCCACTCTCTCACTCATTCTCTATACTGCTTATCCTGTTCAGGCTCATGGAAGGCCTATCATAGGAAACTCAGGGCACAAGCCCGGATACACCCTGAATGGGATGTCAATCTATCATAGGACACTACGGGCAATTTGGAAATGGCAGTTAGATTTCTGATACCATAATGGAGCTATTAAAAAAATTATAAGTATGTTCATATTTTAGCTATTGACCTTTATGTAGATACATAATATTGTTGTTATAACTGAATATTCTGGTCTCTTTTATGAATTGTTAAATAAGATTGCTTTATTAAAACAATTAAGATTGACACACATAGTTGAGCTCAATACATTTGCATATTTTAAACAGTAAACTTTCTTTACAGAGACAAATTCCTGAAGCATTTTACGTTCAATTTTAATTTCCGGAAACAATTTTACAGACTTTAATTTTAATGCTAAATTAAAACAAAATGTTGACATAGACATTTGAGTATTACATTGTCATTAGAACTTTTACTTTGGAGGAAATCTTAATGGATGATTCCAAAATTAAAACTGATCATATATAATCAAAAGTGCCCAGAGTGTCTGCTTCTGTAGCCAAACATGTGCATCATCCTGATATGGTCTGTTGAGGATGTTATTCATGGTTGGTTGATTGCAGTCAGAATATAATCATGGTCATGCTTAGAACTGTTTGAGCTTGATAACAGAGTTCAATTATGTTCACATGTTGGAATGGAACTATATATGCGTGTGTACGTTTGAGCACAGATGTGGGTGTGGAACAAATTTGTTGTAAACCACAGAAAAGTACATATGAAATCAACATGTTTCCTGCTGAGCAAATGCTCTTGGTTGCTTTTTTTTCTCCCACATGATCTTTCTGTATGTGATGACTGTCTCACTGCATATCACATAGCTTTATTTTCATCTTTTTATTTTCACATTTCCTGTCTTTCACTTCTGATTTCTGATTTTACTCATGGAATTTCTGCTCTTTTCTTAAACTATACTGTTCAATTCGTTAGTCCCAACATGTGGTTTTTATTTCTTCTGCCTCTGCACTGTCTGCTATTTTGGAGAAAACATGAAACAGCTGCCATTTCATGTAAATGCTGCACGGGCTCAGTCTTTTATCTGAATAGGACATTTGCACTTCTCTTTTTGACTGCTGTTGGCTAAGTTGTAAATTTTGAATATATGTTTTCAATGTTTGCCTATGGTTCCTTTAGGTAATGTATACATTAGGAAGGTTAACAAAAGAGGAACCTCTCATTCTAACAGCCTCATCATGAGCCAAAAATTCCCTTCTGTGGGTTTTTTATTATTCAGCCTATACAAAGACTTGCTGTAGGATGATGGATTTTTATGACCTTTATTTCTCTGTGTATGTGTGTGTGTGTTATACAATACACATTTTGTCTCTGTTTCTTCATAACTGCTTTACAAATTTTCAGTATAGATGAGAAATTTCATGATATTAGATTTTCTGCTCATCTTCTTCTCTAGTTAAAAAAAAAAAGGATTTATAATTCAATAAAGACACTTTTTTCCAGTAAAAATAAAAATAGTCATACAAAATGACTGCAGCTTTCCATTGTGAGCAATGCATGTGCCTTGAAGAACATTGCATACACAGCAGTGCATTATACTGCATGTGATCCATACTGTATTACATATTAAAGAAATATAATTGAGTGTCAAATTTACCATTTGCTGTGTTTCTGTTTGCCAAATTTGTCAAAAGCAACAGAATCATTTAAATCAAAAGAAGAACTCAAACAATGTGTTTGTATTTGGGTGTTGAAGGGCATTTACAAACAAATGAAAATAATTGTATTCAGATGAGCATCATGCTGAGCCACACATTGTGTAATGTCTGCTCAGCTGATTACATGTGATTTCAACAGGTGACACAAATGAAACAAGGAAATAAAAACCCTAAATAAAAGATTTCGTATATAAATATGTAGTCATCTGATGTGGTCAGGGATGCATCCGGGACACATTGGCATTCACAATCAAAATAACAATAAGGCCAAATAGTACCACAGCCACATGTATCCCAGACAACCTCCACAAGTGGCCTGAAGGATCAGATCACAAGATGTGTTACACTTGTGAATTGCTCTGCCTGGAAAGATGTTACATACATAGTCTGAATGGGGTCTAAGTGAGTTTACTTTTGATGTTTTCAGACTTCAGTGTCTGTCTGGAAATACATTCATGTATCTGATCCTAGTGTCAGATGTATGCAATACAGCTAATACAGCACATGCTTACTGACATGATAGAAATATCAATAATGTTGACCTTATACTTTAACAGGTTAAATCTTAATTATATACTGTCAAATTCAGCACTTTATACTGGGGTTATTTATTATTTGAATACTTACCTAATTTTACAGTGCTTGTATTTAAACTCCTTTTTTGTGTCACCAGTGTATGCATGTTAATTGCTTGTATAGCTGAACAATCCAAAAAGAAATGGTGGTTGGATTAGAATTAGAATCAAAACTTGCCACTTTGGTGTTGTTGAGTCTAATAACGCATAAGTTACCTTAAAGAAACAATATGAGCCACATTTTGTGAGATTAGTTTTATTTATGTGCTATAATTTATGCTCCCACAGTGCAGATTTGTTTTTCTTTTTAAACACACTAAAGTGCTGAGAAGCTTCTTTGTTCTCTGTCACTGTTTAATTTTGATTAATTATTATAAATGACTGGTATTACCTGTCATCAGTTTTATGTTGTTTAATTGTTGCCTATACCAGGCTTGCACTTTATTTCACTTGATATGCTTCAGGTATGTTTCTGATATCTGATAACAAAACAGATATTAACCTTCTAATTCTCTCTCACCTAATTTTGTTTGCCAGACTGTAGATTCACCTGCCATTACCGCTGTAGAGCTCTCATTAAACTGAACTGTAATCAGGGTGACGCCTCTACTCCTGATCAGTCCAGTGATATCCAGGACAGCATTGAAACTGACACAAATGTGGTAAGGTATATATATTTGAGGGTTGGTATTGTTGTTTATGTTTGCCTTCTTTGTTAATTCATGAATAAACTATTTAGTGTATTTGTATATTATTATCATGACTTTGTCTTTAGGATTAAAGTAATAGAAAAAGTACATGGTAATACATGCCATTTAATGCTTACTGATACACAGTCATGTACTGCTAATTAAAGAATTTGTCTCTGCTGTCAGATCACCATAACAAATCTCTAAAATTCACTGAAGAATATAATACTCGTGAGCAAAATTTTGCGGCTTCAAGTTTTTATTTAATACCTAATTTATAATTTCTCCATATATAGGAGAAATTACCGCCACTTTTGAGCAAATTCACAACAATGCAAAATCTTTTATCAGAAGCCTGTGTGTTCACAAAACACACACACTCTGTGATCACAGATAACAGAAGATACTGGCTGCAATTCACTCTTTCTACTGAGCAGGGAAAAAAATAAACCACAGATGCTTAAACCAAGTTTGGGGATGGGATTCTGTGTTTGTGATGATCCTGGACGAGTTGGGAATAAGTAAATTATGTTAGTTTAATATTTTTTCAACATTTATAATATAGCTGTTGTCTGTAGTGACTTGGTCACTACAGGTCACCTTTTTGCACACGGTGACCTGTTTAAAAATACCCACAGATTCATTATATGAAATCTATTTACATTTTATACTATTTACATTTTATAACATTTTGTCTGTTTTTTGGAGACATTAAACATGTTTAGAGTCAAGTTAACAATGTGCGTGAATGGTGCATAAAATATAAGTTATATATGACATTTAGATTTAATCCTTTCAGTTTATATGGCCAGTCAAATATGCCGGTAACAATAAAAACAATCTTGAAGAGAGTTTTTTAAAAATTATTATTAATAGAATGAAAAAATTAAAATCACAGAAACCACACCCAACTTCCCCCGCCAATTTTTTTTTTTAAATTTGCATAATTCCGTGGGATAAAAACCGGCATGGCAACGTGTCAGAAACTGAGGTTGTGATTAATTCCAAAATAACTCTTTATACCCAACTGAAGGGCACTAGTCACTTATCCACTCTCGTGGATAAGTAGTGCACTATATAGACAACAGCGAGTGGTTTGAGATTGAGGGTAAGCAAGGCGCTTTCTAATGTCGTCATCGTCGAGTTGGAACTTCCTGCGTAGAGCCAATCACGACACTCTTTGGTCTTGCTTGTATATTTTCCAATTTTAACGTCCAGGGCGGAGCATTTCCGGTGTAAGGCAAGAGCAACGTGAGATAGTACTTCATCGACGCCTGATACATCGAGACAGATAGCAGATTTTTGAAGCAGGAGCTTCAAATATATTTTAGAATAAATATATTTTAGTAATTTGGATAGGAAACCACACAGCGTTGAGTCGGTTTACGGATAGGTAATTTCCCGAAGTATAAAAACGGTTTATTAGCAACTTTGAAGCACTCGAAAAACTTTTTTCGCGATGAGTGGAGTTAGTTGTGCCGACCAGACCCCGTCTTTTGAGAAGACCTGGGGTAGCTCGACGAGCAGCGGCTACTGCAGCGAGGAGGACTCTGACTCGGAGCTCGAGCAGTATTTCACCGCGCGCACCTCCTTCTTTCGCAAACCCCAGAAGGAGAAGGAGAAGCTGAGCGAGAAGGTGAGCTCGTGCAACGTCCACACAGTGCACCGAGGGGCTCGTTCAGTTCATGTTAAGACATTTTGTTATATTGTTGAAAAAGTGTTCTAGATGTCAAAACATCAAAAGTAACATGTCCGTGTATCTCTTCTAACCCTACATGTGCCCTTCACGTCCGACTATACTTGTGTAGGAATACATTATAATTGTAGGCGAGTAGTTACAGTTACCACTTATAATGCTTTAAAAATAATTTCGATTTTTTTTTTTTATTACAATATGTTTATAGTAGAAAGGGTGAGCTGCATCCAGTATCTTCCGTTATCTGTAATCTGATTTGTGTGTGTGTGTTTTGTGAACACACATTGAGTCATCTCTCTTACTTATGGTCAAAGATTTTGGAAGATTTCTTGTGAATTTGCTAAAAAAAAAAAAAAAAAAAAAGTGTTAATTTGTTCTGTGTGTGGAGAACTTTTGGACACCCGGTATTTGTCTAACAAATAGCTTTATGAAAACTTTGGTAACTGGGCAGAACAGGAAGGCCTCCAGACATGTTGTAGGGAGGGGTGGGAGAGAGGAAAGAAGAAATGAGAAGATTTGTATGATTCATAAGAAAAGCCGGCAGGACCACTTACTCCGTCATGCAATGACACATTCACAGTCAGTGATCATTTTGAAACCACATTCTATTCAATGTGACCAAATATTCAGTTATTGGAAGTACATAAGTTTCCTATTTATTGCATTTGTTAATAGGGCAAATGTAAATGCACAAAACATGAAATCACATGACCCATTCCCTCTCGATAGCATTTTTCTGATGAGACGGTTTTTCATCAATGCCACTTTTTATTATTTTATGTTCTGCACTTATATTTTTATTAATTTATTTAGTTTTAATATCACTTCATGGCCATGAGGCCCCAGAGCCTATCCACGGGAATTCAATGTGGGGGATCGCAGGGTACACAAACGCACACCCAGTCATACGCTACAGGCAATATTACGCAAATCAACCTTAAGTGTCTTTCGATCATTGAGGAAAGCACAGGGAGAGCATGCAAACTTCATGCACACAGACCGCAGGCATGATTCAAACCCACACCCTGGAGTTTCAAGGCAGCAATGCTAACCACTTGACCATCCATACTGCTAACAATCACTTTAGCTTTCCAGATATTGATCTAATATCAAATCTCATAATTATATTTTGGCAGTCTATTACTTAGAAAACATTAGGACATAGTGAATTTTGAGCAATTGGATAAGAAGTTGTGCATTTTATCAGTCAAATGCTGGCCTTTTGGGATCAATAGAAGTTTTTCATCTTGGTTCAGTGAGGTTTTAAATCACTGTCAGTAGTGCAAAGTGAACAAATTAAACCAATCCATTAGAGTGAATTGCCTCTCATTTTAAAGTCTGCTTTTTAATTTGAGTCTCCTTGATTTAAAGTCTCTAGTACATGTTTTAGAACTCTGTATAACACTAAATATATTTTCATATGCATAAAAAACACTTTTTAGCTTAAGAATATATTGCATGGGTATTACGATAACTTGTTTCTGATAAAATCAGCTATACAAGTATGGTAATCCACAAACAGGAAGGATGATGACACTGTTGAAAAATGACACCATGTGACACCCACATGAGAGCAAGTCACACAAAAGAAGCTTTCTTTCCATGGTCTGAGGCTAGAGGGGGAGAGACTATTTTTGCTCTAACCGGATACAGGAATTCCAGCTTTAAAACAAAACATGCATGACTTGTTCATTCTCTTGAGTAATGGGATGGACTAAAGTTTGTGATTGGCTGATGGTGACATCATGCCTTTGCCCTGTTCATCAGGAAGTGCTCTGAGGCTGATGCAATGTTTTAACAACTGGTCTCCTTTTACTCAATTCAAAGTGGAATCATAACGTTTAGTACAATTTAAACTTTATAGGTGACCGTTAATATTTTATGTATAAGAAGTACATATTTAAAATCTACATGCATTGGACAGGAGTCACAGAAATAGATCTAAAAATGCTTATTTTATATATTTATAGTCTGTTTTGGGTCATTTTGGAGAAATTCCATATAGCCCCAAAATTTCATTATTGGTGGTATGGTGTTTTTAGATGGGACTTTTTATCGGATGAAAAGTGAAAAGGCATACTGTATTTAATCTAAGAAAGAAATGGGATAGTCAAAGTTTCTTCTGTGTTTTCGTGTGAAGAGAGAGGAATGGACTGTAAGAGGAACTAATTGTTAGGCAGTTGTCCAAAGCTGTTCTTTCAGCTGTTTGATATGCAGCCCGAAGAGCCTGTTTCTGAATCTGTCTCTATCAGCACATTTGACTATATGACATGACTGTTCCTCTCACGGTATTGTAGCTGTGTGGTTTAGATATCATCTGCAATGTGTAACAAAGAAATAATGGGCTTCTCCAATATTGTTTTTAATGAAAGAAAGAGTGACTGAACTAGATAGTTATGCACTCTAAGCTAACTCATTTCATTAAGCTATCATCGTCATGAACCCACATCCGGTCAGTCATGCACAAATTTGTGACTCATGCTGTGACCCTCACGCTGCCTTAACATGCATTTCCTTTTTTTCCATAAGGTGATGGCATGAATCTGCTTTCGGACAAGTTCTAGATTACTGAAATCTTTCAAATGAATCATGAAGTGTATGAAGCTATCGAAGTCCTCGATAGTTTTTAGCGAAGTAAGAATGAACAGTTTTGGTAATTTCTGTCTTTTAGGATGAGGTGACTGAGAGCAAGAAACAAGAGCTATCTCATTCAGAGATTCAGCAGAAAATAAAGGAGTATAATGCTCAGATAAACAGCAACCTCTTTATGTCTGTGGTAAGGTTTCCTATTCAAAAATTTGCATTCATTACCTTCAGGTTTTTCATATTTATCTGTTTTTTGTTTTTGTTTTTTTTTAACCAGTAACCAGTCCATTCATTCATCATCTGATCCATTATTGATTGATTGTCTTTCACAGAACAAAGATGGCACCTACAACGGCTTCATCAAAGTTCATCTGAAACTGGTACGGCCTGTGTCTGTTCCACCACCACGGAAGGGTGCTGCGTCCCAGGGGCCAGCCAATGGGAGGAAAGGGGGAGCAGTGAAAAGACGCACGTCCTTCTACCTCCCAAAGGACACAGCCAAACATCTGCACATTAGCTCTCGAACTCGTGCACAGGAAGTGATTCAGGCCCTGCTCAAGAAATTTACAGTTATCGACAATCCTGCAAAGTTTGCACTGTTTGAGCGCACCGAGCGCCATGACCAGGGTATGGCTGTGTTCCTTTTGAGCAAATTTTAATGCCAATAAGTTAGTGTCCATGGCTGTATTATCAAACTCTTGTACTCTTATTTAGGTTAAACATAACATTTTAATCCATTTGAAAACCTACAACTTCAAAATTTGCTTATAGTTCATTTCAGTTCAAGGTGCTTTATTGACAGAACAAATGGGCAGGGGGACAGATTCATTGCCAAAGCTTGTGTTGCAGAGTGTGCCATTAGTCATTGTCATCTACTCCAGCTGGCCATTTTGCTTAGGAAAATAGGCTGCCTGTTAGGAAGATCCAGCTTTTACTAACATTTAACTAACACACAAGCATGAATCTTTGCTTCCCATGACACAATATTTCTGAAAGAGATTGATGTTGTCTTGGTTCTCTCTTTCTCTCTCAGTGTACCTAAGGAAGCTGTCTGGCGATGAATGTCCCCTGTTCCTGCGTTTGTGTGCTGGTCCAAACGAGAAGGTGCTGAGTCTGGTACTCAAGGAAAATGAGACTGGAGAGGTCAATGTAAGGAAAACAAGCCTACACTTCCCTCACACAATTAACATGTCTGCTGATTTAGTTTTATGTAACATCCCAATTTCCAGTACGTGCAACATCTCGTATTCAAGTTTGGGTTCACTGTGAGTGATACTCAGTAATTTGCTACCAAAGATCCTTTCATGTTCAAAAAAAAAAGCAAGCAAAGCAAGTTTGTCTGCAGAAACACTCAATTTAGACATAATTTTTTGTTCGTTCTTTCGGCTGGCTTCATTTAAGTTGTCCCTTGAGGTTGACCTTGCTTTGTAGTTAAGAGACCTGAGCACGAAATTTCATCATGTTTACATGAATTATTAATTGAATCAGTTGTTTATTGCTGACTTTATTTTTTGCTCTTCTCCCAGTGGGATGCATTTTCTATGCCGGAGCTGCAGAATTTCCTGCGCATTCTGAAGCGAGAGGAAGAAGAGCATGTAAAACAGATCATGCAGCGCTACGCACTCGCTCGTGATCGCTTCCAGCAAGCTCTGGTCACTACCAACCCTGGCTGATCAATTCACTGTGCCTGTCTTAGTGACAAGTGGCCACTAGGAGGCCTCAGTCTTCTCTTTGTCCAACGATCCATATGGACTAGCATCAGTGCGATTAGTGTGTGAGAGAGTGCGAACGAGTGTGGAAATGCAAGTACGCAACCAGATGTGCGTACATGGAGAGAATGAGTCGTGACTGAGAGCGAGCGAAAGCGTACTGGGGAATGGACGAGTGAAAATAGAACACCTTGTCATGAATGGTGTGTGATTTGTTCGAGTGAGTGTAGAGAGTCCTCAAGATAGAACAGTGTGTTTCTATGGAGACTGCACAGGACTCTCCTGACTTCACTGCTGGTGAAGTTTAAAATTGTACTTTTCTTTTCTGTCAGCTATGAGACTATGATTTTTTTTTTTCTTCCCTTTTCTGTCAAGGTCATTGAATCTAGTTGTAGTAAATTCGTGTTGCCATTCTTGCTGTGTAATGTTGAATAAGGTTCTATAACTCTTCTCTCAGACTTCTTCAGCACTGCTGAGTGTTGGGGATTGCCAGGGAATTCCCAGTTATTAAGTTGAGCTGATGAAACCCCTTGGAAAAGTTATGAAATATTTTCAGCCTTTAAGCAACAAGACCAGTTGCCTTTAACCTTCTACTTCTAGACTGTTTTTTTTGCCATGATATTTTATGTTAATTTCCTGCTTTTCTTTGAACACTGTGCTCAAACAAACTGGTTCTTGACCATATTTTCATTTTATTTGTATTAACTTCCTTACCTAATTAAGCTGTTCTGTTATTTGTATGTATGTTCTGTCAGTCACCTGTTTGTTAGCAAATCTTTCAAGCTTGACCTTTTCTTATGTGCAGTCACTTCATTTTCTGGACTACACCCCCTTCACACAATAAAATATATTTTTTTTTATTGCCGGTGTCTGTCCTTGAATTGGACCGTGTTATTGTAGCATGTTGCCTAATTTCTCAGTTTGGAAATTTCTCATTTGAATTCTGAATGAATTCTTGTTATGATCTGATATTCATTTGACTTGAATATATTTAAAATTTTCATGTTGTATGTCTGACAACGTGGTGGAACAATTTGCTCTAAGCACAGTGGCACCAGTAGAGGGCAACAGATAACCAAGCTAGGATACACATAAACTGATATTTTTGTTTATCCTAGGTCCTAGAATTTACTCAATATTTTACTCAGGAATGTACTCAATAAGTCTTTAAGCATTCCCCAATGCTATACACTGATCAGCCATAATATTAAAAACCAATGACAAGGGAAGTGATTGACATTGATTACCTCATAGCAGTGCTATCAGTCGAAGGGTCGGATACATTAGGCACCAAGCACTGAATTCACAAAGTTCATTTGTTGGAAGCAGGAAAAATGGGCAAGGGTAAGGATCTTAGTGCCTTGACAACTGGTATGAACGCAGTTTTTATACTCATACTCACTTTTTATACTCATTTCCTTAATTTCCTTTTGATTCGGTAAAGTTGCTTTGTGACCACGACAATTGTCAAAAGCGCTAAATGAATAAAATTTAATTAATGGTTCTCAGCCATGCTCCAGAGGGCCACATGTCCTGCACATTTTAGTGTTTTCTCAGCTCTCAGAATGCCTGATTTAACTACTCATCCAATTAACATACTTTTTTTTTTTTTTTTAATGAAGTGGGTGTGAGCAGGGAAAAGTCAGTGCATCACAGCTTGCATTGCTGCTGTGCCCAACTTGACTCCTGTCCACCACTAAAATTGACCTACAATGGGCACTTGAGCATAGGAACTGGACCATGGAGCAGTGGAAGAAGGTGGCCTGGTCTTATGAATCTTTGATTGCTATGTGCATGCGCATTGCTTACCTGGACAAGAGATGACACCAGGATGCACTATAGGACAGGCAAGCCAGTTGAGCCAGTTGAGAGAACATTTAGGAAATGTTCTGATTGGAAACCTTGGGTTGTGGATCTCATGTGGATGTTATTTGGACACACGGCAACAATCTAAACATTGTTGCGGATCAAGTACACCCATTCATGTCAATGTTACTCCAAAAAGGTAATTTTCAGGAGAAATTGTTCAGGAATTGTTTGAAAAGGAGTTCAAGGTATTTACAAGGCATCCAATTACCCAGATCTCAATCTGGTCAAGCATTGATCTGGGATAAAGAATCTGATCTGGGAAGTGCTAGACATCATGTCTGATCCACGGATGACCAACCCCAGAACTTTCAGGACTTAAAGGATCTGATGCTAATGTCCTGGTGCCTGATATTTTAGCCGACCTTCAGAGGTTTTTGTATTCATACCTTTTGGGTTCAAAGCTGTTTTGGCAGCAAAATGATTTGGTGGTTTTGATGTTATATCTGATCAGCGTGTATTGATTTACAGCAAAATCCACTTATACTGGAGACTCCTATCTGTAGCAGTGGCTTGTAAATATATATTTTTTTCATCTTGCTCTTATGATTTAAGTGGGTTTCAACAGTATATGTGAAGTTTGTAGAAATGAAATTGCTTGATGAACCACAGAATAAACGCTCGGCAGGGTAAACTAGCAGTAAAACATAGTAAAATATAATAGAGATATAAAATAGATTTCTCACGATGTGCTTTGGTCATAGCCTACTGTAATTTGTACTTCGCTCCAGGCATGAACGAAGGTGTGTGTAGCTGCTGCGGTTCGTGGTCTCATTAGAGCTAATTTAAAAAAACAGCAGGTTTGTCCGTTATCCGGTTTAGCCGCGAGCTCACAGCAACTTTTTCATTCGGCGTGTGGTTGGTTTCACCGCTGGAGTGTGTAGCGTGTATGTGTGTGTGTGTTGGGGGGCGATGAATGCAGCAGAACACGGTGTTACTGCTGTACTGTGTTTATGTGTGTGTGTGTGTGTGTGCGCGCGCGCGCGCTTTGACGGTCCTGCTGCTTAACATTAGTCATCCTCATAAGCTCGAACTGCACGCGACTCGGATCAGCGACTCAGCGGCGGTTCGGTCGCGAGCGGATGCAGAAGGAGTGGAAGAAGAGACAGACAGGGACTGAGAGACAAATACACGGAGAAAGGCAGTTTTACACGGCTGTTTCGGCACCTCTGGTTTGGACAGCGCAACAGCTTTTTCTTTAGTTGGCAAGGTTCAAAAGATTTGCTTCTTCTTTTTGCAAAACAAAAAACCGACGATTCTATAAGAAAGCAAAAAAATAAAAAATAAAATCAACAGACGCCCGGGTTTAAGTTGTGAACTGAAACCAGAGGAGCCACGGAGGGTAAGTGCCAAATGGGTCAACTTTGAAATCCAGCACATGCATGTGTTTAGTAGACAAAAAAATCTGGTACTCTGACGCCTAATGAACAACCATGCATTAGATCTTTGATTGAGGAGGACCTTAATATACCATATACTATCCAAAAACAGTGAGCATGTGAAAAGCTTTTCCTACATAGCGAGAAAAGAAAAAATATATATTTTACTGGTTTAGAAATCTGCAATAAGTCTATTGCTCTGGAGGAGTTTTAAACACATGCACATTGAAATAATAACCCATCTACATTGATGCACAGCTTGTTTTCACACCTTCATTTCCAACAGGTTTCATTCTGTTTCATCCAAACAGTAGAAGACAGGTTCATAACCCTGGTCCTGGTATACCCTCTGTCCTGCTCACACCCACTTTACCTTAGGAAGGGCTTTTCATTAGTTGATTAGCTGTATTATATGTAAAACACTACGATGTGAAGAGCATGTGGTAATCCTGTGCAGTAGGCGGTGCGGTTTAAAGAGCTGGATGGATGAATCATGAGGTAAAAATCAATTACTTAATCAGGGTTTGGACTGATCTGTTTACAAATTGGAATTATTAGAGAAGTAGGTTAGAGGATGATAGCAAAGCCCATTTTCACATAAGGATTCTCTAAAAATGTTAGGCCAGACTGAGAGAAAGAGATGTTAGTGTAAATATGAGCCAGCCAACCTATTTTCCACAGCAACAGATGCTAAAGCTTTTGGCACCCTGGAGCATATGGTCTTGATTAAAGCTTATGCTGGACGTTGAAAAATGACTTGAGCGACCCTATTTCTTCAATCCAAATGAATAATGAATTAGAAATGTTAACACTTGTCATCCAAGAGTTATCGAATTAATAAAAATGAAACCACAATCAACAAATGGTAAAATCATGTCAGAAAGTTTCTCGATCCTGAAATGTAATAAGTAATGTATGAATGTTAAACCAAAGGCTAAGCATTAGATATGCTGTAAACGAAAGCTAAAACATGGCAGAATCTATTTGTAATATTGTGTCATCTACTTATAAAGCTTATTTTGCCAAGTTGTTTCTTCATTTCCACTTTCTGACAGGTAGGAAGACCTCCTCTGAGAGGAGAGAAAGAAACAGATGGCAGAGGGAAATTAAAATGAATCATGTTTCATCTTGTTGATATATACACAAATCACACATTTTGGGTGTACATAGGGCTATATTAATAATTTAGATATGCCACTATTTTTTTTAATTGCATAAGTGAATTGCTTTGTGTCCTTAACACATGCCCCATTTTCAAATTTGGCATTTATTATTGATTGCTGAGTACAGCTACTGTACTCTGTCAACTCAACAGCAGCCAAAATGCTGAAAAGCATTTCACTGTTTACTACTCAATCAATTTTTTATGGGTCCACATGAGGATCGAGTATTATTTAATAAACTGAGGGCTGCGTTTTGCTGTCTGGGGTGTGGTCTGCTCTGATTTGAATGCAGACTGTGACTTCTGTTTGCTTTTAGGCAAGTTAATGATAATGAGATTAGGAGCCAAGTGAGCCATACAATTGGATGAGAAATAAATCCAATGAAATTAAATTGATTGTCTGGCAAAACTATATATCAAAACCTCTGGGTAATAGATGGGAGATTTTTATGAGCACTTGAGGGAGCAGTTCAAGAGATCAGAACTCAGTAGCTCAAAGTTTTTATTCTCTTATGTCATTATGCTGTTACTTACGTACAGACTAGGCCCTGGTGGCACAGTGTGACATGGAATTTTACAAGATTATCTTGCCACAGTCTTGCATATCAGTACTAGAGAAACGGATAAGGCTGTTTATCAGCCTCTCCTCTGGATGTAAATAGGTTATAAAAATATTAAACAATTTCATTCATTCATTCATTCATTCATTCATTCTTTCATTTGTTCATCAATTTTACATTTTCAGTAACTACAACATCCTGGTTACAAAATCACAGTGGATCCTGAACATGTTTTAGGGTTCTAGATGTGGATGCACCCAGTTTACGGCACAATATACACACATTTACACTCTTCATCTGTCACCATTTAGCATAGCCAATAGGCATGTTCTTTGGAAGGGGTAAGACATTGTGGAAACTCTGAGGAAAACATATGAAAAGAACATACAAAACTGCACCAGCGGTTATTGGAGATCAGATTTCGAACTATGGAACCTGTCTGAATCACGACTTTAAAAATTCAGCAAGCCAATTCTTAATAATGGAGAATTGGCCAGAGTAACTAGCTGTTGTACAATGCTGTTGTGGATGCTTATTAATGAAAGAGTTTACAAGTTAGATGAATCTGTCATAAATGCTCCCTTGTACAGTACTATACCAGGTAAAAATTTGGATAGATCTGCTCATTCAAGGGTTGTTATTTATTTAGATTATTTTCTTCCTTTTAAAACAAAACTGAAGACATAAAAACTATGACACAAGTGAAATTATGTAGTAAGTAAAAAGTCCTTCTTTTGCTTTTATGACAGCTTTACACACTACTGGCATTCTCTCAGCCAGCTCATGAGGTAGACACCTGGAAAGATCTTCCAACAGAGTTTTCATTAATGTTGCTAATAGTGTGGAAAGCTCTCATCAGGATAAACAGTGGCTTAAAACATGACACATGCTTTTAAAACTTTTTTGCATACTTTTTATATATTCTTGTTCTTCAATGGAGAAAATAGTAAAAAAATGTTGGAAAAACTCTTGAATGAGTAGGTGTTTTCAAGCTTTTGAATGGTACTGTATGCACCAATCATTCATAACATTACAACAGAAAACTTTATGTCCAAAATTGTGTAGGTTCCTTTTCTGCCCCTGGGACGGCTCTGGTCCCTCGTGGTATGTCTCTGCAGGGCCCCTGGAGGTGTCCTGTGGTGTCTGTTACCAGAACGTTGGCAACTTTGGGTGCCTTGTCTGGATGGGCCTCCATGAATTGGACTTGCTTGTCCAGCGCAAACCATGAGTTCTCGGTTGGCTTAGGATGTAGGGAATGCGAAAGCCAGAGTGCCTGTCACACTGTGAGTTGGTCCTGTGCATAGCAGGTTGTGGTGCACTGGGTGTTTTGTTGCCTTTCTTTTGTGGCCATCATTGACCTGATGGGCTGGTCTTTGCTTTCCACAGCCATAAATTAAACTTGGGTGTTCATGATCTTGTTACCAGTTCAGACCCTTTCAAGTTTACCACCATTTTGTTCGGTTACACACACATCTGCAAATGGGTGCAAATCCTTTACTCGAGTACTCAACAGTGACAAAGTAAAAACAGTGGAGTGTTTTGTTAATTTATAAAAAAAAAAAAAGAAGGGAAAAAAAAGACTGAAATATTGAATTTACATAATTATTCAGACCCTTTGTGTTGAGCTCCTATCAGTGGACATAATTAAGGAAGCAAACATAATGTATGTCAATATAAGGTTTCACAGAAGATGTATGTATGAGTCAAACGAAAGCCATGAGTTTGAGATAATTATCTGAACTGTGAGTTGGGTTGGGTATTGTTTAGATTTTTTCACGATACCGATGCCAAATCTAAAAAAAGAAAAAAGCCCCCCAAAATGCTGGATAACATTAAAGAACGTATTTTTACTGAAAAAAAAAATTGCATACTACCTGGCCCAACTACAATAATTTAACACCTATAACAGCAAAGTAGTTGGTATTCTTGGTATGCTACAAACCGGCTTCAGATTTTAGAAATTCTTTTGCAGAAATATGCCGATATTTGCCTTATCTGGCAAAATACGACACTTCTCCTGACTTTGCTAGGGTTGGACTGACTGGGGCCAGAGACGCCCACAGTGCCAGTTGATGTCTGCAAAGCTGTTAGACGCGGTGCGTCCTCAAATGTATCATTATTATATGTATTTTTACACGCTTGTTGAAAGACATTTTTTCAGTCGGGAAATAATTTTTCACGTATGGTGACATGGAATGAGGCACTGAAATCTGCACTCTTATTCGTTTCTAGTGCCTTATTGCCACTAGGTTTTTCTACCTAACCAACACAGATCTGGGGGGAGGATACAGGAAGATTTCTGAAGTGCCCAAGAGCACAGGAGACTCCATCATTCTCAAATATAAGAGATTTGGAATGACCAGCAGTCCTCCCAGATCTGGCCACTCAGGTAACCTAAGGGTCACTGTAAATGACATCCAGAGTTCCCTTGTAGAGACTGCAGATTCTTAAAGAAGTACTACCATCACTGGAACAGTCCACCAATCAGGCCTGTATAGTACAGTAGCCATTCCTAAAAGTCTCATGATAGCCTGCTGAGAGCTTGCCAGAAGCACCTAAAGGACTCTCAAAACACGAGAAGTACAAATCCTTTGGTGTGATGAATTCCCCACACCATGTGTGGAGGAAAACAGGCACAGTGCATCACCTCATTAATTCCAGCCCTACAGTCAAACAAGGTGGTGGCAGTATCATGCTGTAGGGATGTTTTCCTGCAACAGGGACTGAGAAACTAAACAGAATTGAGAGAAAATGGATGCAGAAATATATAGAGCAATCCTGAGTGAAAACCTTTTCCAGCGTGCTCAGGATGTCAGTCAGATTACGTTTCAACAAGACGACGACCCGAAGCATACCATTAAGAAAACACAGTAGTGGCTTCAGAACAGCTCAGTGAAAGTCCAGAGTTTGGGCAATAGAGCATCTCTGGAGAGACCTGAAAATGTCTGTTTCCATCCAACCTGGTTGAACTTAAATGATTCTGCCAAGATGAATGGAAGAAACGTAAAAAAGAAAGGAGTGCCAAACTTATAGCATCATTCACAAGTAGTCTTGAGGCTGTCATTGCTCTCAAAGGTACTTTAACCAAGTACTAAGTGATGGGTCTGAAAACGTAGATAAATTGGATATTTCAGTGTTTATTTTTAATAAATTAATAAAACACTCCAAACACTTGTTTTTTTTCTTTGTAATTGTGGAGCATTGTGTGTAGAATAATGTAAAAAGAAGGATTTGAATACAATTCTAAATGGATATAAAACATAAATTGTGGAAAACTTGAAAAGATATATAACTATTACACAAACTAACCAAGACAATAGCATTACGAGTGTTCTGTGGAGTAAACTGATTCCTTCAATATGTATTTATTTCTCTTTATGACAACTATGGGAGCTCTGACAGCTACCTCAGTGGAGAACTCACCGTCTAATCAAGTGAATCTCTAGTTATTGTTGTTCCATTTATGTGTTTATTGTCGTATTTAACTCTAGTTTAATCAGCCTGTTATTTTTGTTGAGAAGTACTAAAGGAGCATTCTCAGAGATTCTCTACCTTTTATTTAATACATACTGTTTAAATGCCTCAGAGTGGCGCACGGTGAAGTCCTCACCCTATCATCTAGATATCGCTTGATCAATCTCTGTGTGAATTTTGAATTTGATTTGAATTAGAATTTGAATGCTGTAGCCTCCAGCAGCTTGGGGGGGTGCTAGAAAGAGCTGATTGGTCGAGCTCTCTCAGAGGAGGAGGGATAGAAGGCAGTCTGTGCTCTCTCATCAATTGCAGCTCTAAGCCAATCACAGGCATTTGTGAGCTCATGCAAGGAGAAGCTTACTCAGCAGTAGCCTTCATGTCGGAGTGACCTAATGACCAGGTGGGAATTGGACACGACTAAATTAGGGAAAAATTGGGTAAAATCCCCCCCCCAAATTATTATTATTTTTTTTCCATTTCCATGTTGCAGGGGGTTTTGCTACGGTCTTTGCTATGGCTTGGCTACGGGATTTTTGCAAGCACCGTCTTTGCATTTTCATTTGATCACAGTGTGTTTTAAGAAACGTCTTTGTGTCTGGATTGCTGATCAGAGGGTTGTGAGTTCAAACCAGTGAGTTCCTGGCACTGCTTGGCCTTTGAGCAAGTCCCATAATCTTTAAGTTCCACTGACATCATAAACTGTAACGGCTTTAGATAAATAACATCTGTCAAATGAATAAATGTACTGTTGAAACAAGTGCCTCACTCACACATCTCAATCATGCTTGCCCAGGTTTCAGACCATCTGCTCTCTGACCGTATTCTCATATTATGAGGAAGACTTCATGACATTTTTTGCTAATTAACCCCAAAATAAATACGAAATGAATGTGTTGGTATTTGTAATAAATTAGGAATCTAAATAAAAGAAATGCCACAAAACTCCTGTTTCAACAGTTGCTTAGGTTACTTGGCTGACACTTATATTTTAAGCAGTATTGCAGTCTCCTGTGGCTCCGTCAGTCTCATCACTTGCACATCAGAGAGAGAAGTTCTCTCACTCGCTCCCTTTTTTTACACCCCATGCTTCAAAGTCTATTTTCTTACATCGGCTTACGTAACCGAAGCATTTAAATCTATACAGTGGTTTTCGGCTTAGGAAAATAATGTCTTCTACGTTTAATCATCTGGAATGAACGGATCATTGTTAATAAAATTGTGTCATATAGTAGTCAGTACAAATGAGTCAATGTGCGTCATACCTGCAGGATTTTTTTTTTTGGTCTCTCAAGTGGTTTGTTGGTTGCTCTGATTACCACAAACAAAGATGCTTTGAAATCACTGTTCTCATGAACATTTTGTCCTCACACACACACACACACACACACACACACACACGAGCAGGGAGTGCTAGTGTTTACAGCAAAAAAATACTATTACCCTTAGTTCAACAAATAAGTCCGTGATCTAGATTAAAATATTAAAGAGTCTACTAGAAGAAAATAAGTTCATAAACAAAGCCGACATTGCACAGACTCTAATATGAGCTAAAACCAGTAGCATTTCATTTAGAATCTAGGCCAGAGCATTTTCCAAATGTTGTGCTCTGCTTTGGATTTGATATTTAGAAGCTGTAAACTCATACTCATTTATTCTCATTTACATGTTTATATTGGTATTTCTAAACACAGTCTATAATATTAGACCCTCTCTGCCTTTCTACATGGTTTGGTCTCGAGTAGGGGTAGAGCTGAGACAGATGTTAGTTTGAGGGCATAATGACATGTAGGAGAAGAGACGGTCTGATTTAGCGACAGAGTAAAGAGCAAACCCACTCATTGCCCCATGCTCCATCAGCACACAACACTCCACATGTACACACAATTGCAAGGCAAGGCAGCTTTGCCCTTATTTTAGACAGGTGATATTAACTCTGTTGTCTGTAAAAAAAAATAAAATAAAATAAAAAACTAATAAATGGACACTTTGTCTGATGTGCATTCTGCATTGGCTTATTTTGGATGTTTGCCGATAGTTCATGGGTTTGTTGGTCTGTGGGTATGAACCCATTAGGCTTGACCCTGCCCATTAAGTCTGCTTCTTGTGTCATTAGTTTTGGAAGGCAAACCACGGTTTGTGTGCTATTATATTCAAAACTATCTTCTCTGCAATTGTTTTTTTTGCTCAACTGCATCTTTGTCACTGATTTCAAATGCGCTTGACAAGGAAAATCACATTTTAAGAAGTCCTCTGCAATGAATGCTTAGATACAAAGCATAACAGTGAGCAGTACATTGCCAAACAAGTGATAAAAGGGACTACACATTCCACCTAGAATGCTTTTGAAGGTCTCTGAAGATGCCGCACTGCAAAGGACGCACGTTAGATAGAAATGACAGATGAAACGACTAAAAAACTTTTTTTTTTCTCTTTGAAAAAAGCCTTTTTGTTTTATTTCCCTTTTCACTTAAATGTATGCATTCTCAGAGCATTCATCCTACTAAGTATCTTGAATGTTTTTTTTATATATCAGTAGCCCTGTCACTCGCAGGCACATGTTTCCTCTGATGTTCATGAATTCTGCCTCAGCATGAATTCATCCTGGCAGCTACACTTTGCTGCTGAGGGCTTCAATGCACTCAGAGGAGAGCTCCAGCACTCGACTTAACTACATGAACATGCAGCCACCTTATTGACTGGTACATTGCTTAGTGACATGAATAAGAAGGAGATACTCCGTTGCCCTCTCCTACTAGTACGAAATCTCTGGACAAGTGCTGAGTCTTCTTTACTTTAATAGTGTGCACTATTCAGGTTATTCTTCATTTATCATTAATTCATACTTTTGGATTGGGTGGCTGTGTTGTTTATGATTATCTATAGCAGTAGTTCTCAATCTTTTTTTCCTTGGAGGCCTCCCTGCTTGTATCTAAAAAAAGCTGAGCTCCCCTCGCAACAAACACATCCCAGACCAGACCAGCCCAGCCCAGCGTAGCCCATGTACACAAAGGAATCAACTGATCTTTTTAAATAGCTTCCTATGCAAATTTGTAATTATGGTGTGATTGTGTAATTATGATCTTATTTAACATGCGCCACAACCACACAGCCTCAGAGCAGGAAACGACAGCACACCCCCTTTGATTTGGGGTGCCCTTTGAAGCTGGTGTGGACCCCTGGTTAGGAACCATGTATTTAAAGAGAAATATGAAAGTATGCATGTATGCCAATCTCACAACCTAATCCCTACTATGCCTCTCAACCAGTATAAATCTATTGTGTACATGGAGCATCTGAGTCCATGTATAGCGTGAAGAGCATGTCATGGCAAGCTTCTGTGCAAGAAAGTGTGAAAGAATACACCTATCCGTTATATTGATACCAGTCTCACGCAGAGCATGATGTCCCCATCTACCTCACCTCCAACCAAGCTTCTCACACTGCCATCCATGCAATCACACTGTCTCCCTTTCACTTGCAGAAATGCAAAACACAGTAAGACACCATTAACAAAACTACTGAGCTTTACGGCAAATTATGTGCTTGAAAACAAATGAAATCGGCAAAGGTTAAAGGGTCTTCATAGGTAAATTTAAGAACAAATATCTACATATTAGTTGTAAAAGATCAGCAAAACTGTGATCCCCCACCCCCACCCCCCCAGATAAACTAACTACACAATGTTAGTGAAATGCAAGGGAGCATTCAGACTTCTCATTCAAATGCAGTTCATGTTCTGATATGAATGAGGAGTGCAATAAGTGATTTGCCAAGGGCCTTTCATTTCACAGAATTGCTTGGTGGGAGATCTTGCATCTATGCACCTCGTGCTGGTTCTAAATGAAAAATCATTAATTTCATGCGAGAACTAACCATGGTTTTTACATGCCATTGATGACTTGCATAGTTTATGCGTCTTCTTTTTGTTTTTTCAATAGCAGTGATAGAGTTGATCCCATAAATTGGACAGTTTCTGAAACAGAATAATTGTGACAAAACCATAACAAAAGTTATTTCCCAGGTCTACTTGTATGTACTGGTGCTAGATTTGGATTGTTCCATTCTCACCGCTTCTGGTTTCAGCATGTAGCATGACACAGCCTGGAAGGTGTTGCCTCATTCAAACACTGCAAAAAAAAATAAGGCAGCTCAAAAACTTATTATAGAAAGAGGGACAGAGAGAGTGAGTGCAAGTGAGAAGAATAAAGAGGAAGGGAGAGAGGGAGCGAGAGAGTCCTTACTAGAGACATGAAGAGGTTGCTGTTTATCTGAGCAGTATCCTGATTTATCTTCTGCTGAATCTCTTCCAATGACAGCTCTAGTTTCTTGCTCTCAGCCACCTAATCCTGACAGACAAACAGGCAGACAGCGAGAGAAAGAGAGTGTGAGAGAGAGAGAAAGAGAGAAAAGCCTCCAGCATAGATTCCTGGGTTTTGATAATGAGATGTAATTATTTACTTTGAACTTTCCAATTAATAATGCAAAAGCGGCAACCTGAGGAGAAGGACACACGGCTCTCCTCAGCAATAGGTATATTAGGAAGCATGCTAATTGACTGATGGCTTGGCTAGAGAGAGTAGACTGCAGAGATATTAATGACAGACCTCTCAACGCTTCTTCAGGGTGCTGTGTGCATAAATGTGTGATTGGGATCTTCTAAAGGTACGGGGGAATTCTGGAGTGGGTAATTATCCACAGAGTTTCATGAATCTAAAATACACGGCAAGGAATAGTAAAACCAGAAATGCTGTTTTTATTATGTACATTGTATAAACCTTATACAAATACATTGTATAGCATATCTATCTTGTCGAATAACAAAACTAATCTTTACTGTCTTATGCAATATTGTGTTCACTATGTAGAACTATGTCGAACATTGTAGCGCTCGGCACTGTACCTTGCAAACAAATGAACAAAAAAACAATACTATCTATATATAAACAAGAAGACAGTTAGCCTTACATAAAAACTTGTGTTCCCGATTAAACTTCATGTATACAAATGAAAATGTCAGATTGAAATAAATGCATTCAGGATCAAATAATATATTATACAGTAGATACAGTTATTATAGGACCAGGAAATGTAAGCCTTCAAACATACTGCAACATTATATTTTTCTACAGGCATGCCTGAATAATAATAATAATAATAATGATACTTACTTTTACTTTTCTAAGGAATTTGACTGATGGTTTTCCCAAAATTACTGTTTTTTTTGTTGTTTTTTTAAAATTTGGGACTGGGTGACTGTATTGCCATGAATTTTGCACACATCCCCATGAAACTTAAATTGAAACGTTTGGCCGTGTCTTCCAGGCGCAATGGACGATTGAGCACCACCCCCGTTCTCACCTCTGGAAAAAAACTTGTTTGTTTGTCTGTAACTCCTACCTTGCTTGTTTTCGTGCAATCAGAAACGAAAAGACATGACACATAAAACTATAAACAATTTAGAAAAATCATGTTGATCAGAAATAATTCACACCTTCGAAAAAATGGCTCTGAATTCACAGCAAAAAACATTCCATATACTTTAGTGGAGTTTGTAGACTGGACACACACTGGCCATTTTCACATTAGGGTGCCGGGATCATTTCCGAGAACATTGATCCTAAAGAACAAAAGTTCAGCTCGTTGATGTATTAGGGCATTATAAATACAAAATAAGGTATATGTCAATTTACTGTCATTGTTTCCTGACATTTCAGAATTTCTGTCCATAGAATGCAGGCTAATAGGCACTAATATGCAGCAGATCACAATACATAACACAACACAAAACTAATTGTACGTTGATGTCATTATTTGTAAATGTGTAATGTGTGAAAAAACACATTTTTTAAAACTAGATCACAATTATAAAACCATACTGGCATGAAATCTTAAAACATCTGTTGTGATAAAGATAACAACATGTTATTGGAAAACCAACAAAATAAAATAATTTTAGAGACACTTTGATACCCTTTTAAAAAACTTAGATTGTAGTGGGTTATTTAACTAGAGGTTCATTTTGCATCATTGACTGTTTAAACAGTTTAATTAACTAGGCTGTTATTTAGACTGTTTAATAAACTAGAATAAATGAGCACATTTTAAATCTTTTCAGCAGCAGTAAATGGGAAGCTTTGCTTTTAGGCGCTTGTTATGGAAGTCCTTTCTTTTTAGTTACTCTGAATCTGGGACACAAAGAGTTGTTTTATATTGGGGTGATGGAATTTTAAGCAGCTTGCATGTAGCATGCGCAGTGATAGTCTAATACATGTTCTTTTAGCAGGGTTTGTTAATAAATATTTAAAATCCTGATGCTATCAGTGATCCGAACGTTCATCAAATTTAGTGATGATGATTTGATTTCCTGTGTGTTTTAAGCGACCATTTATTTTAATAGTTAAAAATTTCTAAAACACGGCATGTTGTGTAGCGGAACAAAGACAAGTCTGAGGAACATACTGTACATGTATAATTAAAAAAGCATGCTCACAACATGGCTGCGTAAAATTTTGAACAGTGCATCTCACAGTGACATGTTATACAATTTTCCTCGAAAAAGTCTATTCACGAATGCGGGCGTACTTTGATCTTAGAAATAATGATACAAGTTAACCACCAGCAAAGGAAAATCTTAACATGAAGAGCATGATATGCAAAATCTGTCACAAGAAGTGTGTATACAATGGTGAATACTAGTTGGTCTACAATGGCAATGTGTTCCTGCTTTCACATTGATATATTCAGTAATACATGCTTATGTGAGAAATCTTCAATCATGTACATACACTATATGTAATGTACTGTGTGTGTAGTGATAGTGAATGGTGGTGGGATTGATGTTTAGGAAACACAACAAGCGTAAGAAGCATTGTGCTGTACCATTAAACTGATTATTAATCAATAATTGATTGGTTTATTCTAATCACTGCCATCAAAGCCATCAAAGTCATTAACTTGTTTGTCATTTTTGATGTTAATGAGAAATAAAGAAATAAATAAACAAATAAACACTATATGTCATGTTACACAGAAACCGGACAGTGCAAACTCCTCTACCCTGAAAGCTCTTGTCTTGCAGACACTCTGTAACATTAAATGTAATTAAGAATATTTAAAGAGCAAAACCATGAACTCATTCATTAATAAATAATTTTTTTTTATTGTAAGCAATATTGCTGACAAATACATACAATCTCACAAAAACCAACACTATATAATACTCAAAATACTAAAATGTTTGTTAAATATTAATAAAACTTATAATAATATAACATCATAAAATATATATTATTATAACAGTTGCATTTTCAGTTAAAGGAATCCTGAAAATGAAAGAAGCTGCAGCACCATCAATTCCCCTGCATCCCACATCCTTAATTTGGTGTAAAGGCAAAGTTTAATATCATGCAAGCCTTTTTTCAGTAGCATAACACGATAAATAGTAGTTCATAAAATAATCTTCAAAGTGATTTTACCACTCAGCACTGACAGGAAAAATGCATCCATGTTTTTGTTACTTCATATCTATGTTATAAAAAATAAACAGGCAGTTTTGTAGCAAGCTCTAACTCCACAGGTCTCGTAAAGCGCCACTGCCCCAATTCCTTGCAGAACTAAAATATCATCCCTGCTTTGTCCACTCTTGCTTAAGTATATTAGTGGATAATAAGTGGATTTAAAAATTCTTTTGATGATTCGTCGAGCCCTAATATTATGTTTATTATTTGAGAGACATTTTTACATTATCAAAATTACATTCTCAGCTCACATAGCTGGAGTTTTCAAATAGATGTTAAATGTCAAGGAAACACCTGTACATTGTAGGGAGGTTTGAGCTTTTGCCTCTCGTACTTCCGGATTATTTTTATGACATTCATATATGGAGATCATATTTAATACTTGTTCTACATCACCTCATGATTTAAAGGCCTTTATCACTTTATTGTTTTGTGTAGCTGCAGATTTGCTTTGTGGGTAAAACAATAATATGTGAAATAATGCTTAAGCAAACTCACTGAAGTAATTAAATGTGCAACCGAGCAATCTGATCACCATGAGTGGTGATAATAGACTGTAACAGCACTGGAATGTTTAAATATACGTACCACTCCACATCCCAGGAGTTCTACTAAACCGTTAATTAGACTTACTGTTGGTCACCAACATAGGTTAAAAAGGTGTTTGTATGGTCAGCAGTACTGAGGAGAGAGCAGCTGCCTGCCAAAACACACATTTAAAACCAGCCATTGAAGATAATCTCATCTTAAAAACCATTTTGTCACATTATTAATTGCTTCTACGTCATTCTGAATCACCTTTGAATCATCCGTGTTCTTTTATCTAGGGCTACAAAGCTAACTAACGTCTTAACACAAGGCTGAGTCCCAAATTCCTCCCTAACCCCTGATAAAGGGCACAACTTGGTGTGTGGGGAAAAGGGATTTTATACCCTACAATAGATTTCCATTTTTCTGCTATTTGGGATTTAACCTATGAAGCTCCTCCAGTTGCTGTTAGTTCGTTCCGTCAGTCATGGAAGTATATGTGTTGTCAGAGCAAAATAACTGTTTAACTGAACAAACAAATCATAATCTGTTAATAATAACTGCCGTTTGTCAATCTGTTGTATAAAAGCAACATCATACATACATACGAAATTGTGCTGTTGTTGTGCATGTGGCTTATGCCTATGACCACATCGCATCCCTGCTGATATTTAAGCAAAACAGAACTCCTTCTTTGTTTAATTAAATTGAGCAGAAACAAATAACATTATCATTTGATAATTAGCATTATCAAGGAAAGTTGTTTTATGATGTTATTTCTAGAGTTTGTGATTGTACGGCCTGTCACTCATCATCATACGGTCTCTAATCACAATGTTTTCCCTCTTCAGTAAGGTTTCTGAATAAATAGAAAAAGTTTATTATTGAAATGCTATATTACAGACAGTCATTAGTTTTGTTTTAGTTTTTATACATTTTTTTATTAAAAGTAGAACAATCAATTTTCTATTCTGCAAATATTTTAACTAAAATACATGTAATGCTTGAAAGGCTACATCTAGACTTTAGTTTAGTCTATTCATGGTAATATGAGAAAAGGTACTCTAAGTTTCTTGTTTAATTAAAAGGCATTGTTTTCAAGACTGAGTGTGGTTGTACTCTGGAACATTGCACACAAAGTAATATAAAGTTTGTTACACTGTGGCAGATTAGGCTATTACTCACTCACTCACTCATCGTCTCACTCACCCACTCATCGTCTACACCGTCTAGACTTAGTGCACGAGGCGGGGTACAACCTGGACAGGGTGCCAATCCATTACAGGGCACACACACACATACACACACTCACACACTCATTCCCGGCAATTTGGGAATGACAATTCGCCTAATCTGCAGGTCTTTGGACTGTGTGAGGAAACCCACCAAGCACAGGGAGAACATGCAAACTCCATGCACACAGAGACGGGAATCGAACCGGACCCTGGAGGTGCAAGGCGACAGTGCTAACCACTAGACCACTGTGCGGTGCCATCTATGCTGTTACTAAACTTCTGAAAAAATATCCTTGTACAAATGAAAGTTTTAAAATTTCAACCTGAGCAGAATAAATCTTAAGTTAGTCGCCTCCGACCCACAACAGCAGGAAGCCAGGCAAAGGAAAGGCTGGCTGACATCTTAGAATGCGATGACCGATTGCAGACTTGATGAGATTACTCTTAACCCTATTTCCAGGGGCAATAACTCAGCAGTGGAGCAATATCATGATTGATGTTACATCATATTCTCACTCCAGGGGGTGGGGTGGGTGGTCTTGGGTGGATGTTATTTTATACAGCCTTACAGCTATGCCATCCAGCTCACTCCTTCTTTTATGGCTGGCTCAGTAGGAGCTCCAGGGTTTTCCGGAGCTCAACATCATACCTGAGCAGAGGGAGCCATGGATTTGGAGGTTGGTTCTGCAACATTTACACACACACAGCTGCTCTCTCTCACTTTGCATGCTCTGTAGGTGACTTAGTCAAGCACAGCATGAGAGGAGGTCCTATTTAGAGAGATTTAGTGGTTTCTGCCCACTTCTGCCATCACTGTGGAACACTATTGAACATTGATCTGCTATATTTAGCCCTGCATTTTAGAAGCTCCTATTGATTAGAGCTGTGTATTGATTCTCCATTTAAAAACGTCCACCTGCATATCAATTTGATTTTCAAACATAGTATCAACCCATACTGGCTCAACAATATTCACTCTTTCATTGTTGTGTATCTTAGTTTAGTAGTCAGACTGTTTATGTATGCAGTGCTGCTGTGTATACATATTCAGACGATCTTTGTGGTAAGGAAACAGTACAATTCTTTAGGCTATTACACACACACACACAGACCTCATAAAAAGATATAGCATAGAGGGCAGGCACTGTTTGATTAGCATTGTCTGAAAGCATTTGTGACTCTCCCGAGGACTGCGTGGGAGTTCACTCTTTGTGTCTCCCAAGCGGGATTCTATTGTTGTATTGCAAAGAAAAGTTCAATGTTCAGATTCAAAAACACCATCTTACATTGCAACAAAAAAAAAAAAACATTGTGCATGTAAATGACTTGCTTTTGTTTTTTTGCTGGAGAACATGCTTTTATTTAAAGCCTCTGAGCTTCTTAAAACATCCAAAAATGGCTTGGGGCACTTTGCCTCTCTCTGTTCCATATATAGTATATACATCACAAACATATAGTAAAGTGGAACCTCGGATTACGAGCATAATTCGTAAACCAAAATTAATTTTCCCATAAGAAATAATGGAAACTTAAATTATTCATTCTACAGCCCAAAAAAATAAATACATAAAAATAAT
>JAQMYL010000036.1:16689630-16700205 GCA_030014365.1 Clarias pachynema
AAAAATAATAATAAAATAAATATATATATATATATATATATATATATATATATATAACTAATCTAGACCGTACGAGGTTCAGTTTTCTGATTTTTTTTCTGCACAATGTAATCGACAGCAAAGCCAAAGTCAGAAGGATGAGCATAGAGCTTACGGCATATAACAATTGCTCACAGTTATTTCGGTTATTAAAGATAGCATAGACCCAGTTTAGCACATTCAGGGTTAAAGAAAGGTCTGCTTAATCATTGGAAAGCCAGTAACTACTATGATACAGCCACAGGCAGTAATTTAGCTATATTGCAGCCCCGTTAGAACTTGTGTTTGAATACACAATACACGCCATAAAAGCTTTAGAAAAGCCACAGTGAATCATTAGAGAATACTGTTAGCAGAACACAGGCAGTGAAAGAGACAGTGTGCCCTTACTTACACACGTAACAGGTTTAGGTCAGTCATCATAGCGTATTATGTATAACTCAAGCATCCAGTTCATTCACAGGACGGAAGCAGTTTTTATGTGATTAGTGAACAGGAGCGTTCTCACCAACCTGGAGCAAAAGTCCACCCTGAATGACTTGCACGTCAATAGTTTCAATCAATACTGTATGTGATCTTTAGCTGTGCAAAATATTTATTTAAGAATCAAATTCTGAGTTTCATTTTTTTATGTTTAAAAAAATGACTTCAACAAGCCAGGCTGCTGTATGACTTTGTCAAATTATCCACAATACCATTTGACTGTTTGCTGACAGTGGCACCTGTGGGAATTCATCTTTACATAAAGAGACTGTTGCAGCAGCTCTTCAAAACCCTTTAATATCTCCATCACTCTCACTTCCTTCTCATATTAAATGCCATTGTAACTGCACTAGCATGTTCTCAGCATAACACTGTTGACTTCTCATAGACAAACATGCAGCACCAAACAACAAATCAGCACAAGAATAAATACAAATCATTCTTAATTATAGTAATGATTCAGGATAGCGTTTCCATTTAATAATAAGAATTAGGAAAAATTTTGACTCTGAACAGGTCAGTGTGATCTTTTGTAAACACATGTATGATTTGTGGATGGATTATCGATTATTTGTAGATGACACCAATTACACTAATGATTCATAGAGATTTCTGCAGAGTTACAACACCACTAATGCATTTGCTTTTCAGGAAGCCAAATGTGCTCCCATTGTCTCTGTGCTGCTTGGTCAGCAAATTCTGCAACCTCCAGTGGTCTTCAGTTCTGTACCTTTCTGCAGGATTTTTTTTTATTTTTTATTTTTTATAAATTCCTTTTTTATAAAAAGCCAGTGACCAAATGGTCCCTCCATTCATTTTTTCAGTCCTGCAGCAATCAACAACTTGTCAGTATGTCAGCTAGCATTATTAGTGACTTCCACCATGGGAAGGCAGGATATCAGGTGGTCCAGATAAGGTGATTGTGGCTTGTAAGGTGAAGCCATGAGCCCACTCATCACTTGCATGAGAAGTGAGAGAATATGGTGCAAGTAATCCTTAGAATGTCTGCTGCAGGAATGCTAGGCAGTTATAAATGTGGTTGAAGCAGTTAACTTTCAAAATCTCATTTGCTGGTAGAGCTATAATGATGTACTCAAAAAATGTAGACTCTATGTTTGCAGTTGGTACAGTTGAGAAGCTTTCTTTGTTGTTAGATGTTATTACAAATGCCACCTTGACATTGTTGTTTCTAGGTACACTGTAGTTCTTAAACCACAGATGTATGACTCTTTCTAGCCTATATTAGGACAGCTTTGAAAGCTGAAGCAGTTAGTGTATACGTGTCCTGATAACCAAGCCTGTAAAAAGAAAAAGGCCTCTCTCCTGTCTTTGTGCCATTCCTTCGACAGGAAGAAAGGTATACCATGCAGCTGAACTCTGGGCTTCCCATACATTGTGCTGTTGATCTCTGGGGCCTTACTCAGTATCAGGCATCACAGGGTTTAGGAGATCAAAACATGGATTAAAGTGGCTGGCAGTCCTTGTTGCTGAGTGGAGGAGGCGTTGGCACATGGGGACTTTGTGTCTGCAACAATGCAATGAATAAACAGCATTAAACTAAACTGAATCCCTATTTTCATTTTTAAAAAAATCCAGGTTTACACACTACCATGTGCATTTTCTGTGATTTAAATTCCAAAAAGAAAAATGTGTAATACATATACAGTGTGATAATAATATTGGTTAAGCCAAATGCAGTTGAGACTGGAACATAGCATTCAGTAGCATACTCCCATAATCTCAGTTCAGTCATATAGTCTAAAATTGTTATGAATTCTGAATTCCTTTTGAATTTGTGGACCAAGTAAACAGACGTTATTCTTATGAAAGCTGCAGTTTGTTTACACATCAGAGGTCTTCATGGCTGGTGTTGACTCTTCAGTTTAATAATGCTGTTAGCTACCTATAAACCTGCTTCTAAAAACCCTCTATCCAAACATACAAAGACAGCATAAACATACAGTATGTGCCAATATTTTTTACACTGATTCTCATATGCAAAATGCAATCCATAGTACCTTTGCAAAAATGCATTTCAGAAAAAACATCATTCATGCCATTTTTAGACTATATGACTGAACTAAGATTCTGGGAGTATGCCTGTTACACTGTGGGCTATAAAGCATTGCTATAAATTCACTTCATAGCACTGCATAATTCTTACCTTTCAACTAAATGCCACATACAGGATTACTGCATCTGTTTATATCAGGAGAAAATGATCAGCTACTGGATTTTATTTTGTACTTCTGTAACTATATAATATACATTATAACCTTAGAGTCCTTTTTATTATTATTATTATTATTGTTTGTTTGTTATAGCCTAAACAATCTAAGAAAAAATATTAGAATTTACAAAATTGATGTTTAGCATATTCCCATAGTACAAATATAATCTCTGGTATTGATAGGTTGCTACTAACCAATTAGACACAGCAGGTAGCCATGACAGTGCTAACATGGTAAGACTAGTACTCAGTGATTGAGTAAGTAAGTAATGATTTGACTAGAACCCTGAACCATAAAAAGAAAAGTAAGATTTATGGAGGTGACACGTTGGGTAATTTTATTATTGTGTAGACATATATTAACAGGATCCTGGGCCCCCACTGGATTATATGTTTTGTCTGTAACCTAAAATATAGAATCCATAAAGTAAGTAGCTTGTACAGTATGTGTGAATTGTGTACCCTAAGCCCACAACTTAACATGTTGTGGAACATCTTTCATTTGTCCTCCAATTATTTATTTTGGGGAAAAGGGAAAAGTCTACAGTACTTGCTTTTTTAGTGTGAACATTCCATTTGCTTTAAAAAGTCACTTAAGGTGGTAAAAGGGTTTTTTAAAGTTGCAAAGTCAGTGACTACAGTATATATTTATGTCTTTTATAGTTTGAAATAAAATGCATTATCATCAAGAATAACTATACTGAAGGTTCCTGTGGCAACAGTCACCTAAAGTTAGTTGTTTTCTTTGTTTTACCCATAAAATGTAACAGATTTTAAGAAATATTAACATACATATAGAAAAATAAACGTTCAACTATATGGCTGCCCATTGTCCTATATTTGTTCAAAGATCCTCTTAGAGCAATCTCACAAGATTGACTGTCAATCTTAGAACATTTGCTCAGTAAACAAGCATACTGGCAAAACCTCATTGTCCTAAAACCTTTTGATATTTTGGTTAGAGTACAGTATGGTAGTATAAAGTAATTGCAATAGACATGACTCTATTGGGAAATTGTTTAGATCCATGTTGCATGCATTTATTAACAATATTATCTTGAATGTACAGGACAATAATGGTCAGAACCGTAATATTCTATTTCTGTATTATAGAACCTTAATAAGGATATATTTCCAATTTATCCTTAACCCAGACAAAACCTTATAATATGGAGGCCAGGAAATGTTAATGCTCTGTTTTATATAAATATAAATCTGAAATTATAGATATTTCAAAACAGCTGCACTGTTGATGAGCAAAGTAAAAGAAAAAGCTTTTTCACATATGCATAAGGAAGATCTGCAAGTGCAAGTGATGTAAATGACATAATTATATTCAACAGCTTGAAATGAGTAGAGCACTTCATCCATATTTTTTGTAAATGTTGATGCAGTGTTTTACCCATGCTCCAGGTCTGCTAAGCCTTCATCAAATGCTTAAAATCCAGTCATTCATATCCATTACCATGACAACCTGAGACCAGACATAGGCATCGTAATCCTCTATCCTAAAACATATAGGTAAACCCTGCAATTTAGACACTGTGCTAAAGCAGCGTATGTAAAATTAATTATGCATTCAGCATACATGTATAAGAAAATCTGACCGTGTACCATATATCTAATGGCATAATCACGTATGGAATGCTAATGGAGTGCCTTGATCCTGAATACAATGCTGGGTATGATATACGCCCAACATCTGGTAAAGTAGGCACTCCACCCTGCGTAGGACAATTTTCATAAAAAATAAGTCTCTATGTTTAGAGAAAGCTTATGAGATGCTTAGCTGGGAAGCATGTGGTAGATTCATTTTCACACTAAGACATCTCCACTGAGGCTGACACTCAAGACATTAAATTAGACCAAATGGTACACCAATTGAGTTGACAGATTAGACCTTCATTAGATGTGATATAAAAATCTGTGTGGGTTTTCTGGGGAAATAATCTCCAGAAGGGCTTCTGAAGTTATTTTAATTAGCAGCTGATTAAGTGGGAAATTGTGACATGTAATAGAAAAATAATGAGAGAATAATCAGTGTGCATAAGGTGAAATATAACAGGAGACCTTACTGAGTAGGGGGATGAGACTGATGGCCGACATGTCGGAGACTGCGCTCTTACTCACCCTTTCACCGGTAACGATACAGAATATAGTGTACATATAATATAGTGTGCGATAAAGGGCAGCAGGAAGGGAGGTACTAGAATGAATAGAGAAGTGAAGTGATCGGGAAACATCATTGTGCCATGCGTTTATATAAACAATCAAAATGTTACAGATTACAGAGCAACCTGAAACTAACAAAAAAGGACAATGTGGTGAATTAAATACACAACTACATAGTACATTTTGGCTTTAGTTATGCTCTTATTTTATGACATATACATTACAGTACAGTGAAATTCTTTTTGTTGCATATCCGTAGTACAGCCATGATACCGCACCCCTGGAGGGTTAAGGGCCTTGATGAAGAGCCCAACTGTGGCTTAGTGGAGGTGGGGCTTGATCCCTTGACCAGTAACCAGAACCACCAGTGGTCCAGCGGTCATCATGCCTTGAACTAAACCTTTGGCTGCTTAGGTAATAATTTGTGATGAAATGTCTCATGAATTGTGGTGTAAAAATGATTCACTTTCAAAGAAGACTTTAAGCAGGGTATTGTGATGAGACTCTTAGCCACGGTAAAACATTTTATTACTATTCAGAAAGCTGAGAAAAATTTGTATCTTGAAGATATCTACTCAAACCCTAGGATAAGTGCATTAGTGCAGATTATGTAGAGAAATAATTGTACTTTTTACTCTCATAACTGTGTTCTGTAATTCTTCACATGAATGCCCCTCATATATTGAACTACTCAGGGAATATATTTTGTCCACTGGGAATGCTGATAGCTCTACAAAATGTCTACATACCTAATAGTGCATTAAATAAGGAATACAATGCCGCCACAGAGAGAGAGAGAGAGAGAGAGAGAGAGAGAGACAGTGGCATGGAGAAAAAGACAGGAAAAGTGAGTTATTTTCAGTAAATTTCAGACAAACTATATCAATCAGACAAAATGTTTCAAAAACAGATGGTGTGTTGCGGAACATACAGTACAGCCCCAAAATTCAATATTTAAAAGGTAAAACAAAAGAAAAGGAAAACAGAGAACAAAACGAGGAAAAATATGGACAAATGCAGGGGGCTGAAAGATCCTGAAGATCCATCCTGATTATCATTATAATAGCAAGGATTTTGACGAGTGGTTTGAAAGAAGGAACTGAGAGGCACAGCTCTGATTAAAGCAATCAAATATGACAGAGAACTTTGCCTCATTGTCTTTCAAGCAGGAAAAGAAAGATGAGTGATTCCTGGCACTTACATTTTTATTGGAAATCTTTAGACTTTGTAATTTGTGTGAAGTGATGCAGAGGAAATGCGTCTCACTGTCAGAACTGTAGAACAGCAAATAATCTATGCATATGACCCACCTGCACTAGGCTTTATGGGTACAAACTATTCAGTAGTTCAATTTAGATTTGTGAATGGTTTGTAGTAAAGTCTCAAATGTGGAAGCATATTAGCTCCGGTCCATTACACCGGTTTTCCATATATATTTAATTTTTTTTCTCTTTGAAGGACATTAAAGAACTGATATATCAGCAGGTATTAGTTTATATTGATCTAGTTTATGGGATCAAAGCCAGCTGTACACAGGCTAATCTCCCCTCGGCTATGGCAAAGTGAAATGAACTTAACATCTGGATATCTTTGCAAAGCTACTCTATAATCTTGACATGTGACTGGATTCTGTCTTTAGATAGATCAATGAAAAACTTGTGGCTGCCATCACAATTGACAACACGTTTTGAATTTATTAAGAGCACACAGATAAGAGAAGCACCGAGACTCATCAGGCAGCAATTCGACTCGGTGTAACAACACATCAATTGATGATGAGTCTGATGGCAGCCACACAAAAGCATGGACACGGAAGTATTTATGGTTCTTCAAGTGTGAAATTATCACAGGTTCTTTTGACAGATCCCAGTGTAGAGGGCGACATCACAACAAAGGGAGCTGTGCAATTTCACTTGCTTATACCAGCAAGATTGGATGCTCTGCTCACTCAGCAGAAAGGAAGAGTTTCACAGAGAGGAGGAGAGCTGTATGGTTCTTTGTCTGTGACAGCAGTGGCTTCAATCAAGTAGGGCAGCACAAGGTTTTGAGAGATTATGCAGTCTCATTTTCTCCGTGTATTGGTGATAGACTGAGCCATGAAGGGAAGTATAAACTATACCATTACCATTTAAATTACACTCCTAAGCAATCGTATTTGAATGTATTCACTATCCTAATATGAGGAATGCATTCAATAATTTCTACTAATGATACTGAAGACAATTTAGAACTTAGTTAGAGCTGGAGGACATTATTTTCATCACTATTGTTACCCATTAGTAAATCTGTTTAAGAGTCACTAAGTCTACATTCACATTACCAGAGTGAAGTGACTACCCAAATGTGACACATCTGATGTCATCAGTAAGCACCAGCAGCGTGTAGATTTTATAGCAATGCTAGCAGGAGCTGCTAAAACAGCTTAAGCAAGGCATCTGGCTTTCTTCCTTCCTCTAGACCTCAAAAAATACAGCCAACTAACTGCTTGTCGTTCTCTAGAGAAAAATCCCAAGCATATTTCGGGAAATATTTTTGGGACTAACTAACACAGTTCAAACCCCAGGACCACCAAGTTACCACTTTTGGGCCCTTGAGCAAGGCCCTTAACCCTCAACTGCTCACATGTATCTGTGTATGAGGGCATCTGCCAAATGCCTAAATGTAAATGAACTTGTGTGCTTAAACACAGATAGACGAGCAAGGACATATCAATGTGCAGCTATGTGTCATTTTAGAGGACAGACATTTCTACATTAGACATTAAATAAAAGTCACTTGTAATTATGAATTTGAACTGCAACGACATGAAAATCACATCTGACCAAACAAAAATCTTAATTTAACAATATGGCTTGTAATATGAACGTAATGTAAAGGGGCCCTGCATTTACTGTATCTGACAAGTTTCAGCAATGACTAAAAGAGCTCACAAACTAAAAAACTAAGAATATTGTTATTTATGCAATGGAATACGTTCAGATGATAGTTTTATTTTCTACTTCAGTCTAAATTGGTTTATGTATTGATATATGTAATGTTCCATTCCTAAAATATTATCATTTAGAGAGACAGGCTAAGGTTAGGCCCTTAATAAAAGCATACCATTAGTTAATTTTCAGTCATTTGCTTTAAAATGCACTATGGGTGTTATTTGGAGTGTTCATTAAAAAAAAAAAAAAAAATCAGGTTTACTGGATTTAATGAATCCCCTTTTCCACAGGGAAGCATGTGATACTCAGACACTCAGCTGGCATGCCTTTCCACTGGATAACTAACACCGGCCTTCTCAGAGATAGGGTGCAGAGTGAGGAAGTGGTCAATACTGGAGTTAGCTGTGAGCTTGTAGCCTTACACATGTCAGACACTAACTCCTTTCCTCTCTGCAGACCATAATTCCTCTTCAGCCCTGCAGAGATTTCTGCTTGCTGCGACAGGGAAAGCCAGGACTTTCCATTCTCTTTTAATCTAATTCTTCCAGTACACTTCCAAGATTTAGACTGAGAGACTGAATGGGGATGATGTGGCATACAGAATGTGTATTTTTAGAAGGAGGCTGATTAGCACATGAAGGTTGGGTAAGGCTCTTTGTCATGATGCCCATTCTTTTTTATTTAGTCTAGCTTTGTCTAGCTTTGTCAAGCCTTATAGCATGCAGTTGAACATCCACTGTGCCTCAGGTGGCCCTATATGGAGTGTTCTGTCAGCAATATAACCTACCTTGGAGAATTACTTTAATAAGCATTTCATTACATAAATCTGGGGGCTGGCTGAGAGGAGTTGATAACGTTCTGTAAATATTTACTTATTTTTAGTAGACAAATCCTGGTAGTGCCTTTATTGAACTGACAGTGTTCCACAATAGATTATTGTGTGTATGCATTATACCTATAAAAAGAACTCATGTGGTTGTTTAGCCACTACTATACATGCTAAGAGATATTAACAGATGTGAACTATTTTGTTGTTTATTTTGTTTATTTATGCCTAAGCCGAGCTACACAACTATCTTCTTAAACAAGGCTGCATCCCAAATCCTTCACTAACCCCTAATCAAGGGCACTACTTAGTGTATGGAACAAGTAATTGTACACAATCGCACACTAGCTTTCTAGTTAATGCTATTTGGGACTCCACCCAAGAACCCAGAAATTAAATTTGGTGATATTCTAAAGCAGAATAAGTGGAAAATAATCAAAAACGTAAGTGATTTACTGAACTCTTGACTACCTCCATGGTTTATTCTCCGCACCATTATGCTAAACAGTGCTATTAAGACTTTAAAAATACTTTCACTTACTCATCATCTACACCTCTTATCCTGTATTTAGGGTCAAGGGGGCTTGGAGCCAATCACAGGAGATGTAGGGCATGAGGCAGGGTACACCTGGACAGGGTGCCAATCCATCTCAGGGAATGCATACAGTCACACACACGTACACACAAACATTATGGACAATTAAGAGATGCCAGTTAAATGAATCTGTATGTCTTTGGACTGTGGGAGGAAACCGGAGTACCTGAAGGAAACCCACCAAACACTGGGAGAACACGCAATTTTCACGCGCACAGACCTGAGGCGGGAATCAATCTCTCGAGACTGGAGATGCTACGCCACAGTGCTAGCCAATATGCCGTTGACAGACTACTTTCATCCGTAGTTTAATTACACTAACTGTCAGTTGCTGTTGGCTGCGCAAACCAACTGGTTAAATAAACAAACAAATCATAATCTGTTCATAATAAATTGTGTTTGTGGAACCGTTGTATAAAAGCAATATCATTATCACATCACTATCAGCATGGCTGTAATGTGGCCGTAGGCACAACAGCACTCCCTCTCATGTGATATTGGCTAATTAATAGACTCATTCAAGTTGCAGTTATTTAGGAGGAAAATTATTTATTCTAAAAAAAATTAGAACATCAGATGGATTAAGGTGAAATATTATTTTTTACCATGCGTACTTCTTTTGCTCTCTATGTGTTCATCTTTTCTTTCATTTCTGATTGTTTTTTTTTTTTTTTGCAGCTTAAAACATGTCTGATTAGACATTTCTCTTAATGAAGGAAGCGCCTCATGGTAATTATTGACTATCTTAATACATTACACATTTATCTTTATGCCTGGACAATTAGAGCTGGTGTAATGATGCATTTTTATTGATTGTGGAACAAGATATTTAGCTCCAGTGCATTGGATGTCCGTGTTAACAGACAAAGACAGCGAAGCACAAAAGTCAGGCCAACTGAATAATTGATAGGTCGTATTGTTTACCAAAAAGCAGCTGTTACAGCAGATTATTTCAAGGTCAGCAGACTTCTTATGGTTTCTATCAGATTCTTATTTTTATTTTTTTCTATTAATGCAAGTTTACAAATTGTGATTATAGGTGTTTGCATGCTTAATAGTACAGGTCTGTACTATTTCCTTGTTGTTTATTAACAGAAGCAATTGGACACTTGCTGTGAGTTTTTTCTACACTTCAGTTTTCATTATCAAATATAATTTGTTTAATTTAATTAATATTTTCTGTGTCTGCACTGTAAAAAATGTTCGTAATTCTAACAGTAAATTACTGTATAAATGCTACAGAATAAAACCATATTTCACAAAACTTGGGATAACCGTAGAATTTACAGTGAAAAACTGT
>JAQMYL010000036.1:16700305-16710968 GCA_030014365.1 Clarias pachynema
AACAATTAAAATCTGTAGAAAAATTTACGGTAAACTTCTGGCAACCACAGCTGCCATTTTTTACCGTAAAATTTACGGTTTATTTTTTTTCACAGTGCAATAACGGTGCTACCGTATTTTTGACGGTAGAATTCTGGTAACCACAGCTGCCAGTTTTTTACCGTAAAATGTACTTTTTTTTTTTTTACAACTATATGTTGTACAGTATTCAAATTCACATGCACAGAGCTTAAAACTTATGAGATATATTTTTTTGACACCATCATCCAGGTGATTGTTTTGAACAGTTTTATTTCCCGCACTTTTGCCAACCTATGTTTATACCTTTTTTTTAATACGATTATTCGTTATAATCCTTATTTGATTAGTTATGTTTGTTCCTCTTATTAAATTAGTGTTTAAGCTATATCTTGCATCTTTTCCACCTTATGCCTGGTAAAGTCTTGCAGGTTTTGTCTTACATTTTAAAGCAGCTTCCAGTTTCCATAGTTCCTAATTATCTTGTTATATACTGTTTGTGTCTAGTTTTGAACTCTGCCAGCCTGTCTGGCTTGTAAACATAGATTTCCTCTTGTTACTCTTGCCTCTTGCTTGCTTGTTGACTCCAGGCATGAACCGTGACAATGATTTGGAAAGCCCTAAATAAAGATGCATACACATATGTTCTGTCTCATAATAATGGCTCCAGCTGTCTACATGGCAGCGGAAAGAACATCTGTCTCTAATAAAAAGGATGCACCTTATAAAGATGTATGAAAAGTGTTTATCTCAAAAACACATAAAATAAACATGATCAAAATTCACAGTGCTAAGAATATTCAGAAATGTAAATTAAACCTCAAGACCCTCTAGAACAATATATCCATGTGCACAACATGATTTTAGGTGTATGCTGTTTGTCTACATTGCTAATGATGTTCTTGGTGATCATGGCGCAGAACACTTGCAGAAGATGATGGAAATGCCAAGGGAATGCAATTGTTCATCTTTCTTTTCTTTCCCTATTCTTTTCCCACAGAGCATCATTGCAAGGCAATTACTGAACTCCTCCCTCTTATCTGGGGGCAGATATACTTGCAGTATAGATAGAAACACACACAAAAGAGAAAGAGAGAGAGGAGAAAGCGAGAGAGGAGAGAGAGAGATGGTTGATGTTACCACTCACCTCATTTAGATGCATTTTTACCAAATGTCATGACAAAGTGCAGGGGCAAGAAGCTAACAAAGGTTCCTTTTGAAGTTTAAGTAGATATTGCTTTCTGTTTTTGGATCTGTGCCTATAGTATTAAAAAAAATTAAATGAATAAAAGAACAATGGGTTGTGCTAATTAATTTATAGTGTTTTAGTGTGTGTGCATTTGAAAAGTGGTGCCTTGCTGTGCACAGAAATGTAACTGGCTTTTCTTTCAGTACCTTCAAAATGTGCGGTTTTAGTCATGCAATTGTTGGGTCAATAAAGAGTTCAAAAACCTGTTAGTTATGATAACTGCAGAAAGATGAAAAATGAGCTAGGGAAAGTGGGCCAGCATTGAAAGGGTTTCCACAAACAATGTCCTCATTTTCTGCTCAATGTATTACATTATAGGAGTCAGGTAAAAAAAAAGCATCCCAACTGACCTGATACTCTTCCCATACTTCATTCATTTATTTATTTATTACAGAAATAATCTGTTTTTGGTTATAGTTGTCTTAATCACAATTATCCATACCTCACTAATGATTCAATCACTGACATAGTGTAATCATTTTGCTTTTTATACATATTAAAAATATGCTTCTGATATGGAGATATTATCTAAAACCTTTAGGATTCTTTTTTGTTCACCACCATTATGCATTTCTGCACATATTTATGGGTTTAATTTTGTAGGTTGTCCGCAGCTTTGCTGAAAAGGAAAGAAAAACCAAAAAAAGGTTTCAACTGCTGTGTCTTTCTTGTCTCTATGGAATGTGAATTTCTTTAAATATGCCTTCCATTTAAATAGAAACACAGCTTTATATGATGATCGATAACGCCAGAGAGTCAGAATGTATTTTATGGATATGGAAGGAGACATGTAAACAACTTTTATATTCTCGGAGAAAATTCAACCTCTGTATGCATTACAGTACGCATTTATTATTTGCAGTGCTGTGTTAAGACAGTTGCTGCAAAGCGGCTTTGATTTACATCAGGTTAATTGTTTAATGTTCAAATGAATCCATCCATGCGCACTTCATTACTGAGCTGTGAAAGGTTGCTCCGCTGTGTGCCTGGATATCGACCTTTTCTTGCTCTGCTGATGTAAGGCATTTTTTTATACTGTTACACATCCCAAACTCCAGAGTTCCATAATTTTTTGTTCAGGCTAGATGTGCATTCCCTTCTACTCACTACTGATGAAATATTAACCACCTTCACAGCTTATCTTTGTACAGTATGTGGCAGAGTTCCCACTAGAGAATGACAGTGAATAATTTAGCTCTAAAGACCTGTCTTCCAATTAGGGAGACTAGAATGACAGTTCTGAAGGTCACTACATCATGTCCACGTTCTCCTCTACCGCTTTTTTCCCCACAATTTTTACCCAAAGCTGGAAAGTTAAATTACATTTCATTTTTATTCATTGTGATGTGCTAGATTATTTTCCTCTAAATTAAATCACAGTTTAACCCTATGAGCCCTAAGACATTTTCATTGTAATCTTCCTACTTTTAAGCTCATAACTTATACTATAAAAGCTGTCTATACAAGCTATTTTCTTCTTTCAGGACAGACTATGTTCTCCATATATTCCATCATTTGATATCAATAAAAATCAATGGGGTGTCATATGAAATGTCTGTTTTCACAAGTATCATGAAATTTTTTTAGAGTTTCACTTTCTTTTCTTCCAGATGAGATTTTCTGGAATCTGGCAATAGCAGCTCCATGATTAGGGATTATGCTTTATCCTAGTAATTTGAAGAAATATATGCAAAGTGGCCACAGAAATAATTATTACTTTCAAAATCACAATCAATGGACAAGGTGCTTTACTGGAAACAGAAAAAAAACATGTAATATGTATATACAATTCCAAAACCCATGTCAATATCACTAGAACCAAAGTCGATGAAATATTCTGTGTCAAGCTTTTTGGTTGCTACCAAAATTTATTTTTCTTCTTCTTCCTCCTCTCTCTCTCTCTCTCCCACTCTCAATCTCTCACTCTCTTTCAATGTCACTCTTCAACATTTGTGACGTGAACTGAGCTGTAGTGATCTCAGTGAAGTTCAGATGTGTCTTATACCCACGTATCTAGGAGTGAATAATTCAAACGAGATTGCAGATGAACGGAGAACTATCTTCATGTTGTAACTATAACTGAATATTTTATTTCCATTATTATTTTTTTCTCATCAACACTTTATCACACAGAGAAGCAATTAGTCTTGCTGAAAAGATCAGATCGTGCAGTTTTACATGTTGTGCATAAAATCGCAGTGAATAGGTCAGGAGAAATGCAACAAAGAAAAGGGTGTTGCAAATCTTGACACAGTGCATCTAGCAGGTAGATACGGTTAAACACAATATATACACAGAGTGACCACAGGGTCTTTCCTTTGTTTTAAACATATATTACTTAAAATCTATGCTAGGTATGAACATATGGTTTATTGCAAATTATATACAAAATTACTGTATATTCGATTACCTAAGGAATGCCATAATATTCATGCTTCTATATTAAGAAATCTTAAGACTCTTATTGTTTTAGAATATACATCAAGTGTACATTTTCAGGTAAGGGATTTATGGCTACATTCTATACTGAAAATACATGTTTAATTTCAATGTACGATCAATATGTAAATAGTGGTAAAAATGTAAATGTTTATGTAAAAATCATTAAATATAATAAAGTATATTTACAATCTTAGTTTACTGTAGCAAAATAGATATAAAAACAATATGTAAAAGCCACACAAGGCAAAAATGTTTTTGTCTATATTTATTTAAAAAAATAAAAAAACATTTTTTACACTGCCTGGCTTTAGAGTCTGCATCAAGCAAAGAAAACATAAAGATTTGGCTTTGGAGCAAGGGAAAAGCTCCTGTTGTCTGATGAGTCCAGATTTACGCTATTACGCTATTTTAGGCTCAGCAACATTGTGTGGCCAACCAAAACTGGACAGTAAAAAATGCAAGAAAACTCCTGACAATAATCAGGTGGTCTAGTTTTTCTAAAAAAAAAAATGTGCAAGCTGCAAGATCATTGTAGGAGTAAAACCCACTGCCTTGAGCGTTCTGCAGTGTTTGTCTGCTCACCACCATTTATAAAGAGGGCTTATTTGGGTTACTGTAGCCTTCCTGACTGCTTGACACAGTTCGATCATTCTGCTCTCCTTCCATCAACAAGGAGGGTCTAAAGTTAATTCTTTTCCAGATATTTTTATGCCATTTTGTGTAAACTCTAAAGATGTACTGTACATGAAAATCCCGGGAGAACATCACCTTCTAAAATATTTAAACCAGCCTATCTGGCACCAATAGCCATGTCATGGTCAAAGTCATTGAGATCAATGAGAAACTGAGAAAATAAGATCAATAGTGCATACATATAATGCTACATTTTATGTTTTGTTTCATGTGAGGTTTGGCCAATGAGTGTTTTGTACATTGTTCTATTTGTTATGTTGTTGTAACAAAAGTATTTCAATGTTTTGCATAATGTAAATAAAAAAAGAATCTGTACCATTTGATGGTAATATTAAATATATAGATATAATTTTATAAAGTAAGTAATTGTATAAATGGTCTACAATTCTGTTGCAACAGATTTTTGTACCCCTAAGGTTTTGCTTCTTTATTGGGTTTAAATAGTATTTTAATAGATAATTGTTCATAAAACGGTTTGTGCAAATCTGTTAATCCTGCAGATCTCTGTGCTGAGACTTTTTGTTCATTTTGTGGGACGAATGTACAGTATAATTTTCTGCCTGCATCTCCATTGTTATTAGGATCTTCTGTGTAATGTGGTACTCCATTATAGCCACAGACTGCAGGTGGATTCCAGGTTGATTAACTGGGACAAATTAGCAAAAACTGATGATCAAAATTGTCCTAACCTGATATTCTACTTTAAAATAAGCTACTAATAAGCTATTTGCTCAATGTTAACCAAGAATAGATATTAATTAGAAAAGCTGAACTAAATATTTTTACTAGGATTACCTAATATTTTCACCACTGAAATAACGCTGCTGAAGTGGTATAAATTAATTTTAACACGCTAGAGGTATTTGAAGAAAAAAAATATCTCTCACAGAATTTAAGCTTATTAACCAAAGAGACATTTTTGTTTTTCCATTACCTTTTTTTTGTCACCTTTTTGTCCTTCTTTAAGAAAGGTGCCAGAAATTCTGAAACTGACTGTGGATAGTCTTTAAAATGTTATTTTTATATATTTTTTTCAAATTTAATTTTTCAAAATTCTTTTATTTTATGGCAGAATGCAATAACATAAAAAATGTGACCAGCTTTATCAGTCTATATAATCTTTTTCCCATTATTTTCAGGCATAAAGGCAAGTGCTTGTTTTAAATGGGAAGGTCTAGAAAATATTGAACAATGTCTTATCTGGCAACCCGGATTATTAAAATGTAATGCATGCACAAGAATAATCTGACAACCACAGCGGTGTGAACTACATACAGTTTTATCAGTAGCAAAACTTGCCTTTCAGACTTGGGGCTTTAGTGAGCTTCAAATCAGGGACTTTCCTCGCAAGATCATACAAAAAACATAAAAAATACAATTCTGTTGTATTTTGCCTATTGAACGTCTAGCCGCAATTATAGGTTTTGCAACATATGTAGGCTTGAAAACAAATAATAGTCACAATCAAGCATTATATTCCCCAAAATACTGAGCCCATTGGGGAAATATGCATGTATTACTTTGTAAATAACAAAATAATTAACACGCAAAACTGTTTGTCCAGCCTTAAAAAAAAAAGTCCAGCCTTATAGTGCTACCTAGAGAAAGAAGGCAGCACTTAAATTCTTGTATTTTTAGCTTTTTTAAGCAAAATATCTGTTAATAATTAAATCAGTGTGTCAGGCTAAACCACATTTATGTATAATTAAGTGATATCTGAATAATTAATGATTTTTGAAATAATAAAAAAGCAGCAATCGCAAAAATGTAATCTAGCTTCAGTTAGCAAGCATATGTTAGGTTAAGAAATTTGGTCCCATCTATTTATATACAGTGGGGAAAATAAGTATTTGATCCCCTACCAACAAACAATAATTCTGGCTTCAACTTGTTATGTCTACAAGTATACAAGACACCTGTCCACAGAATCAGAATTTTCCTTTCAAACCTCATCACTGGTCACAAGACCAAAGAGCTGTCAAAGAACGTCAGGGAAAAGATTGTAGATCTGTACAATGCTGAAATGGGCTACAAGGCCATCAGCAAGAAGCTTGGTAAGAAGAAAACAACTGTTGGAGTGATCATTTGCAAATAGAAGAAATACAAAATAGCCATCAATTACCCTCGGCTACACAGGAGGATCATATGAATTACCTCAAGGCAGTTGGGACTACAGTCACCAAACAAACCTTTGTAGCAAAATACGCCGCCATGGGTTGAAATCCAAGGTCCGCTAGAAGGCACACGTACAGGTCCATCTGAAGTTTGCCATTGAACAGAGAAGGATTGGGAGAACATGCTGTGGTCAGATGAGACCAAAATTTAGCTCTTTGGCATCAACTTCACACTGTGTTTTGAGGAACAACAATTCTGACTATGACCCTAAGAACACCATACCTACAGTCAAGCACGGAGGTGGAAACATCATACTTTGGAGCTGTTTCTCAGGCTGACTTTGCAGCATTGTGGGACCAATAGACAATTTTGGATGAGAACCTCCTGAAGATGAGTCGTGGATGGGTCCTCCAGCATGACAATGAACCAAAACATACTGCCAAGGCAACAAGGCAAGAAGAAGCTCATTATGTCTCATGGAGTGACCTAGCCATTCTGCAGACCTTAATCCTATAGAAAATGTATGGAGGGAGCTGAAACTTCGAGTTGCCAAGCGACAGGCAAGAAACCGTAAGGATTTAGATAAGATCTGTAAAGAATAGTGGAACAACATCCCTCCTGAGATGTGTGCAAACCTGGTAACCTACTAGACTACTACAAGTAACATCTTACCACTGTGCTTGACAACAAGGGTTTCTCCACCAACACTAAGTCTGGTTTTGCTTGGGATCATTATTTTTATTGGGGGTTGCTTGTGGATCATTATATTTTTTTTATTTTGAGAAATGTGCCACTTTCACTCAAGGCTTTGAATTTACCACTGAATTTTGATAATCTGTATCTGAATTTAGCCTGCACAATACTCAATATAAAAAAAAATCTGGTATCAAGATGCATACTATTACTTTTTATTTCAGCTGTAATTGCTTCTTATAGACAGCAGTTTGTCATAAAGCGCAAGAAGCCTTATATGCAAGAAAGCTCATTTGCCATTCTATTTGATATTACTTAACCGTCCAGCACAGTTTTGGTGAGAGTGTGATGATTCTGTCATGCAGATTACTAAATGCTACTTGTCTCTATTCACATACTTGTTAGCTGCATTAGCCTTATAGCTCCAGTTAAAAATTATTTGTTCGATTAGAATGTCTAAGGTAACTTCGGCCATCAACCTTGCTGGACCTGCCACTTTTTGGGGTAATTGGGAAACTGTGCACATTTCATATAATTTTTTTCCAGAAGTGTTGCTTTAACACAACACAAAGTAATATCGAAATAATTGTAATATCTAGCGGTGCATATTCAAAACATAAAACTGCAGAAATCCATCAGACCATGGAATAAGTTTTTACTTCTCACATTCACTCAGTGTACAGAAATACTGTGTGCATTCCACACAGACAGAGGCACACAGTTAGATGGAAATGACAACAGCAAACATGTTCCGTACTGCAGGTCTGTGCTTTGCTTAAGGGACATCACTGTAGTAAGCAGAGGAAAATGGATACGTTGATATACTTAAGCTTGTCACCATTGTTAAGTAGTGGCCTGAAGCATTGGGATCCTGCATGCCATGAACAGTGGTGTTATAATCTCTGAATTCCAGGTTATCCTATAGCCTGGGGCTACACTAATTACACTAAATATATGAATTTGGGTTTCATATGTGCCAAGGTTTTGCACTGCATTTTATTTTGTGGTGGATATAAGTACAATTGATACATATTGAGTATTTTAGTAGTGAAATGTATAATAAAATATTTTGCTCTTCTTAGTGTTAAAAATATTTGGACACCTGTGAATTAACATGGAAAAAGTGACTTCCCGGAAGACTAAGTTTTATAATAATCTGGATGCTTGTTTTTCACATGGTGATTTAAAGACATCATTAGATAAATGAATAAATGCCTTTTTTAACCTTGTGTGACAACCTTGAAATTCTGGCATATAAAACCATAGCGTATGAAATAACTGTATACAGTAGCTGCTCCATTGATAGATTTTATCCTCTTTTTCCTTATAATGGGATCTCAATGGGGACAATGTGATAATGAACTGTAGAAGCTATATTATTGTAGAGTCTCCTGTGAAGCATCTATCATTTTATAATTGCTCTAAGTCTTTACAAAAATTCCCTGGATATTCATGCAAAGACAGTTAAATGAGGCATGTAGCAGTGGTCAAAAGTGTTCTTTTATATAGGAGACGCAATCTCCATGTAAGATTGTGTAGCATGGACCAGTTTACTGTGTGTAGTATGGACAAGGTTTTTTTTTTCATGTTCAAATTTAATCACTCGACAAGAAATCATTATAATGTTTGAGGAAGAAATACTGACAGATTCAAAAAGAAAAGTAAAATGCCATACCCAACACTTTTTAATCAAAAGGTCACATTACATGATTATTATACACGTAACTAATAACTTTACACTTAATAATTTTACACTCCCAAAAAGCATTTTGTGTGACATATTTTTCTTTGAAAACGTGATGATCTAAGAAAGTTTAATGATAAGCTGAACACAGTTTAATGCAGTCATACTGCCGCAAAATGCCATTACTATTAAAAAACATGTAAGTGTTATTTTTAACCAAGAGTATTTTAGCCGTATTTTGCCTCAATATATATACACACACAGTTGTGCTCAAAAGTTTACATCTCTTGAAAGAATTGTTTAACAGTTTAATAGTCAGTGAGTTTCTGCACCTTAAGGAAGACAAAATAACTGTCAGAGGACCTGCGTAATAAGGTAGTTGAACTTTATAAAGCAGGGAAAAGATATAAAAAGATATCTCAACACTTCAAAATGCCAGTCAGTACTGTTCATACTATGATAAAGAGGTTCTGTTGATACTACAGTATGCCATGGTCAGGTAGACCAAGAAAGATTTCACCCACTACTGCCAGAAGAATGTTCGGAACGCAAAGAAAAACCCACAAACAGGCTGCTCTGGAAAAAAGTGGTGGTGTGGTTTCAAGGTGCACAATGAGGAGGTACTTGAACACAGATGATCTGCATGGTCGATTTTCAAGAAGAAAGCTTTTACGTACTGCGCCCATGCCACAAAAAGGCTCACTTGCAGGACTTCAGACAGCACCTACAGTAGACAAGCCTCACAGCTTCTGGATAGTGTCATTTGGAATAAGAAAAAAAGAAAAGAAAAAAAAAGATTTGGTTTGGAGAGGACTCAACAAGGCCTATGGTGAAAAGTTCACAGTCCACCATGATTTACCATGTTGAGTTGCATGTCATTGTGGGCTGTGTGAGCTCCAGTGGCACAGGGAAGTCAGTCAAATTGATGGCAAGATGAATGTAGCATAGTTGCATTCTACAGCATGCAAGCTTCACATGGGATGTTCCAACATGAGCACAAGGACAAGTTGACCCTCCAGTGGCTATAGCTGAAAAAGATCAGGGTTCTGGAGTGGCCATCACAGTCTCCTGACCTCAATATCATTGAGCCACTTTGGGGAGATCTCAAACGTGCAGTTTTTGCAAGACTTCTGGAACTAGAAACATTTTGCCAAGAAGAACGGGCAGCTATACCACCTGAAAGAATTAAGGACCTTATGCACAATTATTATGAAAAACTGCATGCCATCATTGATGATAAAGGGGGCAATACATGATATGCAAGGTATTTTTAAATTTTTGAAAAGGGTTTATTTCCTCATTTTCTTTAATCATGTTGTGTTTGATGTTTGTGCCATTCTGTTATGCCTTATATATGAACTTGAGTCCTATAAGAAATAAAATAAATTAGTTTTGCCTTCTCACTCCTATAGGTTTTCTTTAAAAAATGGTAAATCTTGCGAATTATCCTAAGGTATGTAAACTTTTGAGCACAACTGTTTGTGTATGCGTGTGTGTACAGTATATATAATTTAAAAAAGGATATTCCACTCTATACTGCTCAATCCCAAAGCATACATATATACAGTACAGGGGTTGGACAATGAAACTGAAACACTGGCCAATTTAGTGTTGGAGGTTTCGTCGCTAAATTTGACCAGCCTGGTGGCCAATCTTCATTGATTGCACATTCGACCAGTAAAGGCAGAGTGTGAAGGTTTAATTAACAGAGTAATATAATATATAATATATATATATATATATATATATATATATATATAATATTTTTG
>JAQMYL010000036.1:16745376-16758139 GCA_030014365.1 Clarias pachynema
TGTGAAGACTTACAGAAAACGTTTGACCTCTGTCATTGCCAACAAAGGGTTTATAACAAAGTATTGAGATGAAATTTTGTTATTGACCAAATACTTATTTTCCACCATAATTTGCAAATAAATTCATTAAAAATCCTACAATGTGATTTTCTGGATTTTGATGAAAATTACAGGCTTCTCTCATCTTTTTAAGTGGGAGAACTTGCACAATTGGTGGCCCCACCGTATATATGACAAATAAAGGCTTAACTTAACTATGGTCAAAGGTAGTACCTAGTGTCATCTGCTCAGAAAATATTTCACAAAGTACTTACACCCGTATAAGTTAATATTCTACATTTTGTTTTATACTTTCTATGTATTTGTGTAATTATTAACATGTACTTGCACTCTTTAGGAAAAGGGATTCCATTGCTGTGTGGATTAGCTCATTCCGCCACTAAAGCATCAATGAGTTCAGGGTTTGATGCCAGGTGAGAAGACCTGGTGTGCGGTCGACTTTTCAGTTCATCACAAATGTGTTCAGTAAGGTTGAGGTGAGGGTTCTATGGAGATCACTTGAGTTCTTCCACATCAGCTTTGACAAACCATCCATGGCTTCATGGAACTTGCCTTGTGTACAGGGGCATTGTCAGTGTGAACCCTGTTAGGGCTAGGACTCTTGATCCAGTGAAGGGTGAAGTTAAAAGGCTTCAGCATAAAAGAAATATACAATATTTAGAATTTTTTACTTTTAGGCTTGGTGAAATATACAGTATGTGTACAGGACATCTGAGTAAAAAACTCTGTCAGCTGTGCAAACAAAGTGGCTGCAGTAGCTGTGTGTATGAACTGCACTTAGATGTAAGTACAGTGAAAGGCACAGAGGTAACCAAGCAAGATAATTACCTTGATATTATTTGCTTTTGTCTCCTGCAACTTGGTAACCCAAGTGACTTTATTCTTGTGCAGGTGTTATGTGTTTTGCAGTAGGCAAATGATCACAAAGATTTTCATGCAAGTAATAGCAATTGCAACTTAGGTGTGCGACTGTCAGTCGCCTGAAGTTCCCTGAAACAGTTAAACATGTTCAGAAATGTGATAATTTCCTCAAAGTCTCTAACTGTTGCTCACGTACATCTCCCCCCTCCTTTAAGTCAGTTTTATGTCTCAAGTTGATCTGCATCTTAAAAATCATCGGGTCAGACAGCACACTATAAACAGCACTATAATTCAACCAGAAGAGAGTTTTTTTTTAATCAAGGGTGATACCATGCAGGCGGATACTGCATTAACTTTCCAGATAACATTAAAAATGCTGACATCTGTTTTTCAGAGTAAGAGCAGAAACTCCAGACTATTTGTTAACCATTTACTTAGAATGCTTGTTAAAAAAAAAAAAAAGGCTTTTCCTGCATTGGAAGTCTTTATTAATGTGATATATTTAAACTGGGGGTGGCTTTGTTCCTTTTTTTGTCCAACATTGTAAAACTGTAGGTACTGTATCTATTAATATCCAAAATGGGACTCAGAAACAGGCTCAAAAACATTAAAGTGTAACATTCAAAACTGACAGCCCAGTAGCACACCAGGGGCTACTGTAGGTTGAGCACAGATTTTTAAAAACTATTTTTCAAAGCAAATATAACCAAGCATATGTTTATCTCAGCACTATGCTGTTTCTGGGAAATTCATTAACGAACAATACTCTCAGAGTTATGAAAATTATTATATCTTGGTTGAAGTTAAACTTTAATAAATAATGTCATGAGCCAGTTACATGAAAAGGTTATCCTTCTTATAATTGAAATCCTAGTTCCCACCATTAAAAAAGGAGATTGCATTCAATATTTAACAACTAAAGCTCATGCAAAATTAATCAGAAATTATGAATTTAGCTTTTTTATTTTGTTTCATTTGGCATAAACAAATTCGAAGGGAAAACTATGGCCTTCAGTTGTAACTTTGTTTTTTTCAAGCGATGCTTAAGTAGTAACTGAAAAATAATTAACTAAATTAATTAATAAATGAGCAAATGAATGAGTGAACAGATATAGTGGTACCCGGCATACAAATTTAATCCGTTTAGGAGGCAAGTTCTAAAGGCAAACTTTTGTATTGCAAAACACATTTTCCCATAGGAAATACTGTACTGTAAATGCAGACAATCCGTTCCAGCCACCCAAAACATATTACCGATTTCCAACACTATAATCATATTTTTGCATATAAAAACAATCAAAACATTTAGAAGACATGTAAATGAAGTAAATGTCATTTATGATTCCTCTTGTCACAGCTGCTTTAAAAATTAAACTGAAAGTGGCTCAGTTTTCCTCTTCCTGCCATCCTTTCTAATATTTTAGGGACCCATGGTGCTATGTATTCACTAAATCTTGCACAAAATGGCAAAATAAAAAAGGAAACTTGCTTTATTTGGCTTTCCATTGATGCGAACAAAATTCATCTTATATCATATATTAAACTGTGTAATTTGTTTTTTAAAAAACAACAAAACAAAACCTGGCATTTTTATAAAACATTATATTTTATTTGATTTAACAGTAATTATTCTTGCAGTATTGATTTCCTACATGGACAAATGTAGAACTGGTGTATTTTTCCCAACTTATACTGAAAATTCTGACAGAATGTATTGTAGTGTTGTAGGCAGTCACATCTGATTTACACCTGATGATGGTGATGTAGATCGTATAGACCATATAAATCACTGGCAAATGTGGCTCAGTGTTTAAGGATCAGAAGGTCAGGTGGCTTAAGCCCTTGCACTGCCAAGCCGCCACTGTTGGACCCTTGAGCAAGGTCTGTAACCTCTCCAGGTTACAGCCAACAGTCAACCTCTCTGTGCTCCAGGAGTGCTGCGCTGTGCTCTCAGCTTCCTAATCAGCTGGGATATGCTAAGAAAAGAATTTCACTGTGCTGTAATGTATATGTGACAAATGGAGGCGTCTTCAAAGAAACTCTGAATTGTAAAACAGTACCTTAGACACAATGTATCTTTAGATGGAATAGAATTAGATAGAATGCTCTTGGGAAGGCATAAATAAGAAAAGGATTCTGAACTAACCATGGCTAATGTGTCTTGTGTGTGGTTGGTCTTGCATGATAGATTATGTATATGGCTATAGTTTTCTGAATGCATTTAAGGCAAAAATTCTGAAGATTGTTTAATGTAATAACATGAATCTACTGAACTGACACAGGGTTCACTTTCCCTTTAGGCTACTAGATTTATTTATGTCTTCATTTGTTTGTTTGTCCATCTTTCTTTCTTTCTGTTTCTTTCTTTTTGTGAGTTATTTACTTAATAAATCGTGACTCAAATGATACAATTAAAGCATTTTTCCCGAAGGTGTTATCAGAGAATATTAACATGTGAAGAAAATATTATGCATATCAACATAAAAAATAAAAACAAGTTTTCTAATGTTTTAATGTACTGTATGGCCAGTGTCTCTGCATGCGATTAAGCTAAATGTCACAGCAGTTTTCCACCTGCAATGTTTATAGCCTCATGAATCATCCATTGGGTTCTCGGTAGCAAAAGACAAGTCGTTGTGCTACGGATGTAGTAACAACATGTCCAAAAGACAAAGACACTGTGTGCAAGGCAAGAAATAAAGCATATTAGTTTTTAAATTGGGTTTAGGTGCATTACTTCACTTTATAATTTCTTCGCATATAGGCAGAATGGTATATGTTGGTTCTAAAGTTATTACGTGTTCAATCATAACAGTCTGACCTGATCGGAATAAATTTTTAATCAGAATGAGAGGTGTGGTGTAATCATTGATAATCTATTCAACAGGTAAATATTTTTTGACATGACATGCTTTCTGGAAGGGAAATTTTGCTTCTATTCCCGATCAATAAACTATGTGAGAACAAGGCTTCCACCTATCTTTATTTTTGTCTACTAGGTGTCTGGCTGAGGAAGTGGTACCAACTGGCTCACCATATTACATGTACTGTAGTAAAGCATCTTTGACAAGACAACTTTGAATTTAATATAGAAGGCAGGATTTATCTGAAAAAGTTGGAGAAAAACAACCTTTCTTTTTCTGTTGTATTTATGATGGATTAAATGATTCAAAGTGGGCAGAACCACGTTACAGAAAAATTAAGGCAGAAAAGTTAGACACTGGCTAATTCTTTGAGCAGGCAAATGCACATCATATCAGCTCAGCATTCATGTAAACAGTTAAGTTGGGATCTCTAATCGGAATGATTTCAATTGCTTTTTGTACATTTGATGCCATCTAGGTGTATACAGTATATTCAAATACATTAATTATCCATGCTTTCACAGCGCATCAGATTTCTCCCTGCTTTGTGTGGTTTGTCTTCCAGCTTTATTTATTTGTGTCACACGTAACAGTTAGGCTTATTTTTAAAAAGCATTCAAATCCACACTGGGTGGATTATCAGCACATAAAATGCGAGGCCTTGCATCACACCGCACTGCACTGATTCTTGTGTCTATTTTTAATCACTTGGATGTGTAAGTGAGCTATAAGCTTTATAGAAATCTAGTGAATTCACACATTTACTCTATGCACTGTGCATTTGGCTTCTACTTAGTTTTTGTGTACAAAAATGATAAATAATTAGATTAGTGCATTTTAATCTGTGCCTAGTCATGGTTCCAGGCAAGTCTCAGGACCATATGGGATGTACTGATGCCCTACTGGCCCAGCTGTGAAAAGGCAGTTTTGAGCAATGGTCTGAAAGAGAAGTCTGATTTTCCACATGCAGACAGAATTTAAAGACACTAAAACTAATGGATTGATCACTCATTGAATCACCCATGCCTGACTGACTTTGGTCCAGCCAAAATGTGTGTTAGGAGATGGATGAAACTGTCTCTAGTTACAGCTCATTATCCAGTGAGTCGGATTCCACTGGGCTTCTAAAACTGGATTGTAAATTCAGAGTCTGGGTACAAGCCAAATTTAGGTGAGGACAAGATTAAAAGAAACAGCTATTGTTTATTTCCATTTCTTCCTTTGAAAGAATATCTTTTCTTATATATTTTTGATACGTTCACCTACAGTACGATACCTTGGGCATCAAGGTGTTAGTTACTGTACCATGTCCAAAAAGCTTTAGTCCAAATCCCTTGTGTTTGCAGCACGGATAAACAATAACTGGTTACATAATAATAGTGTGCCCACAAATCCTGTGGGAAATCTATGCAAATGGATAACTGCCCATCAGTAAGGACGATCATGCCAGAGGTGGGTGTGCACTCCCTTCAGATGCTGTTTAATTTCATGCAGAGCAATCCCAGCACTGACTCCTGGGCAGCAAGCCAATTACACATGAATCTTGAGCATTGTAAAAGCTTGTAAATAAACCCCCTGAGCCTTGTTTTCTCAGTTGAAGAAAGCTCAGCCTTCCACAAAGCCGTTGTTCCAGGTCTCCTGTTCTCTGACAGTGTGTCTGAGTGACCACATTAAGTCTAACAATAGCCAAATTAAGAAATGCCATATGGAATGTCATTCAGTAACGACATGCATATGTGTGCAGTCATGGAGGTGGTGTTAATGTGCAGTGTAATATAATGATTATTGGCCATAAGAAAATATAATATCCAACAGTGATGAAACTTTAGATTTGGTTTATTAAATGTAATCACTCTGATACTAGTTTACTTCCCATAAAACTACACTTTAATTATCTATGTTTCTTTCTTTTCTCCACATGTCTGTCACTGCTGTTATAATAAGACAGTCAACCGAATAGTGAGACTACCTCAGCAGGAAATTTTGGTTGTCTAACTGTTGTGGGAACAGTAAATTGGCAATGTGATGGACGTTGGAACACCGGTGGTATTGGGTTGTCTTTGAAAGCTGGAATTAGTTTGATAAAATTAAGTTAGACTAATATTGACTACAGGATATTAGGCCACTGTTGCAGATGTAACAGTTATTGTTTTTGATATTTCTTTTTAATATATTAACTTAAACCTGATCTCTTGCTTTCTTTGTTCCTTTCTTTGTTTCGCTGCCAGATGTCTATAAAACACCCCCCTCTTTGTTCCCTTAAGCACTTTCTTCATTCCTTATGTGAAAAAAACTCCCTATGGTTCCCTATGGTTCATCTGTCTGCAGATATCTATACAACTTCCTCTCTTTGTTCCCTGAATTTCACCAGAACATGTTAAATGGCTTTTGGTCTTTGGTGTAACGCATGCACGTGATATGGGGCATTTGGTGCAAGACTTTCAAACAATAAGCTTTGTCAAAACCATTAAACCAGGAAGCAGCCAAAAGACAAACAAACAAAATGTCAAGAATGTACATGTCAGAGTTCAGGTTTTATTAAGCCAGTTTGGACATTGTGCAAACATACAGTATTACAGTACAGTACAGTAAATACTTAGCAAAACTATTTGGGATAATGCACTTGTAGATGCTGTGTAGGAGCTTTGCATTTGCCTCTTGTTGCTGCTGTCAGTAGCACTGACTTTAGCACATTTGGGAACCATAATGCACTTTATGACAATATTTAAAAAGACAAATAAATAAAGACATAATACTACAGCATTCAAGAGATGTGCATGAAGCTTGTGTGTTTGTCCGGTTCTCCAATTTTCATTTCTGAACTATGTGATAAAAGTAAGAGACCATGGATTGATATCAGAATCAGAAAGAGCTTTATTGCCAAGTACATTTGACAGAAGCTTCCAGAGATGACAACAACACACACAACAATAAAAAAAATATATACAATTAACAAGAAATGGAACAAGATGTGGGGTATAATCAAATAAATAACAGTGGTATTGCACCTATTGCATATAATAATATTGCACATATTTTTATTGCACGGTGGATAGAACATTTAACTGTTTATGAGGTAGAATGCCTGGGGGAAAAACTCTTAATGGTCCAGGCTGTCCTGGTGTTCTGTGCTCTGTAGCACCAACCAGACAGCAATAGTTCAAAGAGAAGATGGCTTGGATGTGAGAGGTCCAAAGCGATTTTCTGAGCCCTTTTTTCACTCTGGATATACAGTATACGGTTCTTTAAGGATGGGCAGCAGTGCACCGTTAATCCTTTCAGCAAGTCCGAACCTTGCTTTGTAGTCATCTGATGCCTGATTTTGTAGCTGAGCCAAACCAGAAAGTTATTGAAGTGCACAAGACAGATTCAACGACGGCCGAGTAGAACTGTGTGAGCAGTTCCTGTGGCAGGTTGAACTTCCTCGGCTGGCAGAAATACAACCTCTGCTGGGCCTTTTTAAGAATAGAGTCAATCTGATTGTCCCAGTTGGGTTTCTCCTGAAGTCCAAGATTATCTCCACTATTTTAAATGTCTTCAGCTCCAGGTTGTTGTGAATGCTCCATACAGCCAGCTGTTCATCCTCGCTTTAACCTGCAGACCCATCACTATTTTGGATAAAGCAGAACACTGGATGAATTTAGTGCCATCCGCAAATTTCAGGAACTCGACAGAGGGGTTTGTACAGGTGCTTTTAAAAAAGGGTTGTATTTTGTGTGGATGTCATTGCAACCTACAGTAATTATAACTGTATTACAATGTTGTCCGGCGTTGGAGATCCTGGGGACTGGGTTCTTGTTCTTGGTTTGTTTCTACAGTGGGAAATTGTTTCCTATAAACGGTGTCCAGCGATTTAGATATTTTGAAGGACATGTTTTAATGATATTTTAAAAAATACTAGACCTACTGTACATACCTCTGTATGGACATTTACTTGTAAAAATGAAATAGTGTGTGTATGTGATTGTTGAAATGTGTGCAGCTCGTGTGTGTAAACCAGTTTACTAATAATGGAAAGGCCTTTGCTTTCAAAACAGCTCCAATTCTTAATGTCATAGATTTCGAAAGGTGTTAAAAACATTCCTTTGAGATTCTGCTTCATGTTGTTATGATTGCATCATGCAGTTCCTGCAGATTTTTCAGGCGCACTTTCATCCTGTGACTCCCCCTTTCAGCCATGTCCCAATGGGGTTCTACTGGATTTAGATCTGGTAACTAAGAAGGCCACTGAAGAACACTAAACTTTTGCTCATGAAACAAGTTTGAGATGACTTTTTCTGTGTGACATTGTGCATGGCCATTCTGCAAGTAGCCATTAGAAGTTTGTGACCATGAAGGCATGCACATGGACAACAGCAATACTTATACAGGCCGTGACATTTGAGCAATGATTGATTGGTATTATCAGGCCCAAAACGTGCCAAGGAAGCATTCCATTGTTGGGTCACAAGGCAGGTTGGGTCCATGGATTTATGTTGTTGGTCCCTACCATCTGTGTATCTCAGCAAACAAAGACTGAGATTAATGGGAGCACTGTATGTTTTGATTTATGGGAGCACTGTTTTTGATGTTTTAAGTCTTCAGCTGTCCAGTTTTGATGAGCCTATGTCAGAACATATGAAGTTTATGTACACTTAATGTGAACCTACTGTATGTTTAACTTTTTTTGCATGTTGCTGTCTGCATCTTTATTAAGTAGAAAAATGCAGAAATGAAAGTAATACTATTGTACATTTGTGAAACAAAACAAAACAGCCACTAAAAAGAATTGCTCAACCACTTAGATGAACATGCTTTTTCCATCTCATTTAGAATTCATCAGCACTCTTGGCTGACTCTTAACTTGAGCTAGTTGTGCATGTAATGTTTATGCCCTTTTAATTTATTTGGCTCATTTCATCAGCTCACTATCTGCCCATTCTGGGAATTTTACTGGTTTGAGGACAGGATTACGAGAGCCAGGATGTGGATGTAGGACTCTTCAAAAACACAGATTGGAGATGGCATTAGTTCAGAAGATTTTATGTGCCAGAATCACTGAAGCTCTGTCTGTCTCTGCCTGTGGGTGTTCAACACTTACAGTGAATGAATGAGAATTGATTTTACAGCTTCTCCAAGCCTGCCGATGTCTCCTGTCGTGACCAACTTCACACTGCTTGTTTTACCTAATGTCTGTTTGCTTTCACACGGGCTCATGGGAGGTGTTCAGTTGAATCTGGTCTCAGTCTATTCAGAAGGACATTTTTTTTAAGAACAATGTAAACCTATAGACTTTTCATTAGAATAAAGGAAAGATTAGTTTCAAGTTACAAAAGTTGTTTTTTGTTTTTACTTTTACTCTGCCTCAGTACTCAAAGGTTTACTAAAATGCAAAGATTTCCATTGATTTATGGAGTGACTTTATCTTTGAAAAAAGCTTTTACAGATTTATAATGGATAGAAACTCTGCCACCCTACTGTTCTAATGTACCCTATCCAGCAGACCAGTCTTAATGTTGAATGCAGGCTCAGTTTTACTCCCTTTGTGACAGACTGTCTAATGCCCTCCTGAGTCTGTCTCAGACTAGAATACAGGCTTTATTTTAACTACTGTGGTGGCATAGTGGTTAGCACCGTCGCCTTGTACCTCCACGGTCCAAGTTCGATTCCCGCCTCTGTGTGAATGGAGTTTGCATGTTCACCCCATGCTTGGTGGGTTTCCTCCATGTACTTTGGTGACCTCCCACAGTCCAAAGACATGCAGATTAGGCTAATTGGTGTTCCCAAATTGCCTGTAGTGTGTGTGTTAATGTGTGCCCTGCGATGGACTGGTATCCTGTCCATGGTGTACCATATGCCAGTTATCTGGGATAGGCTCCAGCCCCCCCACACGACCCTGTATTGAGGATTAAGCGGTATAGACGATGAGTGAGTGAGTGCAAATGTTCACTAGAAATATGTTAATTGCAAGTGATACCACTGGTGTTGAAAATGTCTTTGTAGAAATGCTGCTGTGTCTCTCTGAGTTGGTTTACTATCTGTCCACCCACATTTTAATTTGCCCAAATTCAGACTCTATTTTAACCCAATAGTGATGTGATGTTGCACAATGTGATCACATTAAAGAACTGTAGGCTAACATATTGCTTCAGTAAAAAAATAAGACCAGCTAGGGGGAAAAAATCGATTACTCTTGGATACTGTGGGACATTGCCAGCAGGCCTATTACATTTAGCAAACCACCCAGGGTTTCAAAGATAATGAAATCTTAGTTGCCAACTTGTGACTCATCCAGTCTGCATAAAAGTGTTAGAGAGCCAGATTACACATATAGGCACTGTGTACTGAATATAATTTAAAAAAAGAAAAAGGTCATCCTTAGCACATCAGAAGTGCCTCTTGCCATATGTAGAAAATAGTTGTGCCAATCTGTAAAGTATTGTATTGGGTAGTTTTATTAATAATTAGTCTGATATGAGACAGCATGGTGGCGTAGTGGTTAGCACTGTGGCCTTACACCTACAGGGTCAACGGCTTGATTCCCACTTCAGATCAGTTTACCTGGAGTGAGTGAGTGGTCTGGTATGTTGTGTCAGTAAATGTGGATAAAATCTACCTGTGTTCAGATGTACTTCTTTTAAATCTTTATATAAGGAAATATTATTATATTTTTGTGTAAAAACATTGTAGCAGGTCACAGTATTGGGCAAATACAATTTAGCTTTAGCTTTCGCACAGTTGGCCTCATATTTGCCTCTAGAATACTTTGGTATTCAACATGAACAAAGAAGTTCATGGTCAACTTATGTGAAATCATCACCCCTCCACCACCATGCATGACAGTGGTTATGTGGTGTTTCTGCTATTTGGTTTTTGCCAAATATGGCACTGGGCAACCTCCAGGTTGTTCTCATTTGTCCTTAGGAGATTGTTCCAAAAGTCTTGTGCTTTGTTTCACAGTTTTGTGAATCTCAGTTGTGCTGCCATGTCCTTTTTCGAAAGAAGAGGCACTCTTCTGGCAACCCTTCTAAACTAACTGTACCTATTCAGTCTTCTTGTAATTGTGCTGTCATGGACTTTATTATTTAACATGCTCATTTTTTTTTTTTTTTTTTTTACTTCTCTGTGCGTTGCATGGTCTGACCTTGGGCTGAAGGCCACTTCTGGGAAGATTGGCATCTGTCTTAAATGCTTTCCACTTGCATTCCAGATTGATGTGCAGCAACAATTGCTTCTCAAAGGCTGTCGCTTATGTCTTTCCCTTTTGACATTGTGTGAACACAAACCTGAATGCTTCAGACCAGCAAACTGTTTTAGTGAGGCCTGCACACCTGCTGATGATCAATTAATCAAGGGCTGATAATGAGCAATTTTTAAATAAATAATTGCACAGTGAAAAAAAGTTATTTGTTGTTTGTCTGAGGTTGTATTTGCCAAATACTAATACATGCTACTATCAGATGATTTTTTTATTTATTTATTTTTTTTACAGAAAAAACAAACTAGAATTAAAAATAGAATTTAAAAAGGGGACCCTAACTTTTTCACATAAAAAAGGGGCAATACCTTTTTCATGCGTTTTTCGCAATTATTTCTAGTATAATAGTTACTGGAGTCAGTGTTATAAATGTAAAGACTTTTTGTAGTTGGATTCTACAAGATTCTTTAAATTTGGTCTGTTATTTCCCCCTTTCATACTCTTAAATAACTTAGATAGACTGTATGGACAAATGTATGTGGATACAGTACTTAACCAATCTCACACATATGTGGTTGTTAACCCTTCAGTCCACCTGTTGATTTTATAATAACTGCCACTCTTATAGGAAGGCCTTTTATTTGAGTTTGGAAGATGGTGGCAGGAATTTTTGTTCATTTAAGCCACAAGAGCATTCGTAAGCCTTGGCACTGATGTACTGTAGAAGGCTCAGCATGAAGTGAGGAGGCTTAGCATGCAGTTAGTGGTCCAGTTTTTTGGGGGTTGCATCCTGCATGCTGTCTGTGCAGTCTTTGTAGGCTTGTGGCCTTCGCTCTAGACTGTGATGGCTGATCAGATATGAGATGGCCTGGTCAACTGGATTTTCCTATTTGCTTCACTAGCTGTTTCTGCTCTTACTGTCACATGAATGTAATATGAGGTATAAATTATCTGTAAAATCATAATAATCGTTATTAAAAAAAAAAAGAATGTGGGCAGCTGAGCGGCTTTTGATATAACAACACTTAACCACGTTTAATAAAACCTGTCTCACAGAGAGTGGATTACATATAAGCCCCCTCAGCTTTTTATTAGTAGTATTTTTCATTCATGTATTTATATATTATATATTTAAATCTTATAATTTATTGATTTAAAATATCCTCAGGTCCTGCATCTGCCATCGTTTTTTCCGGTCTCTTCCCTGGCTTGCAAAGAATCTTGGTATAGACTGTAGTATCTTTTGTTTTTTGGGGTAAGAGCCCCGCATTTGTTGGCCTCATTTGAAGGAGCCTTCGAAATGGCAATGTCTTAGTCGCAATACAATGGAGTTTCCCTTCAGACAAGTCCTTCGAATTGAGACACACCCCTTGTCTTATGTCTGTTGTTATCCTGATGTTGATTTCTTATGTTCTCGTTGGCCTTAACCATAGCATTATGATCTAGCTTGTAGTCTAGCCATAGCCATAGTTTTCATGCTGCTATTAGCATTTCATATTTTAATGTCACAAATCTATCAAGAGTCTGCACTTCCATTTTGCCTCAACTCCATGTGTGACAGTTTGTGCACAGGAGTATTATGATGCTGTAACAGGTTTATAACTTTTTTCCTCTTTCCTTTTTGGCCCCCGTAATTATTTAATTTATTCACAGTTATTACAGTTGCAGGTTAATTTGTTTTATTTTTACTTTATCTTTTGTATTTATTATATTTATATAAATATTGTGTGTGGTGTGCGTGCGTGATCTGTATGTGTGAGTGCTTGTGCTGTTTGCAATAAAAGGCTCCCTAGCCATTTGC
>JAQMYL010000036.1:16785316-16796594 GCA_030014365.1 Clarias pachynema
TATATAGAGAGAGAGAGAGAGAGAGATAGATAGATATAGATATAGATATGTGTGTGTGTATATATATTTATTTATTTATTTTTTGCTCCTAATTTACTATTGTATCCAATTCCCACTCGTCATTGGTGCATTCCCCCATCAAGGCTACTAGTACCAGTCAGGGAGGGCCAAGATTCTTGTGTTTCCTCTGAACCGCATGACTCCTGCCAACTATACATTTTATATACTGTATTCTTCATAATAATATATACATTACACTATAAACATTATGAGTAATAATGTAAATCACAATTGAATAAATACAAATAATTATAAAAGATAATTAGTCATATAATATTTGAACTTGCTGGAGGTATGTGATTTTAAATGCAGAAAAATTATACTTTTCTACAAAACATGATGACAAATTCTACCTGGCCCAAAAAAGAGAGAGAAAGTACAGAACTACAAAATAGTTGTACCCAATTGAGACTCCCTAAGGCTGCTTCATCCCTGTTTTCACACACTTGCCTCTGTGTAATGCTGAGATTCCCCTGAAGACCTTGATTTGCTCGTAAGGTATGTTGTGTTTTCAGGTGGAGCTAAATATTGCAGAGTTTGAAAACTCTGTTATAACATAGCCCACAAGTAATTTGCCATAGGGGAAACAAACCCATTTATTGCTGTTGACACACAGCAACTGCAGAGTTCCCCAGTACAATTGTGCCTCTCTGTAGCCCAGTGCCACCAGCTGAGATACTGTTTCTTATCCATGTATTGACATCTTATCTCTCTACAAATTTGGAGAAGGGAACTCTACAACTCGGAACATTTACATTCCAGAAACAAAAATCATCACCTTAACACCAGGACATTAATGATCTTTCGTCTTTAACCACAAAGCTGGACAGAATGGATAGCAGCAGGCAAAGTCACAGTCAGTGCTTAAGAGTATGAGAAAATAGTTTACCCACAGTGCTTGAAATGGCCAGAGAAATGGCCAACAGTAACGCATTAATAAATTGTCAGAATAATAAAGAGATTCCCTGAGTTTCAAGTCTCAAAGCTGCTCTGATAACTCTTAGAGAGTGGGTGGCAAATTTGATTTGAATGTGTCAAATCACATTAGCCATTGGGAAAAATTATCCATTTGAAGCAGAGAAAGTATTTATAGACCATGTAATGAATCTAAGAACCTGAAAACTGAATTTATGACTCATATTTTTGTTGTTAGAATTATTTGCAGGTGTCAAAAGTAACGGTTGCATTGAAAAAAGGGAACTCTTCATAACCCCTATTGCTCTGCATTATACAGATAATGATACAAAGATATCAAGATGATTTCTTGATAAAAGACAGCAAAGAGTTTCTCTTAATGTTTTGTACATAAATGTATTTAACTGTATTAGTGTGGATTATCTGCTTTGTCTTTTATCATATGTAAAGTCTTTTGTTTTTAATTAACAAACAAAAAGCAAAAATATACAAACAAAGACAGACAGATTATCTTTTTGTTCCAGACTCTCAGTATCAAACAGTGTATCAGTTCACACAAAATCTCATGCAATAACATTCAATTTCGTTAAATAACTGCCTGAATAAAACTGCAAAATAATATCCCTAAAAAGCCCAATTTGAAAGTGAAATCCGAACTTACTCCATCCTTTCTGGAGTCAAAACGTTGGCAGTTGCTACAGTGGCAGCTAAAAAGATTACTCTTTTCCATTATTTAGCTATGGCTTCTGTCCAGCTCAGTCCCATAACTGTTCTGGGGAAGGACAGCATGAGACTTGAGGGCCGTGATATGAATAACCATGAGTCTCACAGGTGCACTCTGCTTTCTTCTAATAGTCTTTTCTCGAGCCACAGGGATGTTTGCACATCTGCCCTTGAAGCTTAGAGGCGCAGAATGTGAGAGAAAGAGACTGAAAAAGAGAGAATGTGATGAGTTGTCACAGAAGCCTCATGTTTGTTTTCTTTATATTTTGTTTTACTGACATTACTTTCTGCCTTATTTTCTTTGCAGTCAGCTCTGAGCACCTTGTTTGTTAGTTTTTTTTTCTTTTTTGTTTTTTATAGTTCAAAGTTTCTGGTCCCTAGTTCTCATAGTTTTTTAATGTACTGTAGTGGTTAAGGTTTATTCCACTACAGTACATAAAAATCCTATTGCTTTTTTAAATATAATATGGATAACATGGGATCCTTAATTAACTTATCACACTTACCTAAACACAAGTCTCCAGTTCTTTACTGAAAGAGTATATCATGAACTTTTAAGTCATAAACCATTTTCAACAGATGCTTGTTTCAAAGAACAATAAACAAATGTGTCAGGTTGTAGTCTCAGTGCGAGCAGAGGAGACTAGGCATCCACCTCCCACCCTATAAACTAAGTGGTGTTCCAGGCAGTTGGGTGTAGGCTCTTGGCAGGTCTGAGCACTTAGTCTCTTGACAGAGTGACTCTTTTTAATCAATTTGAATGCATCAGCAGCAGCATTAAAAGCCCCCACTCCTTTGCCCCATTGACTCCCCCTGAATCTCAATATTTAATATATCTTCAGAGTTCCAGTAATGGCCCAGATTTATCATGTGTTGAGCAGCCATGATTGGTTGAAATATGAAATGGCAGAAGAGATTTGGGGACTTTTAAAGGTGACTGCAGGGATTGAATATCACAGACTAAGGCTGTTAGCTAGAAGCTGTGTGGACTCTACATGACCAACTGCTGAATAATGAGCATTCTACAGGAACAGCATGCACAGACCCACCTCTAAGGAGGAATTAGAATTATATATGAAAACGTTAGAGACATAAATGTGCTAAATTCAATCAAGTGTGAATATCTGCAGGTGGCAAATTATTTGCAAACATCATTCAGTTCTCTAGGCCATTAATGAAGATAGGATTGCATGAAATAATTTTCATTGTAGCAGTGGGACAGAACTTAAATGGGATGATGGTAAATATACAATATAGGAAACCCATGGAAACTCAATATACGAACTTACACTTAAGCCTTAATTGTGATATACAGTATGAAAGACACTGAAAGCCAAATTTCAGCTGGCTGGTTGGCTGTGCATGTTGTTGTTCCTTGTAATAGACTAGAATCCATCCATCCATTCAAGCTGACACGATTAAATGATGGTTGGCTGCAATGACCTTTGACCTTCAGTGGTCACTACTGTAGGGGAAGTTACATTGCCCAGGACTCCAACCTCTGGCAACCTGCAGGTGTATACTCACACACAATAATACAAAACAGGTCATTTGGAAACACCAATCAGCATGCAATGCATGGGGGACACTGGAGTACCCTGAGGAAACCCACCAAGCACAGAGAAAACATGTAAAGTCTGTGCACACACAGAATGCAAGATGTGAAGTATCCACCTGGAGGTGTCAGAGGATACTGCTAAGCCATAAGCTACCGTGTCGCCTGGAAATCATCCTTATGACTAAAATGAACCTATAATAAAATATTATGACTCTTTTATTATGTTATTATTTTATACGTATATGATACATTTACCTTAGATTACCATAGACAAGTATTACAGTAGGAAATAAAAATTGCTTTTGTGTAGGGTCTTTTTAGACTTACACCTATATAGCTTAAGATCTGAATCTGAAACTTTTAAATAGACAGTGATGAATCCCTAAAGTTTGTTGGTGGACACTAATGTAGACTGCTAATGTCCTTGAACATTTGGAAGGTATAAGTAGCTATGCCTTGGCTGTTTGCATGGTGTGTCTGCCCAGTCTAATTGACTTTGGCATAGGATTTGCTGACATTGTCTTTGAGGTATTTGGGGTATGACCATGCAGCGGAGGATCACTTAATCTACAGTAAAACCAAGGTGTGAGACAAAGTCTGGTGAAATTTTAAACAACCAAAACACTTGCTATGAACAACAGTAAATAATTAATTTCTAATAGATTTTATTCATCTTCTGACACTATATATAGTTATGTCCTGATTTATAACTGCTTCAGAATTTGACTCATGCTATTTCGGGGGATGTTATAATAAAGAATTAACTTCGGTTTGCATATACCTGCTTAAAATGCATACATCAAATAAAATATCAAGCAATAAAAACATCCAGTGTCATTAAGCAAGAATGTAATGTGAGGTTTTGAAATATTAAGTCTAGGAATCATGTCAATTGTTAACACTGCGTTTTATTATTTATTTATTTATTCCAGTACCTTTTTCAGTACCATGTGCATGACCACAAAGATTGCATATGTGTACATGCTTTACATTGGATTGAATTTGATACTATTATTCGTAACATGTAGCTTACAGCATGGTGAAGTTCTTTTTGTTTTTTTTCTTTGCGTATTCCCATTAGGAAGCTGGGGTCAGAGCACAAGGTCAGCCATGATATAGCTCCCTGGAGTAGATATGGTTAAGGGCCCAACAGTGTCAGCTTGTTGGTGCTGCATGGGAGTAACAAAGAGTCTTAACCAGTTTAGCCACCACTATTCAGGTATTTAATAAAATTTTTATTGTTAGCATTGAAAACAACAAACTGCAAAGCAACTATTATTAAACTTGAATAGTACGTAGGTAATCTGTTCTGTTCTTAATCTCAGACAAATTAAACACATGAATGCCAAAATTACACTTTACAGTTCCATGTTATTCAATTTGTTTTGTGTCCCTGAAAGACCAAGGCTCTTTTTCTGTCCCCACATGTCTTAAGCTTTTGGAGAAATATCTAATAATTATGCCTTACTCCATATAACAACATCTAACAACATAAATGTTTAGGTAGAGCAGGCTTGAAAATATTGCTTTAACTTGGATTTAATTACATTATAGAAGTTTATATGGATTTAAATATATAATAATGATCTTTGTTAATAGAAAGCAAGGACATGTTTATGCTGAGGATTAAAAATATATATATATTATTTATATATATTATTATTATATTATCATATGCAATCAAATGTGACAAAAGTAATCCCAATATGTTTTGTTGTGTTGAAAGAGCATAATGACATTTACATTAGTATAAAAATAATAGAAGGGATGACATATGGTGGCCATAATTGAATAGATTGACATGAAGACATGCTTTCACTTTGGCTTTGTCAATCTTCTGGGTGCTTGTAGAGACAAAGTTTTTAAATTCAGTCTATCAGTCACATCTAATTTAGAGGAGCAGATATGCAGTCCGAAGAACAGAACATAAACAGGGTCTGCAATAGTTCTACTGCTTACAAAACCCATTAACGTTTACTATTTTTATTGTTTGTTTACCATACATTTGATACTGCACATGCTTTCATTCTACAAGGAAAGGTCAACTATCAAAAGAAATCTCTCTATTCAGGATGGTAACAAATGATCTGTCAGTATTTGGCAAGGTTTCAATGTGAGCCCAGTCAAGCTACGGAATCCATATTGAACTCCTCTACGTGTATGTATGTATGTGTGTGTGTGTGTGTGTGTGTGTGTGTGTGTGTGTGTGTGTGTGTGCACATTCGCCTAACATGCCAGTAAGTTTTAATCCATATAGTTAAATATGTTCTGTACTTTTTATTATAGTTCAGGTAAAACGCATTCTCTTCAAAAACTTGGAGGAGATATAATTATGAAATTCAGTGGAGCAATACATAAACAGACAAGATTCTTAGGAAAATGGTTTTCATAGAACAGTAATTCTCTGAATATGAAACAGAATGAAAGCATTTACTACAATTACTGGATTCCTGGAGCTAGTTCGGGTTGAAGGAAACACATTATACTGTAGCTTCCCAATTCAGATCAGAAATTTGAATGCAATAACAACTCTAAGATGAAAAGCTAGTGTATAAAACCCAGCTAATCTTAGTGTAAAAATAAAATTCTGAAATTATTTTTGCCACGCTCACACAAATGTTTATTTCATTAAGGGTTTGTTGGTTGTCCCTGTGATGGAACCATTTAAGGTTCTTTAAAGAACACAGGCTTTTCCTGTCAGGAACGTTAGCCATTTACGAGACTAAGAACCCCATTTCCCTAATTAGCCAGTTAAGAAGAACTTTTGTGTGTGTATGCCTTGTGCCAAGATTGTTTAGCTTAATTTTAAATGCCTGAGAAGTTCTAACTGTTAATTGGTTATATTGGCTTGAGGTGCCAGGAGGGATATAGTATCCTTACTAGCAGTTTGAACCTATCCGGCCAATTTTCTCTGACCACAGAATTGTTTGTTACAGAGTTTATTAATTTATTAATTAATTAATTAATTATGTTTTGTTTTGCTTTTTGCACCATTTTTGTGTAAACTCTGCAGAGTGCTATTTACTGTATAAATTTTACAGGAGATAAGCAGGATGAAATACTCAAACCAGACATTATAGTGGAAAAATTCATGCTACAAACATAGTCACAAAGATCACAAATTTCCTTCATTCTGGTTTTTGATGTGAGCATTAACTGAAGCTCTTGAGCTGTAGACCTGTTGACCTGGTTTGCATTGTGCTGCTGTAATATGATTGGAATATGATTGACAGTATACAAGAATACCAAATGAAGTGGGCAGTGAGTGTACATACAAAGTTAGTACCCCTCTTTTCATTTGATATGTTTATGTGTATAGGTCTGAGTATTTACACTATGCCATTATTTATTTAAAAATAATAAAATTAATAATAATAATAATAATAATAATAATAACTTGTGGGCAATAGTATCTCCAAGATTCAATAGCTTATAGAGCCACAGCTGGAATCAAATACTTTAAGTAATCATTTCCTGTATGACTTTATCAGTCTCTCGCATTGTTTAGAGAAATTTTGGCCCATTCTGCATTACATTACTTTACTTTATCAAGGTTTTTGAGAATTCACATATGAATAAGGTCTCGTAACAGCATTTCAGTCTGGTTGAGGTCTGAACTTTGAATAGACCATTACAAAACAATAATTCTTTTATTTTTCAGTCATTCTGGTGATTTAGTGGTGTGCTTCAGATCATTCTCCTGTTGCATGAGCCAATTTCCAACTTTTAGCTGTCAGACAGATGGCCTCTTACAGTATTTGCCTCTAGAATACTCTGTTAAACATAGGAGTTCATGGTTGACTTATTGACTGCAAGATGCCCAGGTCCTGTGGCTACAAAACAAGCCCAAATCATCACCCATTTACTGCCATGTTTGTCAGTGGATATGGGGTATTTCAGTTTTTGCTGAAATTATGTTTGGTTTTCACTCTTCATGGTGCTGGGCATTAAGGCCAAACAACTCCACATTGGTTTCATCTGTCCATAGGACATTGTCCTAGAAGCCTTGTGGTTTTTCATATACAGTTTTTTGCGAACTTTTTAGACAGAAGAGGCTTTCTCCTGGCAATCCTACCAACAACACAACTGTCTTTTTTAATTGTGATTTCATGGACTTTTTTATTTATTTATTTATTTATTTTTTGTATTTCTCTAAGCATTGCTCAGTCTTACCTTGGAGTTAATATGTTGTGCTGTCCACTCCTGGAATGATAAACTTTTTTTGAATGCTTTTCACTTGTGAATAATCTTTGTCACTGTAAAATATTAATTAAGTTTACATTTACATGATTTTGCAGATGCCTTTATCCAGAGTGACTTACATTTTATCTCATTATATATCCAAGCAGTTGAGGGTTAAGGGACTTGCTCAAGGGCCCAAAAATGGTAACTTGGTGGTATCGGAGTTTAAACCTGGGAGGGCTTGAAGTGCTGATGATTAGCAGCACCTTGCTGCAACTTACACTCTTAAATCCTTTTGAAGCAGCAGGGTATTTATTATTGTTTTAACACATTGAATTAAAAGGGAAGGTACTGACTTTTGAACATGACTGTACAATAAAAGCTTTAAGGGTTCACCTACAGTACAGGACTACTGAAGAACCTTCAGCATTTTTTTTTTATTGTATGACTAATTGTTTGGTCTGAACTGATGATAAATATATTTTTGGATACTACTGTTGGGCTAGGAAAACCAAATGAAAGAAAAGTTTCATTTGAAGTTACAAGTCTCATTTATCATTCAATGTCTCTCTTTACATTCCACAGGAAATATATGTATATCACAGACAGTTAAAATCCCTCGTGAGCCAAAGCCAGGAGAGTTTGACAAGATTATCCATACCCTTGGAGAAAATTCCAATGCCAGAGTGGTCATAATTTTTGCAAATGAAGATGACATAAGGTGAGTACAAAAATTTACAAAAATGGAATACCCATGTACTGTAAATGTACCAATCATATTATTTAATGGTCCTTTAGATAATCAGGGATTAGCAGAGTGCCTGGATGGCAACAAGATAACTGCAACCTTCAACACTTGCCCTATATAGCTATACCTAGTTCTTTAAGAGCTAGGCATGTGGTTAATTAGCCAGGAGCTTCCGTACCACTACAGTACAATGTGGGTGAAGCAGAAATCAAAGACAAACAACCCACCCACAGTCATACCTTATTTAGTAGCTTTTTACAAGTGATGATAAATTTAAAAAGCATCCATGTTCTAGGGCATCATACAGGTCCATTGACGCACGTTGATGCAAACTAGTCCTGCATGAATTGCATTTTAGAATCTTGGCTTATTCAAAGGAAGGATGTTTAGGAACTAATCAGTCCTGTAAAATATAACAAGGTGGAAATCACCATCTTCTCAAAATGGAAGTAGTATCTGTGAAGATACCTTTTTGATCATACATCTACCCAAAAACATCAAATCAGCTATTTTGTGGTCTACAATTGATGAGTCTTTCAACCCAGAGAAGGTTGGAACTGGAATTCTCATTGTGACTCAGGACCAATCCAGTGGGCAGTGTTTTGGAGTTTACAATTTGGGGCTCACCCAGATTTCTGTGAGGGGCCTGAGGCATTATTTCCACTACTTTAGGCTTGTGTGAGCAGCAGTCTTAGTGGGCATTGGAACATGGAACTGAGTAGTGGTGACCAGATAAGGCCATGTGAATGGTCTGTGTGACTGTGCTCATTTTGCAGTTCTGAAAGCTACTCTTTAAGGCTTTTTAGCTACAGACCCAACGAATGACTATGGCATACATCAGCAGAGAAGATATGGTATATACAGGCTTTATAAATTAGGTAGTTGGACAGGTACTCCACATACTGTAGTAACTTCATCCATGCCTAAGTGGCTTACTGCTATGAGTGAGGTATGGATCTGCCCTATCACAAGGAGATCAACTTCTCTACTGCTAGCAGTAACATTGCTAATGTATTGCCAGTGTGATGCAGTATCTGAAGTTCCCAGAAGAACTTAATCAGTGCATCTGTATTCAGCACTCAGGCAATACACATCTGATGTAGTGCTTCATCTCATGAGACCACCAGCAATGCAATTCGCCAGCATCAGTAGCAGACAATCCTGACCGGCTTGTGACCCTTCTTCTTAGTTACAACACCCACCATGGATAACTTGAGATATTTGTTAAAGATCCCTTGTGACAATAAAATCCTTTCACTGTGGCACATTCATGCTGAGCACATTCATTCAGTTGATTATATAGCATCATTAAACCACCCTTGGGTCACCACCATTTAAAGAGTGGTTGCCATAGTTAGTTTAGAGCCGTCAGTGGTACCTGTGAGCTTTTTTTCCATTTTCACTCTGGGTGGAAATGTATGCAGCAGTCCACTTACTAAGTTCTATCTTTGGAATTTTGGGAAAATCTTAAATTTTTTTTCGAAGATTACTGAATTACAGTGCATCTTTAAGATAGTTACGGTCCTTGCTTGTAAAAATGCTTAATAAAAGGAAAAGTACGTGTCACTCTGATGCAACAGGATACTGAATTAGATATGGATGTTGTGTTAAAAACAAAAGTACTACAGGCCAGTATGCGATTTTAGTTAATAATGATGCAGTTTATGCTTCTGATGTCACTAGCAAACCATCAAATCAATTATATGAAAGTCCAGACAAGTCTCACTACACACTTACTTTCTATGTTCTGTTCATCAGACTTTCAAACTGAATAGACATTAATAAATGAACACTTTTCAATTTGTCATTTTGAACATTTTCTATTGTCATGCGTCGCTTAATGACCATGTCACATTCCGTAATATGTGATTTAGGGTGAGTTCACATCTTACATGGTTTGTTTAATTAAAAAGTACAAGTAATAAAGTAAAATAACAATATGCTGCCATCTGACCCTTGGTGCGCACCAAGCAAGGAAACTGCTTGGGTCTCGGTCTGCTTCTAAAGCAACTCTGGTACTGTGTGATTGAAATGTGAACGCAGCATGGACCAAATATATGTAAACATAACCAAGTCTGTTTTGCTACCATTATCTGATAATGATGACTGAGAAATGGTCAACTCTGTATCTGTGAAATCTGATGGAGAAGCAGCATTTGGATGGGCGGGGAGTGAAAAAGTCCTAGCTGCTGTATGTCACATGCACTTGTTAGCACGTCACTGGTCAAGATTTGAAAGCTAAATGATTAATAAATTTAATACTCCCAAATTAAATTAAGTTACAATTAATGAGCACCCAATGACATTCACTATGGACAGCATGGGAGCGCATGTGAAGAGCACTGAACGTTCATGAATGTGCACCAGCTGATTGGTTTTATAAAATGTTGTATGTCTTTGACCGCTCTTCTTATTGAACGCAGCTCTTCTGTACTATCATGTGCACTTCTCTTGTAGTACGCGGACAGGCGCAGGAGCGAGGAGTGTCACGAAAGAAAAACATTAGGCTGTGGGGCCACCGGCAACGATGGCCGAGCGTAAAAAGTGCATACAAGTACTGTATAGTGGACTGCCACTTCCAGCATGCACTCTTCAGCTCACCTGAGTTCTAACCAGATATACCCATCAGTAATTAACACCGGGTATGAATAGAACTCAAAACACTTAGAGCGTCGCAAAGTATATGCTCTAGTCAGTTTTCCCCTGATGTTACCAAGCCGTTTGTATGTAATGTGTCTTTTATGTCTGACCTTGCTACGATTTCACAGATTATGATTTGGATTTGCTCTTGTTCACTTTGTTTGCAAACAGACTCGTGGCTGTTTATGGACCTCCATTTTAGATTACTCATGCTTGATTTGACTACCAGTTTTTTTTTTTGTTTTTTTTTTCCCCCGATTTTCTCCCAGAATTTAGCATCCAATTCCTCCCCGTCACTAGGGGGCTCCCACATCAAGCTTCTACTATCAATCGGTCGGGTGGGCCGCAGACTATCACATGTTTCCTCCGAGCCATGTGACGTCACCGACCGCATCTTTTCGAACTGCTTGCTCACGCACCATTGGGGGCAGCGTAACACACTCGGAGGTCAG
>JAQMYL010000036.1:16796694-16810658 GCA_030014365.1 Clarias pachynema
GAGAGGTTACAGCATCACCCGGGGTTCGAACTCGCGATCCCCGGATGATAGGGCGAGCACTTTACCACTGCGCCACTCAGAGGCCCCTTACCAGTTTTTTCCTAAATTAATAAAACGGCATCTTTTACCTGCAATTGTGTCCGCCAGGTCAACTCCTAACATAGATGCATTGGTGACTGTTTTATTCACCATCTGGGACCACGCTTGAGTTGTTCTCAATATATATAAAACATAAAATTTTATAAACTCCGCCATGTATAATCCACCTACCTTCTGTTATGTCGTGTGCTCCGATGATGAAAATGCAAGTGTGGGCACTAAGCGAACCAGTACTTTTTACTCTGTTTATACCGTTTTATGTTTTTGTCCGAACCAAGAGAACCGACCTACAAGTGTGAAAACACCCTTTGATGTTGTGTGGACATCATATTATAAATATTAAATTAAATGATGCACAAGATGATACACAAGACTGAATGCTGTTTGCTGCCTACAAGTCGACATTTTATTTGTAATTAAGGAAAGTTAGCATTATACCTACAGTAATAAACCAGTAGGATCGGCATTTATTAGGACTTTCATAGCCTGACCTTCCTATACAGTCACATTATGCACATTGCACATATGCCCCAAAATGAACAATCTCCTCTTGTACAAAAACGATTGTAAGTGGACAAGTTTTGAGAAAATAAAGCATAAATATCCATCGAGGAACGAGAAAAGAAACTCCCTGAATTTACAGTCTGATAAACCAGTATTTTCCAGTTTAATGTCAGCAGTAACAGTTTGCAGTTGCAGTGCATTTCTCTCAGTTACTAACCTGGGTAAGTAGCTGGGTAGTTACCTCTTGGTCTGTGTCTTGTTAGAAATTTGTCTTACCCAGACAACATGCTTGACAAAAGTTAGGGTGAAGCACAACAATTTATTGCGTTTGATAAATACCCAAAGAGCAATGGCATTGCGTAAGTGTAGCATTTCTGTAACACGTGAATATGCATTCATATTCGTGCACATCAAAAAGTGTTTTGCAGAATCAGTGCAGACAATATAGACGTGATGAAACTTCCCATAGCTGCACATAATTTTAAAACAAGACAATGTTTAGCCTACATAGTGTGTCTCTCATTCAAGGTTTAGCATAGTGAAAGCTTTAAAAAATTATGACTAAGGCTACCTTAAGGTAGAATGTTTACTGCTTGAACCATGCTGTGCAGCCTCACAGCATCGTACTGCACGATATTACAATAAAAACATGGTATCTTTAGTGTCATTTCCTCACCAGGCAACAACATCATTCAAACTTATTCTGTTAAAAATGCTGAGGATATATAGAGAACACAAAGTTTATCATGTGAACATTTTATTTTTATATTTTCTGGGCAGGGGTAGCTTGGTGGTTAAGGTGTTGGACTGCTGACCAGGAGGTTCTCGGTTCGAGGCCCGATGCCGCCGGGTTGTCACTGTTGTACCCATGGTCCTTCCCTGCTAAGTGCTCATACACAATCGTATGTTGAGCTGGCAACCCAACCGTGTCACAGAAACGACAGATATAAATCTGTTGCCCGATGTGCCAAATGCCACGTAGATGGACATATATATATCCATCTAGGGACTGTGGAGGTTAATGGTGATTACTATTGTATTTATTTAGATAGAAATATATACAGTATGTACTGTATATAACATTGCTAGGGAGGATAAAGCATGGACTGTGGAGGATTGGAAAAACATCATGTGGTATGATGAGTGCAGATTTACCCTGTTCCAAAATGATGGGTGCATCAGAGTAAGAGGAGAGGCGGATGAAGTGATGCACCTACAGTATCATGCAGGGACAGCTTTGTGTTCTGGCTGTTGGTCAGGTCTAGGTTCAGCAATGCTAGGTCCCCAAAAATAGGTCAGGTGACTACCTGAATATACTGAATGACCAGGGTTTTCCATTAATGGATTTCTTCTTCTATGATGGCACAGGCATATTTCAAGATAACAATGCCAGGTGACTTTTTTGTGCATTTTTTGGTATTTTTGTACATGTTTAAATAATGAACTGAAAAGCACTCAAATGACCAAGCATTTGCTACTTTTAAGATAAGCAGCAAAGAAGATTTGATAGTGTGAAAAGTCTAGTCATGAACAGACAGTCCATAATTCTAAGACGTTTACAATCATTAATTACAGTACTGGTGTTAGTATTTGAATAACAGGTTTATTAAGAAGAGTTACATGAGTGTTGTTCACAGGAGCTAGTTCAAATCTCAGGCCACACACATTAAAATAAAGCCGTTCATAGTTTTGAATAATACATTCTGAAGTTCTAAAAGCTTTATTAGTTCTTGTTAATTTCTTCCATTAAAAAAATAATAATTATTATTTTTTTTTATTATTATTATTTTAAATAAGCTGTTCTGAGCAGTAGAACGCATTGGTCTTTTATGTACACATCCCCAGCCCACCTGCACTGGCTGTAATTGGAAAAGCGGCTTGCTGGCATTGTTTCCATGTACTGTGTTTTTGAATTGCATTAGTCTGCCTGAGGAGATGGGTAACTTCTTCGGCTCACAGAATATTAGGAAAATCAGAAATTGAATGAACCTTTGCTGCTTGCATTGTGTGTTCACTATCCTGCATGGCATGTTAACAATGATCAAGTTCATGTTCTTTAGTTACAAACTCATCAGTTGATTTCACCCTTCACTGAAAATGAGCATGTTCAATGAATGGCAGTCTCTTAGCGCATCTGCACAACTCTCAGTTACAGTACATATTAATGTCTAGTAGCGGTGAAAATGAAAGCCGACAAGAATCAGACAGGCTAACCGAACACCTTAATTTATGTAAATGCTAAAATTAGCATGAGCATTAGAAAAGTTAACATGCCTCAGTATGTTTTATTTGATGGCAAACTTTTTAAAGCCAGCAGCTACATCCTTCAGTAGAGACAAAGAAGGTACTGAAAATTCTCTGAATCCCTTTTTAACCTGTGACCTCAATTTTTTTTTTATAAGGCCATCAGATCTGACCACTCGGCATCAGCAATGCCTCGGCACTTTTTGTTTGTTTGTAACTGCTACTGACACGCATGCGCTTTGCACTTAAAAACTTATTTTGGCCTTGTGTAGCTTTTTTCAAATGAACTTTAAAAAATGAAAAAGTAAAAGCATACCTAATGTACTTAAATAAATTGTAAAAGTACTATTAACTGTACTCATTAACTGTGTTCAATGAGTTTAACCTTAAATTACAAGTTTTACCATTATTTACCATAACTTATTTTGGTTCAACTTACATATCTGACATGAAAATTAATTAAGTTGAGAGAGAGTTGAGCGAGAATTAAGTGAAAATTCTGCCAATAATTGAAATACATTGAAACAAACTAAAAAACAATATGGTTGGAAAAGGTAATGCAACGCCATGCAGAAATGCACAGAACATGAGTAATTAAATGTAGCCCTTTCCTTATACACTAAAATACATTTTCTCACTTAAAAACCAAGGGCAGCATTCAAACAATACAAACTAACTTCAGATATAAGAGTTTAACATTTACTGTAACTTTAAACAAAACAAAAACAAAAACGCAAACATTTTACTGAGCTGCACATACAGTACAGTACAGTCTATGTCATCTGCCATAATTTGACATATAATTCACTCCTACAACAAAGGATGAAAAAAAAAGTTAGTTTACAGAGTACCACCTGCAGGATTATAAAGAAACGGCTATGTTGTACTGCCTCAAATGCCTCCAAAGGCTCGAAACTCTACTTGACAGGGAGCGCGCAGGTTGAGCTGCTGCGAGCATGAGGACGCACATGGCTCCGTGGTCACAAGAGAATTCTAACCTGTGATGTTTCAGACTTGGTGGTGCTCGTGGTGTTTGAGGGGTGTGTCAAAGTGCCAAATTAGTGAATTTTGAGACTTATTTGTTCACAGAGTTTAGAGAAAAAGGCAAACTAAAGAGAACCCATCTTGCTGCAACAACAATATAAAGTTAACTAGCAAACAGCCTAATGAGACTTACTCTTTAGATAGTATGACATACTGTAGTAAGGTTAGCAGTGAGAATACAGTATCAGGCAAATTATTTCACTAGAATGGGCTCAGGATGTATAAAAATACATGCATATAGTGGTAGATGAGATATGTAGATAAGGATATGGAGGTTGGGAGGTGTGAAATACAGTAGTACTAGTTCTCTGCATCAATTATTTAACAGCAGTGCCTAATTTTCATTAGAGCACTCCTGCAGTGTTCCACCCACAGCCACATGTTTTAGCAAGATTTTCCATCATAACATGATTAATCCTTTGTCCGTGCCATTGGGCATAGTGAGTCCTTAAATTTTATATGTACATTTAGAAATATTTTTTTAAAATCTTTTTAAATTGAACACAGTGTTAGTAAGTTAAGTGGGCTTTTCCAGCCTTCCCATAAAAGTAGAAATTAATTTACAGTAAAATAAAAGTGAAAAGGTTTAGTATAGTACTTCCCAAAACAAATATGGGAAGATGTTCACATTATGTGTAATAATGTAATGTTTGTATGTACATATTACATTTTATTTATAAATGTACTAATTTATTACATTAATCCTAAATGTAAAGGTTAAATAGACTGCACAGTTAAATGTAGAGGTAGGACTCTAAATCTAAGCTAAATAATATTTTTAAAAGTGTGGTTGGAAAAAAAAAAAAGTAATGACTGTGATTGATATTCACTTAGGAGTTGCATCTTAAAAATTGACATTAGAAATCACAATTGTTTGTGAAAGTGAAAGTAAGAGCATTTCCACATGAACAATGCTATGAGAACTAACAGGATTGGAAATAAACAGCTGTGTGACCTTAAGAAACCCACTTGTTACTGAGGCTAATCAGAGGCTTAAAGGCATAAATTTGCTGGGGCTTTGGATCAATGGAAAAGGGTCAGATTGTCTAATTTGTTTAGATTGACCCTATTCCAGAGTAATGGGCAAGAGGGCAAGAAGCTCATAAGGTGATGTACAGTATGCATCATGCATAGTACCCAATGTACAAGCCTCTGCAGTCAGTGTTGTTCAGTTGGTCAGGCGTAGCCTCAACCTCAGAATGTGTCAATAAAATGACATCAGTTGACTTACTGTATATACAGCTGTATATTATAGATTGATATTTATATTTCTTTGTATGTAAATGTAATTTATATTTACATTTAACATTTATCTTACTTACATTTATTTGGAATACATGATTTTATCATTATGAATGCCATAAGATTGCACAGAGCTTTAACACTGTCATTCAATGTGAATTGGAATCACCCTTAATGTTCTAAAAGGCCAGTTAGAAAAGAGCTGACCTTTACATTTGGCACTCATACAGTATTTGTGTACCATTAACAGAGTAATTAAATTGTAGCTAACAATACTTATTTCCTAATTTACTCACTTACTCACTCACTCATCGTCTATACCGTTTTTGTGTAAAACAGAGTTGCGGGCAGCCTGGAGCCTATCCCAGGGGAATTAGGGCACGATGCCGGGTAGACACTGGACAGGGTGCCAATCCATCGCAGGGCACACACATACAATACAAACACTCACATTCTCATTCAAACACAATTTTGGGCCTAACCTGCATGACTTTGGACTGTAGGAGGAAACCAAAGTACTTGGAGGAAACCCACCAAGCATGGGTAGAACATGTAAACTCCATGCACACAGACCACCAAGCCACTGTGCCGCCTTCCTAATTTACTCATCATAAATTAGGTTTACACAAATTAACTAAATTGGTTTAGTTATTTACACAAAAACTGTATTTAATATTTAAGAGGCTTATACTACAGTACTCATCGTGGTATATACATCGATATATATTATATCTGCGTCTCCAACGTAGGTTCTTTAACCATAAAAAATTATTTTTATTCTTTGACCAGCGATCAGTGAAGGTTTTGTTCTATACGCAGGAGGAAACATTGAAGTATGTTAGAAAACCTTTTTTTAAAAACATTAATTAATCATTCATACCATGATATTTTGCTGCTTCACTTGGCTGCTTTACTGTCATTGTGCATTTATCTTTCAAGATAGCTATACAGTCATTTAAGTGCATGCATTTGTCATATATTATATCTACTGTACTTTTGAACTCAGTGCTCAGTGGCCAATTTATTATTACAGAATCAAATCCAGGTGAATTCTTAAATTAGTGGGACCTGACTAACTGTACTGTATGTATTAATTACATTAATGGTTTTACTGCAATATGTTATTGCAGTGAATTTATGAAAAAAATTATGAAATTTATTTCTATTTCTCTTGACAATTTAGATTTTAAAGGTCACAAACGGTCATATAAGAATTTCACTGCATATTGTACTGTGTATGACTGTGTATGTGACAAGTAAAATTTGAATTTGATTTTGATTTGAATTGGATTTGATTTGTTTCTATAGATACTCATATACAGGGGCTTCTAGGGTGGAAGCTCAACACAGTCTAAAGCTAATAATAAATGGATTTAAAAATAAGGTGCTGCAGTATTCTACCCTAACATGGATTATTTTACTAAAACAGCATGACCTGCCATGTGTTATATCTTACTTCAATTAATTAATACTATAAACAAAAAAGTAAAAAAAAATTCTCTGCCTTTACATACCTCCCAAGACAGCTTTGCAAATTGGATGTTGTGTTATGTTATGCTTGCTTGTGACTTTCAGCCAGAATATTTTAGGCATTTTGCCAAAAGAGTCTAATAAAATTTGCATTATATTTTAGGGGCAGTGAAATGAGGGTGGGAATTAATATACCAAGAGCTGTGGAGGGGTGGCAGCCACTACAGGCATGTAAAGGTCAATGTGTTATTGCCAAAACAAAGCAACCCAAAGCATGTCATTGGTACCAGCTATTTATACTAGGTAGTGGATTTCTAGGCTAAACTACATTTCTTGCATTTAGAGCATCAAGTAAAATTCAATTTTTTCGAAAATAAATGAAAAATAAATCTTCTGTAGTGGAATGTAAGAATCACAAACATATTTTAAAAAAAATGCAAAGTAAAGCTTTGACAATTGATGCTTTCATTTTATCAGGATTAGTTTAAAGATTTTTATTATTTACCTTAGTGTTTATCTTAAAATTCATTTGTTTGCATTGATTTTGTTAGTGAGAGCTCTTTTTTGTACATCCAACATTATATTACAGTAAGTCCCCTACTTAAGAAAATTTGAGTTATGGACTTTTGAAGATACGAACAAAGCGCAAAGCGTGCAAAGGGCAAAGCATGCATGTTCACTTGCGGAAGTTAGATCACATGTCAGGCGTACAGTGTGTGTGCATTCCAGGATGTCCGGAAGCAAGCATCAAAACAGCGACGATGAAGCTGGTACTGCTAAGGAGCACCAAGCAATACTAATGGAGACAAAAGTGAAAATAATTAAGAGAATGTAACGTGGTGAAAAAATGGCAGACATTGCTCTTACTTTTAACATGAATCGTTCAACCATCTGAATGATTCTAAAGAACAAGGACAAGATCATGGAACATTTTCATTTTATACTGTGTATAACCAATTGTGTACTAGGACTGGTACTAGTACCTACAGTAGACAATGTTCGATGGACATACGAACAAATTGAACTTACGAATGAAGTCTCGGAATGGAATTAGTTGGTATGTCAGGGACTCACTAAAGTTTAAAACCATGTTGGATGTACAGTAGCTAAACTTAAGTTATTTTATAAGGAATGTTATTTGTTATGTGAAGTTATAATTACATAACTGGGAAATGAAATGTAAGTGTTTAATCATTCTGTTATTGCAAATCTCTGTTTTACAAATAAACTCTCATTTATTCTTAGACTGCTAATAGTTATTTTCAGTATTAGTTGATTGAAATTGTAATAGATTGAAATGTGGAAGATTTTATCTTTTGACATTTATAAGCTTGTTTTACAACAATTTTAATTCCATTTGTTTAGGCTACTGTATATTGCAGAAATTCAGGATTTCAGAAATTAGTTTTGACAGTGCATATGATGTATTATGTTTGTTTTCTTTAAGCACTTTCTAATATTTGGTGAACATATTGGCAGCTACAACATTGCAACAGTGGCTATTGCAGCATCTACATTTTAATTTCATTATTGAAATTTCATTATGAAAAAAGAACAGCTATATAAAAACTCAAATATGCTACTGTAATTTCTCATCATTAACAAATAACTCTTTATAACTTATAACGCTTTAAAATGCTATTGATGTTTTGTATCAGCGACTAAAGCTTATCATTTAAAATCTTTGGACACTTGTTTTTCTCAAACCATTATGATATGTTTCACTGTCAGGAAACCAGAGTAGTAGGCGATAAAGAATAATATTATAATATAACATTTTTAAATGTGGATTTGTGCTATTGAACTTTTTTTCTCTTACAAGGCGACTCCTGCAGGCAGCAAAGAAAGCCAACCAAACAGGACATTTCATTTGGGTGGGATCAGACAGCTGGGGCTCTAAGATCTCTCCTGTGCTACACCAAGAGGAGATGGCTGAGGGAGCGATCACCATCCTACCCAAGCGTCAGTCTATCAAAGGTAGATCAGTGAAAATTAAATTGAATATTGATATATATTGAATATTGATGAAATTAATAGCATCTATTAATTTATAAAATGTAAAAATGAATTTATAAAATATAAAAATAGCTAACTTCTTGTTCATCTGCCAAGATTAATGTCACACTACATAGTACAACAGGTAAATATAGGTCCATAATCATTTATAGTATATAAACAAAATTTAATCCTGCACCTTATGACATTGAATTTTTGTGGACATTAACACTGATATCACCTGTCTGATCTCAGGGTTTGATAATTACTTCATCGGCCGAACGCTGGAAAACAACAGGAGGAATGTCTGGTTTGCTGAATTCTGGGAGAATAATTTTAACTGCAAACTCAACCGCAATGCCTTGAAGAAAGGAACTGGCATTAAGAAGTGCACAAGTAAGAAATATTTCATTGTTCAGGTGGCTAAAGACGGTAATGCAAATGTCTGAAAGAGAGGGAAAGAGAAAAGGAGAACACATATAATACAACATATAAACAAAGGTACAGCATGTGCTCTCTTTGATCATTTGAGAAATTATGTTTTCAGCTAAACCATCTGTTCCCTTTCATAGTCTTGCAAGTCTAAGCAACAAATTATTTTTGTTTTATTTTCTGCTTTAACACAACAAAACACACACTTCTATACATTTGAATCCTATGATGAGGGTGTGATTCCTGAAGGTAAATGTTCTGCAGAAGATCAAGGATGTTAAGTACATTTCTCAGTATGTGGTCTGCCTATTATACCCACAGTGTAAGTAACCTCAGGGTTCAGCATAATTTGATAGCCAGCTCAAGAGGAGCTCGTTAAGATGAGGGAGGGAGCCAGATAGTATTTGAATGACTCACATGCATTACCACTCAAGAATAACACAAGGTTTAAAGAATATACTGTATGGTGTTAACGATATATCAATAAAATGAATGTATATTATGCACATTGTTATAGAATGTGTTTCTCTGTCTGCATTATGCTAGATAACAGAATCTAGTATGGAAGAGACACATTTTTCAATTGCAGCTATGTATTGTAATAGCTAGTTTCACTTTTTCACTTCTCTAGAAAATCTTACATGTCTAGGTTGCACTTTATTGATTAGGTCTAAATGTAATTGGTGTTTATGTATTAGGAAGAAATATAATGAGAGGTTGGCACTTTTTCCCTAATATGGGGGTTGAGCTGCATCAAGCTAACTACCACTAAACCGCCATGGCAATTTATTATATTTATTGCATTTTTTGGTTTTCCTTCAAATACACACTGTTCTGATTGCTTAGTTATCAAGCATAAAAAAGAAATGTATTGTTTTTATACATTTTAAGTGAATGAATAGGTTAAAGTGCAAAAAGACAAACTCTCTTTTTATTTTAATGCATATGATTGTCCTTTATTCATCACATTACATATTTAATAAACACGAATGGTAGTAGTAATAGTTTGTATAACAGTGGGAATGACAAATAATAAAAGTGACAATTATAGCTAATTCTTGAAACAATTTATAATACAAGCAGATTAAATTCTTAACAAGTATGAACTGTAGGTTTGAGCTGTTACAGTATTCACTACTATGATTTCATTGCATTAATTCTGTGGTCATGTATGGATGGTCCATTCTCTTATCTTAGACTCATAAGTCTACTCCATGAACAATTTGTCCTGCTTTTATCAAGCCTAAACAATCATGTGACTCAGTTATAGAGTTTATTATTGTGTGTCATTAATATAAAATCATTGCTTGGGAAAGATACAGTTTGTTCTAGGACTGCTGTTTCACTGATGTACGTGTTGCTTGGTTGTTGTTAAAGACAGGTGTGATTCTTTTTTACACAAAAAGTAGCTTGACAGTATCTCAATATATGTTTGGTAAAATTTAAGTTTTCTTAACAGAATAAATGCAATTCCAGTAAAACTATCTGTAGGAACGCATTATTACATTACCTTGCCTAAAAGATTAGGTTGGCGACAAAGCCTTCAAGCTATCGTGCCTGAATCATTTTGAAAAGAACAATTACCTTTTCATAACTGGAAGGGTTTAATGGTTTAAGTAATGCGCAACGTAATGCAGACAATTTCTGAAGCAATGTCCTCTCTGAATTTTCATCATGATGGCTATGTCCATTCTGATTACTTTTTCTCTCCAGCCAAAAGTTAATGGATTGCTCCATTAAACTGCTTCAATTGGACACAGACATACCAAGTGACAGTGTAATTTAAATGCTGCTGAATGCCAAATCAGTTGCCCTTTGGTCAGTGTAATATACACATTCCATTTATATTAATGTTTCGTACCAAATAAACACTGTTTTTAAGGTTTTTTTTTTTCCTTTAGGGTTTTTTTTTTTTTAACATATATAATTTGTGTCTAATAAAGGACATACTGTACTAAGCCATCACCTAAGAATAAGGCTGAAACAAAGTAAGAACTAGAACATGCTGCAAAATAAGTCCCTTGGAGTTTGTCTGGGCACATAGAGCTATTAGTCTCTGGGGAAACTGCACCTTCAGAGGAAACAGGCTCAGCTCTTTAAAGCTCCTGAGTGGCACAAAGTGCAGGAGGTGAGGAGTGTGCTACTCTGTCACAGCCTGTGACACCACTGAGACCCACAAAACCCCTCTGTGATGCCTCTTTTAATGTGAATGGATTTCTCTAAAGGCCCAAAAGCTAGATAGTGGAGTGTGTGGGTGTGCTCTGACTCGGGATGAGAACGGTATGTTTGTAGCGAAGGTGAAACAAAGATGTGTGGTTAAAGGAAGGATGTTATTGCTATAAATTTGACTTGCACATCTTGATTTAAAACGTTACAGACAAATGTTCATTGCCAGGATAGTTGTAAGAACAATATGTAACTTTGGCCCTATAATTATCATATAATAAATAAATAAAAAAGCAGTAGAAAAGCAGTGTTTTTTTCTTTGTGGCTTCAGAATTTTTATAGGAAATGAGTTGAGCTGCTCAACTGTTATTTTTTAATCAAAAACACATTTCATTTGTTGTAGATTCAGCAGAGAAGATGGGGTTAGGTGAAGGAAGAGTAAATCTCAGTGCAATTGCAATTCACCTCACAGGCAGCTAAATGAAAAAAAAAAATTATAATATGGAAACTATTTTCTTGAATTTTGGCCAATATCTGATGGATAAAAAAGAATGGCCACAGACATACTGTATGACACATCTTTATAAGACTGCTTAAACAATTGAACCCAGTCCCTTGTAATTAACATCTTTAAAACAAATTAGATAACCCCAACTCAAATGAATACACAGCTGCCTGGTGTAATTATTAAAAAATAGAAACATAATTAATCTTGCTTCTACTCTCATGCATAAAAAGATCTGTCCCGTTCATCATCCAGGTCATGAAGGTAGGGGCATCAGAAATGTAATAGCTTTAAAGAAGCATTTATAAGGGTTTAGAAATCTCAATGCTTTTCTTTTATCAAATGTTTCAATATTCTTTAGAAGATGGTTTAATTAGACTCACTCGGAAAATTATAACATGCAGTGGAGTGGATAATTAAAGCATCAACTTGTTTTCCATTTTACTGCCAAGTGCTTCATGTTGACCCAGTGAATTAGGAGCATCCTAATTTTGTAATCTTTGCAATTTTCTGAACTTTCTATTGAGGCAGCTGTGATTGAAAATCCAGCTGACCTATTCTGAATAAAGTCACAGTGCTGACACAAAACTATACTTATGCTTATGTACAGTATATAAACAGTACCAGTCAAATGTTTGGACACACCTTCGTATTTAATGTTTTTTAATTTATTTTTATTGTTTTCAACATCGTATAATAATATTGAAGATTTTGACATTATGACAGAACAAATATGAAATTATGTAGCCAACTATTTATAAATATTTTTTTAATCTTCAAAGTAGCCACCTTTTGCTCAGATGACAGCTTTGCACACACTTGGCAACTCTCAGTCAGACTCATGAGGTAGTTACGTCGAATAGTTTTCCAGCAATCTTGAAGGATTTCCCAGAGGTGTTGAGTATTTGTTGGCTGCTTTTCCTTCACTTTCTGGTCCAACTCATGACAAACCATCTTGATTTAGATTGGGTAATTGTGGAGGTCAGGTCATTTGATGCAACACTCCATCACACTCCTTCTTGAACAAATAGCTCTTACATAACCTAGAGGTCTGTTTGGGGTCATTGTCCTGTTGAAAAACAAATGATGGTCTCACTGAGTGGAAACCTGATGAAATGCCGTGTTGCTGCAACATGCAGTTGCAGTCATGCTGGTTAAGTGTCCCCATATTTTTTGTTACCAACAATGTCACCAGCAAAGTACCCACCTTTTAAGAACCATCTGTACACCCTCGCTACGTCTAATAAAGACATGACAGTTAGAACCAAAAATTCTATTAAATTTGACTCATCAGACCATCACTTATCTAATGTCTATTTTTTGTGCTTCTTGGCCCAAGCCAGTCTCTTCTGCTTATTGTTCTTCTAAAGTAATGGTCTCTTTGCCACATTTTGACCATGAAGGCCTTATTCATGCAGTCTCCTCTAAACAGTGGATGATGAAATAGGTCTCTTGAATTATGGCTGAGGCGGATCATTCTAATAAACTTATCTGCATCCTCTTGGTCTTTCTTTCCTGGGACGGTCCTCATTAGAGCCAGTTTCATTATAGCATTTGATGGCTTTGTCAATTGCACTTGGGGATACATTGAAAGTTCTTGAGATTTTTCGGATTGACTGCCCTTCATTTCTAAAAGTAGTTATGGACTGTCTTTTCTTTTTACTTTTCAGAGTGTTTCTTGCCATAATATGAATTTGTACATTGTAGCAGCACCAATAGGGCTATTGTAACTGTACCCACCCTTCATCTGCTCATAGCATCATAGTATAGCATCAAGTCAGTTAAACTTCTGGGATATTGATCTGGTTGATATACAGTATGTACCCTATGTTGCCAAAGGTATTCATTCACCCATCCAAATAATTGAAATCGGGTGTTCCAATCACTTCCATGGGTACAGGTGTATAAAATCTAGCATCTAAGCATGCAGACCGCTTCTGCAGTGCAAACATTTGTGAAAGAATCAGGAGCTCAGTGAATTCCAGTGTTGTAGTATGATAGGATGCCACCTGTGCAATCCAGTCCAGTAGTGAAATTTCCTCGCCATTAAAATATTTCACAATCAACTTGGTAATCAAGTGATAATCAAGGTAGCGGTATTGTGAAGGTGCAGTTCATTTGTATGTTTGTTTTACTTTACAGCAGTGATGCTGTTAGTTTGCGCTCACACTTGTGTCATTAGTAGGGTTGGGTACCGAAAACCGGTGCTAATACGGCACCGGTACCTATAGAACCGGTATGTACCGGCCCGAAACAGAGCGCG
>JAQMYL010000036.1:16811505-16832849 GCA_030014365.1 Clarias pachynema
AGAACGAATAATTTAAGTTTCCATTATTTCTTATGGGAAAATTTAATTTGGTTTACGAGTGTTTTGTAATACGAGCCAACTTCCGGAACGAATTATGCTCGTAATCCGAGGTTCCACTGTATATAATATATAAGTAATTATATTCTTACTTCAAAAAATAACAGCCATGTTCTGATGTCTGTAAAATTAGCAAATTAACTTGTTTTGACAACTGTTCCTGCTGGGTTGTAATTCTTCACGTGTCTAGGCTGTGGGGTAGGATGGCAAGATGGAACCCCTTTTTCATCTAAGATAATGTGCTTTGCTTTGACAAGACTGAAGTAGATCTTTTTGGGCATAATTCGAAAATATATCATTAGTGCAAAAACAAGACACCCAAAGAACACCTTACCCACTTAAGCATAGTGGTAGCAGCATCCTCCTATGGTGTTGCTTCTTTTAAGCTGGGAATGGGCATTGCTAATCATGAATAGCTTCTATTAATCTATTTTAGCACAAAAGCTGCAGGCCTTCCAGCATGATAACCGCCCAATGCACAAATCCAAGTCAACAAAGGAAGGGATTCAGAGGAAGAAAATTAGCATTTTGGAATGACCCAGTCAGAGGTCTGATTAAAATCCTGTCAAAAAAAATCTATGAAATATCTTGAAAAGGGCTGTGTACAGGAGATTCACTTATCATGATCACACATCTAGAATATTTTTCCAACGAAAAGTTGAATAAATTTGCATGCAGAAATGTAATAATTAATAGACCCAAGAAGACCGAATATGATCTTTTTTTTTTTTTTTTAAAGGGTTTTAACAAAGTGTAGGCTGTGCACATTTGTGAAACCAGTTTATTATACTTTTTCTTTTTTTTCTCCTAAAAAAGTTATATATGTTTTTCATTTGAGTTTTATTAGTTGCGATAATACATTAAAGGTAAAAAAAAAGAAAAAAAAAAAGAACTGACATGTTTTATCATGGTAACATTTTAACTTGAGTGTGTTGCCTTTTTATAACCACTTTAACAATGATTTTAACTTCTACTTGCAGTGGAGGTGGAAATGACATGTTTGTGAGTTCCAGAGTAATTACAGTAAATTAGTCTGTTTAGTTTGTCCCAACAATTTACTTTTTTTACACAAAATATCTAAACAAATGTATTATTTGAATGACTTTGGCTCTTAGTCATGTCTTGTTACTTTCTTATAGGCTGTTTGCAAATTTTATTTCTCTGGCAAGCAAAGATATACAGACAGTTGACTAATTAAAGTCCATTGTATACCATTTACCTAATTTTCACTCTATTCGCACTTGTGCCCCCAAGAATGGAGACAGTATCATCCCGGAAGAGGCTACTACCATCAGCAGTGTCATTATAGGATAAAAGTGATCAGTTTGAATAACTTTTAATGATTTGCAATGAGACAATGAGTGCCTACAGCAAAATACACAATAGCATATCAAAGCCACTGATTTGCCGTTCAATTGCCACCCATCTGTAAATGCAGGGGTAAATGCTTATTATACATTAGTGAACAATTTTATTTAAGCAGTTCTCTGTTTTCTTTCAGATCAAGAGAGGATTGGGAAAGATTCAGCATACGAGCAAGAGGGTAAAGTGATGTTTGTGATTAATGCTGTATATGCAATGGCCCATGCCCTCCATAACATGCACAGAGACCTATGTCCTGGAAAGGTGGGACTTTGCTCCAAAATGGACCCTATCGATGGAAGCCTCCTACTTAAGTACATCCGCAAAGTCAATGTCACAGGTTAGTCTCTTCCTCTTTTGAAATGATTGTATATATTTTTTAAATGCACCTGTATTTAAATGCCAAAGAGGCCAGAATTAGTTAATCTTTGAATGTGGTTTTCAGGTTGTTAAAAGGACAGTGGTACCTCGGCATACGAACGCCCTCTTAAGAATTTTTGCCCTAAGAACTGAAATTTTGCAAGACATTTGCAAGACATTTTTTCTTTGTTTTGTGCGAAGTTGTGATTAAAAGTTTGGGTCACGGAAGATTTTCAGGCTTCAAATTGGGCCACAGCCTTCTTAAGTTGGAGGAAGCTTGGTATAGACATTGTCTCTTTGCTTCAATTTTCCCCACAGCTTTCTCTGAGGTAAACTGACTCAATTTGTATATTCCTGTGAAGGTTTGTAGTCTTGGAGTGTGTCCCAAACTATTAGCACTGAAGTGGTAGCTTGTAAAGCTCTTCTTAGGTGAGACTGCACTGATGCAACCTTGCCTCTGAAATTTATATCCCCTAAATTCTTAGTGACGGGGTGAGAATGGAATGGCACTTGCACTGAAGTGGGAGTGGTTAAGAGGCAAATTGAGACAGGTCCAAACTGAAGTACCCCTCAGTATTCAGTATTTTCTACTTCAAATGCGCTGGGGAAAAAATAAACCTCTGGTTTCCTGTGGTCCTGTTACAGTACCTGCAGTGTCATCTGTGGTCTTTGTAACATAATTTGAATTTCCTTTAAAAAAAAATTATTTTTTTCTTAAGGATACCATGGGAAGAAGCCTTAAAATCAGTGTGCTATGCAAAACCTCATAACTTTTCATATTCCTTAGAACAGGTTCAACTTTGAAGCTCAGGTTGACAAGAGAAATGTTGTAGCAGGAATTGCTGTCATCTGTTTTGCCGGGAAAATGTGGCAACAACCAAATTACCAAATAAACCAAAATATATTATCACCCTTTATCAACCTTTGTTTAGCAGGGAGATCTTTAACACTGTTTTCTTGCACTTTGAGGGTTGGAGGTTCCAAACTCACCTCTGATCTCTGTGCATCGAGTTTACATGCTTTCTTTGTGGGTTTTCTCATGGGCACTCTGGTTTGTCTCCCCCCAAAATAAACACAGTCTTAAAGACATGCCTTGTAAATTGTTTGGTATTTTCAAATTGCCTGTAGTCTATAATTACTGTAGGTGTGTGAGTCGCTGTGCCAGTAATCCCACAGTAATCCTCAGTAAAAAATAAATAAATAATACAAATAAATAAATAAATAAAAACATCTCAGTAATCCTATATGTTGGTGTGTATGTTTTTGTGATGAAATACACTGTTGTCAAGCTCTGGGTGAGAAATATTATGCTGACACCTCTAGATGCTGTGGATTAAAGGTCAAACATTTAAAGCCAAGCACAAAGAAGTGGAATTGTTCTACACTTTCACAAAGGAGTGGAATTATCTACATTTCTGGCCCTTTATGGGTTTCAGTAAACCCAACCCACGCTTGTTTTCAAGTTTTGAACAGAAATCCGGCAAAGTAAAACTGTTTCTTGTGGCATTCCTGTGCAAAGTACTGAACTGGGTGTTTTTATGGGTGTTTGCTGGATATTGATAATATAACCTCAAAATATTGTTCATGTTGCCTGTTTTTGGCCCAAATCTTGTTTTCTTCTGTTGGAACATGTTGCTACACATTAGGTCATGTAATGTGAGATGCAAGATGTATTTGTTCAGCAAATGTACTTTCTTGTCTTTTTAGCACGCTGATCATTGGTATACTCACAAAAAAAGTGCCCATACTGTTCAATTGTGTTGAAATGCATTTTGTAAATAACTATCTGTCCCCATTTGCTTATCTCCAGTCACAGCTGGCAATCCCGTGCAGTTCAATGAGAATGGAGATGCCCCAGGTCGTTACGATATCTTCCAGTACCAGATGAATAACAAAACCGCTGAGTACAAAATAATTGGCAACTGGATTGACAAGCTCAATCTTAACGTAAGTCTTCCTTTGGATGCCAATTCAACCCAAGTTCATTTCATAAAGATGCCAGATAAATACAATTATTCGTAAATAAATTGTGTCTTCTAAAGTAGATGTTAATTGTAACTTAAATAAAAATGTAATAAAAAATGCATAAAATATACAAGTATATTAGAAGTATTACCGAAGTAAACTTGTGTCTAATATAAAGCAATTTCTTATTGTCCCCCAGATCTCTATGATGCAGTGGCCAGGTGGTGTGCAGCAGGTGCCGTACTCCAACTGCAGCCAACCCTGCAAGCCAGGCTGGCGAAAAAAGATTGTGAAAGGCATTCCCTGCTGTTGGCACTGTGAACGTTGTGAAGGCTACCAGTACCAAGCTGACCCATTCACTTGCAAGATGTGCCGCTTTGACCTTCGCCCCAATAAGAACCACACAAGCTGCCAGCCCATCCCTATCATTAAGCTGGAATGGAGCTCGCCTTGGGTGGTCATACCTGTTTTTCTCGCTATCCTGGGTATCATGGCTACACTGTTCGTAGTAGTCACTTTCATGCGTTACAATGATACACCGATTGTTAAAGCATCAGGAAGGGAGCTCAGTTATGTCTTGCTGACAGGCATTTTCCTTTGCTATGCAACCACATTCCTGATGATTGCCACGCCAGATGTTGGGATTTGTTCATTCAGACGCATTTTCCTGGGCCTTGGAATGAGTATAAGTTATGCTGCATTGCTTACAAAAACTAACCGCATTTACCGTATTTTTGAGCAGGGGAAGATGTCAGTGAGTGGCCCAAGGTTCATTAGCCCAGCCTCCCAGTTGGTTATCACTTTCATCCTGGTCTCACTCCAACTCTTGGGGGTATGCATTTGGTTTGTGGTCGACCCTCCCCAGGCCTTTGTGGACTATGAAGACCAACGCATGTCAAACCCAGAGATGGCAAGAGGTGTGCTCAAATGTGATATCTCAGACTTGTCACTCATTTGCCTGCTGGGATACAGCATGCTGCTTATGGTCACATGTACAGTCTATGCTATTAAGACACGTGGGGTGCCGGAGACCTTCAATGAGGCAAAGCCTATTGGCTTCACCATGTACACCACCTGCATCATCTGGCTCGCATTTATCCCCATCTTCTTTGGCACTTCACAATCGATGGAAAAGGTAATAGCTTTAAATATGTAGACCTCGATTAAACTAAATGCATAATCAGAATATGGACTATCATATAATTGGATATTTAATATAATGTAACTGATATCTTTGTGTCCCTTTCAATAGAATTTCAAAAGATTGTACATTGAGAAACTACCAAAGTTCTGTAGAACAATGTTGGAATTCCGTAGACCATTAATGTGATAGCATAAGTTATATACAGACCAACTATATCTTTATAGGTTTCTATAGAACTTACACATTCTGTAGAACATGTTCTAGAACATTTTTGCAGTGTCCAGTGTCTTATGGGAACCCTATATGCACACCCCATTAAACATAAGATTTCTGTGACATAACAAAAAAAAAATGAAACTAACATAAATCATGTCAGATATTTTCTTACCTTCAATGTGTTGAAGCAAATAGGAAATAATAATTACAGTATCATACACCTGTCATCAATTACATGATTCTGATTAACCCCAAATCAGAAAATGGAGCACCACAGCAACATTACAGAGAAAAGAGCAGCCATCCAAAATAGAGAAAAAGCCCAGAAGAAAATGTGTCAGGGAAGCCGCTAAGAGACCTTTGGCAAAATTAAAAGAGATGCTGGAATATCTGGCAAATAATAGTGACACCCTTCATGTGGGAACAGTCTCTCATACTCTTCAGAAACCTGGGCAATGGGGCAAGGTGACTTGACACAAGCTCTTTCTTGTGACAAAAAGAGACAAACATCCATATCCACTTTAAAGTACTGTACCACCCAACCCTGTGACGAAATATGTTATGGTTTCATAAGATGAAGGTAGAACTTTGGTGCATAATTTAGAAAGATAAGTTTGGTACAAAAAAATGTCAGCTTACCACTCAAAACTCACATACCCACTGTAAAGTATGGTGGTATTGGTGGTGGTGGTATTATGCTATGGGCTGCTTCTCTTCAACTACTGTAGGACTGGGAAGCTAGTCAAAAGAAAATGAATCGTAAATAGTTCCAAATATCGACTTATTCTGGCTCAAAACCTGCAGGCTTCTGTTGGACAGCTAAAGGGGGAAAATGCATTTCCAATGTGATAAGGACCCAAATCCAAGTCAACAAAGAACTGGCTTCAGATGAAGAAATGAAGTTTGGAATGGCCCAGTCAGAGCCCAAAACTAAACCTTATCTTCTGTGCACAGAAGATCCCCACACTACATTTTAACAAACAAGAGTGGAATTATATTGCCAATTCAAGATGAACCAATTTGGTAGAGTGAGTAGGTAGTGGGTACTGGCCTACAAACTTGTGCAACCAGGTTATTGATTTATTATTTTTTTTAATAAAAAATTATTATATTTGTTTTCCCTTTGAAAACTTTCTATATTACATTAAGGGTAAAATTATGTGACATTATTAATCTTGTTTTTTTGTTTTGTTTTGTTTTGTTTTTTTACATCACAAAGACCTGCCATTTCCCAGGGTCTTGTCACCTTTTTATATTTACTGTACAGCCAGGGTTGGAGATAACGTGCATATAAAATATTAAATGCAATGTTTTAAATATTAAGTATTTTAAAATATTAATTTCAAAGTGTAATTATAGTCATATTATTGTTGTGTATTCAAACAATGTGAGCTGAATTTAGAAGCATCAATTTTGTATTATTCTAAACATAATGTGGTAATTTGTATTCCTTAATATCCCAACCAATATGCTTAAAAAGAACAGAAGGAAAAAGAAAAAAAAAGAGCCACAGCACAAAAAGTGGTACAAAGAGGTGATTATCACCTATAGCAACCTACATTGAGCATGTCCTCTTATCTCATATCTAAGCTGAGAATAAGTTAAGAGCAAGGTGTGCTGAGACTTATACTATTGTTAGGCATGATAACCCAAATAGGGCTGCCAGACCATGGCCATGTCTGTGTAGTCATGATTTCAACAAACGTGCTCACAAGCATTTACTTGTCCTTTAATTAAGTTCTGTTTAGGAGGATAGGAGAATCAAATGTCATGTTGGAATGAATGGGAATAAATGGGATTTTTGAGTTAGCATCTTTAAATGTGTGCAATATTACTTAAGTAATTAAAACTGAGTAATTAAACACGTAACCAGCAAATGTGAAATTAAATTTGTAATTACTTCAGTAAAGTTGTATTTTTTATAAAAATCAATAAGTAATATCACTCAATGATGATATTATATCTAATATGGTGGATTTGTGCATACAGGATCCGAACCTGCTTCTGGTAAATGAGTACACTTATTCAACAATATCAGTGATGTATAGGAGAGGAGAGAATTGTATACACTAGCTGTCATGCCTGCTACTGTATGTCCAAACTATACAAAAATAAGGTTTCCCAATCTGACAAACATAACACAAAGAGTCAGTGATGACTTTTTTTTTTTTTTTTTTTAGAGCTGTTAAACGCTTCACTTCCTCCTAGTTTGTGATTTACTTCATCTGTCAACCTGTTCACTCATTGCCTGTTTACTACCAGACGCCTTATCAGGATTCTGGCTGCCGACCTCATATGGCTTGTATCAAAGTAAATGTGATGAATGCCACTAGAGGTTTTCTGCATCGATTCAATAGAGGCTTCTGGTACAATCTCTATGGCTTGTAATCAGCAAGGAAAACTTCTAGTGTAAAGGGGGGAACAAATTAATGCATCCTCCCCAGAAGTGGTAGATGCTAGATTAATCTTGCTGTTAGTATGGTAAGCACTGAGTTTGATCCTAAGGTCTGGGTACAAACTGCCTACCTTGATCAAACTGCTATTTACATGCATTTTCACCCGGGAGAATTGGAGGCTGCCACACTGGTATTAAATGGTTCATTTGCTGAAGATTTATCCTGTATTGTGCTGTTGACAGAATAATTGTTGTCTCTTTGAGAGGGAGGCCAACAGCTCATATTCATATACAGGTGTGTTTTGAGGCTTTGAATAACAAACTTTGGCACACCACTCAAAGTAACAATTTTTTTGGACTTTAAATCTGTGCTTTACTATATTGTTAATTTCTGTCATTATTTCTGGGTTTCAAAGCAATATATCTTTCTGAATTGCCAGTGAGTTGAACTGCAGGTGTTATCTAAAATGCACAATTAGATAAAAATGTGCATGGTCATATCTTTGTATTAGCGTTGAAAGTATGCCAGGTTAAAACATGGAGTATTACCACAAACCTAACAGCACTAATGCACTAATAAATACATAGTGAAACTCCATTTTCATTATGGGTCAATAAACCATAATCCAATGATTTGTCCTTTTGGTTTAGAAAGTAAAATACTTCAGAATCTAGATTATTGATAGAAACCATCATCTACTTTTATCTTTCTGAATTGGAAAAGAAAGTGGAGCAAGATGAATGCATTGAGACTCTTGGGACAAAGTCTCTGAGGGCTAAATCTGTTTTAGTCCCCTGTTCCCATTTCACTTGTCTGACTGCAGTTAATAATTTTACAAAATTAGATATACAATACTAAGTGACAGTGTTGCAGAAGGTAGCGTAGCTGCCTCACAGCTTCGGGGTCAGGGGTTCAGCACTGAGCTCAGATTATTGTCTGCGCAGAGTTGGTTGAATGTTCTTTCATTGTCCATGAGGGTACATGGATTTGTCGTTTCAATTCTTTAAATTGCACCATGATGGCCTATTTGTAATATCCTATGATGCCTTGGCTTCCCTGTGCATTCCTGCTTTGGGTTTCAGTGATCTGGATCCACTTTGATCATGATTAGGGTGAAGAGGTAACTGAAGATGAATAAGGTACAGAATTATGTGGTCAGACCAAAGTTAATTAATTTAACAGACTCCATTGCAAATTATATTATAGACAAAATAATATCTCATATTTATTTGTTTTTATTTTTGCAGTACAAAGTTACTGAAAATGTTCTTATGCTTTCAAGATTATCCTTTCCAAACACATAGTCTTAGAGAAGCTCTTAATAAATTGTGAGTTTCCATGACGAAACATTGTGGTATTTGGTAATACAATTCCGGTGAAGATTATTTTTCTGATGTTCCTAGAACCATTTTTTTCACAATTTGAGTTCTGTAATATGCCACTGCTGTCAGGGACGAAAATAATGCATTAATGGGAAATCTGGTCATTCAGTGCATTCAAGCAGTGAACTGACTACCTGTTCACATAATGTCAGCCTAGGCTAACTGGAGCATAGATCTTAACACTGCCTCCACAGGATTGTACAGTCCGCAGTATGCATGATGGGGGCATCACTTCATCTGCTTCACTTCTTTGTATTGTACTCATTATCTTCAGTTTTTTCTCTTCAGAAAATATATGCGGCTAATGTAAACCATGACGTGATCACCTTCTAATGACATAATGTGCATTGATTTTATAAATGGATTTATTACATTCATAGTAGTCATGGGAGTCTGTAATCATTCCATAGTTGATCATCGAAAGAATTGGTTTACAGTAAGTACCATGCAATGCTTCTAATCAGCATATTCACACAAGTATGAAAAAAAATCAGTTTCCAAAATGTTTATAAATTCAATAGGACGTTTTACTGTATTTTCATTTATTCACATGTTTACACAACTTTGGAAAAGAAATTGCTGAATGAAGTACATTGCCATATATAAACCTTCATGTAGATAATAAAAAGCTATTTGTCGATTGAGACATGAAGTGACACATACGTCAGTAAAATTCAGCATTGTGTCAGCAGGGGCTTAATGCTTCCATTAAGCCATTCCTTAGGGAGTAAATTTAAGGGGCGAGGTCAAACGAAAGTCTAAAGTCTCCCCTTATGATAGAACACAACCTGTTTAAGCTTAACCTGAAATGGCAATGTGGAGTCATGATTTGGGCTCATCACCTGCAGGATGCAGGGTGGAATTCCTGTACGAAGCAAGTTGGGAGGCAGGCTTGCCATGTACAGTTTTAAACATACAGTACTAGACTTGCAGTGGCAGTCTAGTCTTGCATTGCAACTGGTTTGGAACCCTGGAACATCACTGTTATTATGGGGTAAAGGGACAGAGTTAGTTTGCAATGTGGAAATGTATCAACAACATTCTCATTACATTCACAAAGGCTATGCTCCCAAGCATTTCTTTTAACGGTAGATTCTCTCACCTCTCTTCACACAAGTGATGAACTTCAGATGGTTGTGTTACATTCACCATTCTCGGGTGAGTGCCTTATATTTTAGTGGACATGAGGGTTGCTTACAGTACTGTATATCATCTTACAAGTTTCAAGAATTAAAATTTGTTGATTGTGTGTATGCACCAGATAGCAGTTTGGCTTGTTCAGCCTTCCTGGAGGAGGCACCTGCTACCGATAGTGTTGTTGATGCAAATTACATGTCACTTCTGTAAGTTGCTTTAGATGAGACCATTCTGCATTATACCAGTGGTGAGGTCAACGAATTGACTGAGGCCTTCCAAACAATGAAGACATCGTTATATTAAAAGCTATAGGGCAGCCACAAAGGCTGCAGCAAAAGCAGTTTCTGAAGTGAAAGTTTGGGGATGCCTTCAGATGGCTGCAAATTTCTTGCAAGCACTTTTGGCACCTCAGGAGGGAAATATGAAAGCAAGCCTGCAAGTGCGGGAGAATGATGAACACTACTGGTGATATTGATGAGTAATGAGTCGAGCACATTGGAGTACTTATTAAACCAGAGAACTTTCCCTTCTGTCAGGACACAGTGGCAAATCTTTATGGTGAGTTTGTCTCTGTGACTGTGGTGCCTATGGCACTTGAAACTTTCATTGCAAGGTTGCTTGGGTAGATAAAATTTGGATTTGTATGTTTGGAAAAGGTTGAGTTGCTAAGCTTAACACACTTCATTGTTGCATGAAGATCTGGGACAGTGCTTTTGGCAAACTTAAAAAAAAGGGACCAGTCGATGTGTTCCAATTATAGGAGTATCACACTTCCCAACCTCACAGGAAAAGTGTATGAAATTGTGCATTCTAAAGAGGAGACTCGTAAGCACATGTCTACATGTATTTTGTGTATTTGGAGAACACTTGGGAGTGTGTGTCTTGACATTTTTTGTGGAAGATCATGAGTTCATGAGGCTCCTCCACAGGGTTGCTCCACTCACTCGCCTTATGGGCTGACGAGCTCAACAATCCAGGAGTGCCTTAAGGTAGAGCTGCTACTCCTGCAAACTGTGTAAAGGCAGCTGATGTATGTTTTTTAGCATATAAGGATGCCCCCTGGCCAGCTTTCACTAAGTCTGCATCGGGCAAGTCCCACTTTATTGTATTATGCCTCACATTTTGCTTTGGGACATTTTGGGTTTCCCAGGAGGAGCTGCAATCTGTGATAAACAGATTTGTGCTGACCCTGTCCCTACTACACCTCCCGAGAGGAATGATGAAAGAAAAATGAAGAATTAAATAAAAGCATATGATCTATTTAGAGAGCATTAAAAAAAGCACAGGGTTTATGGGTGCTGTCAATTATTTTCTCATTGCTAATCTTAATCAACTAAAAAAATATATACATCTATATACAGTAGACCATCTTTGAGCTAGCAAACATCATTCATAAAATTATCTTTGCTTATAAATAGAATAACACCCAATACATTTCCTTAGACAAAGAAGTAAAACCGGTGAAAGGAGGACCAGTGTTCCTGGTCCTTAGAAAGAATATTGAGCTGGTCTTTATAGACCATTATGGTGCCATGATTCCCCTATTAGGCCTCATTACTACCTGCTTCATCCAGATCTGGGCTTCATCCAGATCTCCTCTTTTGGATCACTGTGGTTCTGGAGCCTATCCCAGAAACAGTAATAATAGTGTGAGAATGCACGCTAGCGTATGTCGTTTACCAGGCAAATTTCTTAAATGACTTAAATAGAGTTCATTAATGTTTACTGTTTGTAAATGTGTATGCTTTTGTCTCAATGACAGATGTACATCCAGACAACCACTCTTACCATCTCAGTCAGTCTGAGTGCCTCTGTGTCCCTGGGATTACTCTACATGCCCAAAGTCTACGTGGTGCTTCTCCACCCTGAGCAGAATGTGGCGAAGCGCAGCACTCGTAGCCTGAAGGCTGTGGTCACTGCCGCCACAATGTCCAACAAATTGAACCCCAAGGTAAACCTCAAACCCAACGGAGAGGCCAAAACTGAGCTATGTGAGAGCCTGGAAACTCAAGGTGAGAACGCTGTCATTGTGTACCATCATGGCCTACACATAGGAAAATTGCCATCTATTTAACCCTAAGGCTCTGCTCATATGAAAATAAATGGAGCAGTACTTCAAGTATTTTACTATATGAAAACTGCTTTTTTCTATATGAAACTTGCCCCAATTTCTTTGAATGTTTTTACAATACTATTTATATTAGAGAGGTGATGTTTACGCTATTTTGACTATTTTTGAGCAACAAGGTGAAATCACAGTTTTAAAATATATGTAAATCTGATATCTGATACCTGATTAAATATAGCAACCAGTGTTCACACACTGCATTACAAACCACACCATATTATGTAGCAAGGCATTTATCATATTAAACAGTATAGTGCATATTTAATATTATGGGTAATGATTGTCATCATCCTTATCCTCATATATCTCCTCTTCCTCATCAACAGTTTAATTTAAAAATGGTATGAGACAGAAAGTGAACAGAGTTTATGGGTCTTGTTTCAATATCAAATTACTTAACCTAAAACAAAAAGAAATAATGCAAATGCCTGTCATCCCATGGATCCTAAAGTGTGTACGGTGTCTGTTTTGGTGTCTGTTGCATAAGTATTACATTAATTTTATATTGCAAAGATATTATGATGTGTGTTTTTTTTTAAGTAGACAGCTTATTTGAATATCATTTCCTGGCTAACTTTATTTTTAGAAATAAAACTAGAAGGTAACTTGGTTTCATTTCTATTGCCCTTAGTTGCCCTTTAAGCATAAAACTTGTCTTTCACTATTTAAATAGCTGTAAAACTGGGCAAAATGTAGACATACTTTTTACAACAATAAATAGTAGCCGATTCAGCAGAAATAACTTAGGTGATTATGCAAACATGCTGCTCCTGGCCTGCAGAGAGCTTTAAAGTATGCCCGTGGAGAGAGTTTTCCACCACAGGCTTCATATTCAGGGAAATAACAATCTGGTTTACACTTGTGATTTCATTTATATGAGAAGAAACAGATGTTAATTACAAACAACTGGGAGTTAAGTCATGAATCACATATATTCTCTCTTTCTTTCAGGACTTAGCCCTAGACAAACATACATCAGCTACAGCAATCACACAATGTAACAGAATGCAGATCACAACTGACAGCCATCACATCATGATGACAGGAAGTCAGGCCATCACAGTTGACTACGCTCGTGTTTTTCATATGGACAGGGGATAAGGACTTGAGCGGTAATACAGAAGTATTCAAGTGAAGACCAGATAAGGATCTTACGGGGACATCTTTATGTCTCAGGACATGGCTCCCAACTTTATCTAGTTATTCCAAAGGATCTACCTACAGTAAGACTCATTCCAAGGGATCCCAAAAGATCTGCCCAGCAGAAAAGCACAAGAAGCAAGTCTACGTCACTGCTATGGACCTCAGTGAACAGATGAGTTTCGGTGCAAACGAGTCAAAAAATCTCCTGGAAAATGACTTACAAATTGTTATGAACAATGGTGCATGTGTTAACCAGAGAATGTAAAAGTAAACATGTATGCAATGCTTCTCTGTTCTAATTGGTATTTGAACAATTACTTGTCTGTTTGCTTATTCAGAATAGACAATGATTTAACCTGCTGGAATCACAATGCTCTGAAATCCGTTATGGACAATATATTGTGTTGAAGAAATCAGCCACTTCAATACCCTTTACTCAGTGTTCCTCAAGTCTGCACCTCTATTTCCAACAACCAGTTGTAAGCTTGGTGAGACGTTTTTTTCTTTAACAAAAGTATTTATTAAAATCTTACCTCTCCTTTTGGGTTACAGGAAAATGTATTGGATTTTAATCACAACTGTCACTAGATTCAAATATCCTTATGGTAATTCTTTAAATAATCGCAATAATGTGGTTAACAATAAAAAAATAAGTGTTATACTAATTTTGGAACGATAACCTCTACGTCCTGCCAAACATACAGTATGCCCATGCAGACATACACCCTCAGTTGCTCGGTTATTAGGTTTATCTACAGAAGACATTTCATCAGTTAACGCTAGCCTTAAGATTCCTGACTGTAGCAAAGCCCCTGGGACTATTTGTGCTGATACTCCTACGTAAATGATCTAAGCTGATCATTTTCAGCTTTAAGCTGAACATTAACAATGAGCTGTTTAAAAACTGTAGCAACACTGCTATACCTGTTCCATCATGTCATCAACCAAAAAATATGTTGTCCTCTATGGACCTATGGTGGTTATTTGTCCACTGATGGACAAATTGTGTATTGGAACAGAGGCTACAATAAATGGATGTATTACTTAAAAGTGCAACTATATAATCCAGGTAGATGTTTCAGGATAAAACGCCCAGTGACTGTAGCTTTAAAGTAGGTGTTCACTATAAACTGGCAACTGAGCCTATTATGTTTGATGTGAGGACCTACTAATAAATATATTTTTATAATTAACCCAGAATTGCAGTGACGCGGTTTATTGTAGAGAAAACCCTGGATTCAAGGACCAATTGGTAATCCCTAAATGAGAACTAAAATCCTAAAAAAATCTTAAGTCAAAGTATGATCAATCATGCCTTTTCTATATTATAATTTCTTTGCTACGATTTTTTAATGGTCTTTAACCATTGAAAACAACCATCATGAAAATGTTCTAAATAATAATCCTAAGCATAGGACTATGAACATTCTTAAAATGATTGACAAATTTTTTGAATATATTACTATACTGTGATCTAAACTTTGTGTGGGTGTGTGTGCACTAATGTATTGAAAATTTGATTGTTTAATTGCAACTATGTATACTTGTGCATAAATAAAGAGGAAAAGAAGATATTTCCAGTAATTATTGTTAGCTGGGTATGCAATTACAAAACATCCCATGGCACAGAGGTGTCACAAGCAGGGAGTCACAAGCAAGCACTTTTTCTCCTTAACTGTTTTTTCTTTATTTTTATTATTTTCTACAATAATACTGAAGACTTCCAAAAAATCTCTGGGATTATGTAGTAAACAAAAAAGTGTTAAACAGAATATATTTTAGATTGCCCAAACTATCTACACAGGGATGGTAAGAGTCACCTGAGAACTACAGATATTTTGAGACTGTTATATAGTAATGTATGATACACATTTTCCCAGAAAACAGTTACACATGTAACTAGCATTCTATTTCATTCTTCCTAATCACTAAGGGCACTATGAACCTTTTACAGGACTGACGTTAGATATTAATTGCAAAGGTGTTCCGAGCTGGCAGCCACATCCACATCACTGGGAGAGGCAATTGTGCCTGGTGTGCATGATGATGCTCAGCTAACAAGAACTCCCCTTTGCTTTGACATGAGAACCTTGTCTTTCCTGCCATGTAGGGGAACCTCAGGAGTGGATCACTGTGGTCCAGACTAAATAATACTATAGAGAATATACTGAGCACAGAAAAATAAATAAATAAATAAGTAAATAAACCGCTGAAAGGTTCATTTTATTTGAAAGCTGCAAGGTAAGTCTGCAGACACAGAGTTGGAGGATTTACTGTAACATTGAGCAAAATTCATGGGTTCAATCACAATGTGCCATTCAAAAACCATCTGACCACCAACACATGCATGACCAGCTTATCACCAGATATGCAGTTTTCTACATGATCACAAGCAAAAGGGCAATTTAAGGCAGATAAAGGCAGATATAACTGATTTTAGAGTTCTGTGCTGTGGGGAGATGTCTGCACACATACACATTAATCATTTCTGTCAGTCCAATGAAAAATGAGCATCACAGGGATTGGGCAGTGTACCAGTTATAGCCAATAAGATGCAAATCTTTCATTTAAGGGCACAGGCCGGTAGTGTGCTAGGGGCTCTTAGGAGCTGCAGAATTGGTGGTCTCATTTTTTGAAATTGTACTCAGGAGACTAGATCCAAGCAAGTATAATAATGGAGTAACAGGGTGGCTTGCTTTCGTAGTGAAGCTACCCTAATGGGAATTAGTTCTTCATGCTTTAGATACACTCCAGATAGAGTGCATTTTATAAGCAAATAAGATAACGGATGTGAATATTTAATATACATATATCAAGGTATGCAAAGTTTGGTTAGAGGATACTAAAAAAAATCCACAAGGCGTTCTTTACCTGATCTGTTCAACTACTACTCAAATCAATTATCAACAAAAGTGTGTCTTTTAAAATGATCAGCAAATATGCACAATATTGTTTAAAAAAACAAAAAAACAAAACAAAGACAGCCTCACTTCTGCACCTGCACCCTTACCATGTCAGTAGAATTGCTATGTTGAGAATGTTCCACCCCTAAATAATATCTGGAAAGCACTAGTCTTATCATCATCCCTTTCTATTAAAAGATGTGTTACTGTAGATGTGGGGCTGATAAACTGTGTAGTGACAGACAGGGTACGGTCACTAATTATATACTCACAGAGTGCTCTTATATGTAGATGGACCAGAAACAACATCCAAGGAGTCCAATACATTGGTGCAAAGTGCAGTGCCTGACATAATTATGTTAAATTATAAATTTGACAGAATAAGCAAAGATGATTATATAAGATAAACATTACAACACAATAATGTAACTGTTCCAGCAACAACAACACAATCCAACTAATATTGTTTCTAAGAAATGCAACAAATTGACATACCTTAAAAAAAATGTCAGTAAATATATCCATGAGCACACTGTTGTGGATAGTTAAAAAGGTAAAACAAAAACAATACTACTACTACTACTACTACTACTAATAATAATAATAATAAATAAACCATGTTTACTTGAATGTTGTGGTTGTCAGGATTCAAATTCAAAGCTTAAACATCACTTTCTTAACAACAAGGTGCTTGGAAATATTGCAGTAAATATCCTGAGCTCATCTCATAAAATCCGGAAACAATTAAAAGAACAATGGCCATTTTTGTGTTTTTTTATGTGCAGTAGTCTAACAAGACCAACTTCAAAATGTGTGATCATGTATACCATCGGCCTGCTAAGCAACAAAAGAGGATTTGATAACAATTGTAAAGTATCAGGTGCTTCAGGATGTTCAGAGTTAGTCACACTAAATAGAGCTTTCAACAAGATGATGAGCCACTAATACTTCAAAATCAACAGAACAATGGGTAAATAAACATAAAACCAGCATAATTCAATGACCACTACAGTCTCTGGATTTGTACCCTGCTGAACCTGTCGTCTGAACTGAAGCCGGACTTTCAGATGCTCCATATTCAACATGCGGAAAAATACCAAAATAGCTCCACTATTGTCTCTAAACTTTAATCATAAGGGGCCAATAATAGTGTTTTTTTTTTTTTTTCCCCCCAGAAATAATTGCACTGCTTATAAAATAAAAAAATAAATAAAATGAAAAGCAGAGCTGAGACTCAAACTCACAACCTTGGGAGAACAAGGTAACAGTGCTATCCACTGAGCTGCCATGCCATCTATAAGTTAATTGTACATTACATTAACATAAATTTTTACAAGAGGACACTGTAAAGGTTTTAATAAAAGAGGCCACTGAGTATTTGTGGAAACTAGCATTAAGCTAGGTAATGTCCTGATAATGCCTCTTAGTAATGTCCTGATGATGTCTTTTGGTAATGTTCTGATAATGTCTCCTGGAAATGTTCTGATAAGTAAGGAAAATTGCAAGAGATTGTAGAAAGCTTGAGTTTAGCTAACATAGACCTGCCATCCGCTTCAGTGCTGTGTCAGTTTCAACTTGCTCACAGACCACAGCAGGTTAAATTTTCTCTGTGAGCAGCCATCATGCAGGTGATGCATATGCCAAATGGAACATACAGACAACAAATGGCCCAGTGTGTCTGGGATTAGCCCACATTTATGCAGTTTTTTAAAAATAATGTAGTAATTTAATAACTTGGGCCTGGAGAGACTTTAGACTGCCTCCAGGGTGCTCAGGAATTTCTACTCCTGCACCATAGAGAGCATCCTGACGGGAAACATCACGACCTAGTTCGGAAACAGCACCATGCAGGACAGGCGAGTTCTACCGAGGGTGGTGAGATCAGCCGAGCGCATCATCCGCACCTGACCTGCACTCAATCTACAGCAAGCGGTGCTGGACCAAGGCCAGGAAGATCGTGAAGGACCTCAGCCACCCCAGCAATGGACTGTTCTCTCTGTTGAGGTCAAGATAGCGCTTCCGCTCCCTGAAGACCAACACAGAGAGACCGAGGAGGAGCTTCTTCCCGCAGGCGATAAGGTCTCTTAATCAGTACACCACACAGTACTGAATCCATTTGCACATCCACACATGTTTCTTGCATTCACTCTGGACATTCTGGACACTCATTGACACTAGTGGTCATTGCACACCTGCACATTCATGGACATCCCTGATGCACAAAGTCACTTTAAATATGACACTTTCAGGCATATTTGCACACCCCCTGGACATTTCTACTTATACAGTATACAACTTCTATTTATATACAACTTCATTTCCATACAAAAATTCCATAATTCTATATTTTCTATATTGTACAGCTAGGTTTTTTCATATTTTTCTTATTTTTTCATATATTATATATTTTGTATTGTACAAATATTTTATTCAGTCTTAGTTAAATTTACTTCTATTTTCTTTTTCATATTTATTTCCAGATAGTCTTTTATTTTAAGGTCACGGGCGGTCGTCTAAGCATTTCACTGCATATCGTACTGTGTATGACTGTGTACAGTATGTGACAAAGAAAATTCAAATTTGAATTTGATTTTAATTTTTTTGCAATTTATGGTATAATCCTGAGCATCATCACATCACTAACAAGTGTCGCTATCAGACTTACAAATTTAGGTAGCTCAATTACAGTAAAGTGAGCAGGGAGGAACAATACATAATTGCAGCATAAATTATATTGCAAATAACTGTTATAAACAATAGTAGTTTGGAAATGATCCCATTAAACTAAGAATTTGATTTTTAGTTTTTGCCACAGTATAAAGCAGGGTCCCACTGACACTAAAGTCATAATTAATGTAAGCTTGAATTCTCTCTTGAAAACTCACAATGACAGCCCCATTTTCTGCCCAGACAGGGTAAGCATCCTTGTTTACATCCTTTTTTGCATAGACTATGCAGCAGGTAGGATGTTGCTTGGGTGAACGCTGTAACAGCAGGGGGTGATTGAGAATGGATAGATGTGAGGGTTAATTAGTGAGTGGATTCACCTGGTGGTGCTAATTATGATCTGTATATAACCTATGCCCTTTTTCCCTGTGTGTGTGCAAACCCCATCCTGTGTGTGTGTGTTTAAGGATGTGGAGTAGGAGTTTAAGGTGCTGTGAAGCTATATTTATATTCTATTATTTACAAGTCTCTGAGATCAGTTTAAGCTGCAAACGCTGACCTATTTCCATTTACTGAAACATCCCTTTGTAACCAATATGTGTATTGCTATTCATCCTGATAGGCAGTCCTGTTCTTTGCAGAAATCTGTGCAAAGGAAAAGTGTTGACACCCTTCACTGGAGTGGTGAAAACACCTGCAAGTGACAGAAAAGATGTAAACTCTGACAGAGTTATTTTAAGAAGCACTTGAAGTAGGTTTCAAGCTTGGATTCGCTGATCAACTTCTCTGTGATCAGTAAAATACTATAAAGACAGGCACTGTGGTAAGTACAGTCATTTTCTCTTAAGTTACTGTGACTAATCCACAACTGGATTACAAGAATTATATGCAGCACCAGCAGTGGTTATCTCATGCAAGTGAACCACTGAATGGCATCTGTGTGTTTTTCTTTTTTCAAAATGGAAAAAATATAAAAGTAAAATGATACAAAATCTAGACATTCGAACTGCAGGGTCTGCCTAAAGGTTGTCATGTCAGCACTGGGTTCACAAACACTCACTGCAGATTCTTACTCTGTGTTTACCTTTGGGTGATTATTAGTTTTTCTATATTTTGTGCATACAACCTAGTATCGACCTTTGTTTCTGTTTTTTTTTTTTTTTATATATATATACGCAGTTGTTTTAAAGCCCAGCTCTAATAAGAATAAATACAGTATTGTCAAAACAGAGATTATTTATTTCACTTATTGTTTGAATTACTGGTTAACAGTAGTGTACTTATTATACATGATGATATAATTATTTGGCATATTTATTTTTCTTATTTTATAAAATGTCAACAAAGTTTTTTGTGCAATAATAAAGGTGTGGATAGAAGGGTTCTACCATTATAAAAGGTGTGGATAGAAGGGTTCTACCATTTATAATATGATATATGATATCAACAGAATATTATATTTGCCCATTGATCTGACTTAGGCATGTGAACAAAATTAGGACACCTCATTTAATATTTATGCTTCTTTAGTAAGAAATATCAATATTTGAGTAGAATATAAAAAAATAATAATATAAATCTTCTTTCAATTTATGTATACAGATAAAGATGAGTGTAAGTATGATATAATTGCTATACAATTATACCATGTCTCTGCATGCACAGCCCTTTTTAAGTCACCCCACAGCATCTCAACAGTGTTAAGGCTTTGACTTGGCCATTCTAGAACTCTCAATGTCTTTCTTTTGAGCTATTCCTTGGTGGATTTACTGATTCATTTAATGTTACAAAATCCACCTTTGGTTCAGCTAAAAAATTTTGCACAGATGGTCTCACATTTTCATCAAGCATAATGTTTATTTATTAATTTTAATGTATGTTTGGAAATAGTGAATGGCTTTGTACTTAATGCAGACATAATAAACTTATATATCTATATACAGCCCTGTAAGAGTTGTTGTTGCTCTGATCCAATTATCTAGCCATCACAATTATCAAGGTTGCAATTTTTTTTCTGCTTTCAGCACGTCGATTTTAGGGACAAAATGCTCACAAATTCATCAACCTGTATATTAGATCCCATACCGTTTCTCAAACAGATAATGCCAGAAATAACAGAACCCCTGTTGAGAATAATTAATTCTTCACTTAGCGTTGGGTATGTTCCAAAATCCTTTTAAATTAGCAGTTATTAAACCGATAATTGGAAAAGATAGTAGCGGAGCAGCTATGCTCATATCTACATAGAAATAGCATATATGAACTGTATCAGTCAGGATGTACTTTAGGTCTCATCACAGCACAGAAACAACAGTCGTTAAGGTAGTAAATGATCTCCTATTGGCCTCTGATCAGGGTTGTGTAAGTATGCTTGTATTGCTCGACCTTAGTGCAGCTTTGACACCACTGATCATAGTATTCTTCTTCACAGATTAGAAAATGTAGTAGGAATTAAGGGAACAGCCCTCTCCTGGCTCAGATCCT
>JAQMYL010000036.1:16842388-16852659 GCA_030014365.1 Clarias pachynema
CGCAACATTTGCTGTAATGTAATCGCATAGGCTGACATCGCGATCGCGATTGCGATATTATTAATCGTGCAGCACTAACCATGGGTATTGGACACAACTGAACAAAGGATTTTTTACATAGTTGGGACAAAAAGAGGACAGAAACCTTATCTGTGCAAGTTTGCCCATGTTCTTACAGTTTTCTCAGTTGTGAATAAGCAGATTCTGTACCCAACCCTGCAAAACTGTTCATAAGTGTCTAGGAATTTATAACTGTTAAAATCCAAAGTGTATGCACTCAGTCCAAAAACTAGACAATTTACAATGTCCGGGTATGTGAGGGGAGGGCACTGGTGGCCTTAATCCAGTCTTGTTGATTATATTATTGTAATTTTGTCCAAATAGTGTTGTGTTGCTTGGCATTGCAATTTAATTCCTCCTGGTAGGCTTTCCTTTTTTTCTCTGTCTCCATTTCCCTGATGTTGTTGCTAGTCTTTCGGCTGTTCCCATCAAAGGGGCATCACAACAGACCATCAGATCCGCGCACAACTTGGCACAGGTTTTATGCCAGATGCACTTTTTGACGCAACCCTCCCATTTTATCCACTTGGTACTGGCACCATCCAATGGGTGGGGTTAGGGCATTGGGTGTGAACTGAACCTGGGCCTTTCGCATGGCAAGAAACTTACCACTGAGCGACCAATGCCTTCTTCCTCATGATATTTAAACAAATTTTAGCTAAAATAAATGAAAGCGTATCAGGTAACTGTTGAGCTTCCCTGCCCTAACATGCAACAGGGTACCACATGGTGAGAGGCCGTATGGTGATTACTATTGTATTTATTCCCATTTTATGACCATGGTAGGACCTCCTGTCAACATTCACACACACTCACACGCTACGGGAAATTAGCCTAATCTGCATGTCTTTGGACTCTGGAAGGAAACCAGAGTACCCGGACGAAACCCACAACGCACAGGGAGAACATGCAAACACAAACCAGAGGCAGGAATCGAACCCGGACCCTGGAGGTGCAAGGCAACAGTACATAACCACTACGCCACTGTGCCACCAAAGGTTTTATTTTATTAGAAATAATTTTTTAAGTTTTTCTTCTCTGCTAGTCAATAGAAGCAAGTTTCTCCTATTATGAGATTGGATGCAAGACATGAAAAAAGGGGGAAACCTCATCAAGTAGCTCATTTTACAGAGATTTAGCTAATGTTAATAAGCAGGAGAGTACAGTACTCTACAACAGTAAGCAGAAAGTGTAGACATGTTTGCTTCTGTCCTGCAGTCAGTAAGTTTCGTTTTCTTCCCTCGTTATGAGCACACACTCTGCAGCTCCGTTACAAATTTATTTTTAATTTTTAATTTATTTATTTTTAGAAAATAACCATATTCAGTACATGAAATAATGTTTACCTTTTAGTTGGTGCCTTAGATAAATCTTTAACCTCCTCTTGTTGGTCTAGAGTAGCCTAGAGCTGCATGACTGAAGCTTCCAACAGTAAACACACACACACACACCTGTCCGTGACGAACTGACGCGCGCCCGCGCGCGCACACACACACACAGCACGCATTATGGGTAGCATGATTCATTTCCCTGTTTGCTAATCCTGCCAGTCTGTTTTCCCTCTCTTTTTTCCTTTTCTTTTCTCTTCTTCTTCTTTTTTTCTCTTTTTATTGTTGTTTATTTGATTGTTTGTACTGATTTTCATGTTTTTAATAAAATTAAAAAAAAAGGAAATTAATAATAATAATAAAACTCCTCTGTAACTGTTTCATAGTCTGAAATACGCTTCAACAAAAAATGTACTGCAGTACACCCAGGACAACCCTGCTAGTACAAAAAAACTAGCATGTCTTAGCAAATTTAATCAAACTGTTTTTCAGTTCCAGCTCATTAAATAAACACCAACCACCAGGGTCAAGTCCCACTTATAAATTACCAAAACGAAACTGTTCAGCACTCTTCACTGTCTTCATCTTAAACACACACTTGAGAAACAACAGACAGGAGCACAACCACCTTACACTGATGCACAGACTGTCATGAATAGCCTTAAATCAAACACTTAGTAGTTTAGTGTAATAATTGCATGTATTATTTCTATATAAACAGGACTTGCAGTAGGCAGCACGGTGGCTTATTGGTTAAGCCACACACCTCCAGGTTCGATTCCCGCCTGCATGGACACAGACCTGTGCTTGGTGGGTTTCCTCCAGGTACTCTGGTTTCCTCTCACAGTCCAAAGACTTGCAGATTAAAATAATTGCCATTTCCAATTTGCCCATAGTGTGTGAACGTGTGTGTGTCCAAGACATACTCCATCTTTGCTTTAAGTCTCCTGGGATAGGATGCAGGCCGCCGTGACCCTGTATACAGGCCAAAGCCTTATAGACGGTGAGGACTTGCAGTAACAGTCATCCCCTGCTGTTCACACTTCCAGTCTGTCCGGGATATAACCGATTCTGACAATCATATTTTACAGTATATCCACACAGTGAATGTGCTTAACACTTAATCCTTCAAACCTGAAGACGTGCATTAAAAATATTACACACTTCCAACTAGAGATGAGCGAATTCGGATTCATCCGGGTTACATAACCCGATCCTTTAAATGACTGACGAATCACAAATCCTTCTCTTTAGTTACTCAGATCAAGAGTCCTGAGTTATCTTGTTGCTAACAACAACATACATGAATACAAACTGATAATAACACCATTCAGTTGTTCTTTGTAGTTGTTAGCTAGTAACTGTAGGAACAAATACAACAGAAACAGCCGGATCCGAGAGACTCAGTGTGTGTTTATCAGTCCAAGGATTCGGTGGATTCTGAGGACAATCACTATATGTATAAAGACTCAACCTCAAATCCTTACCTGGACTTTTTTTGTTTGTTTTTTTGTCAAACTATCTAAAACATTATAAAAACTATACTATAAACTACTTTTATAATATCCTATAAAAATACGGTTCATTATGTTTTTTTAACCCATAAAAATAAAATTATCACATACCGCTTATAAATTTTACAATAATTTTATTCATTCGTTATATTTGTTGTCTAAACTTCTTTCTATGTGTATTTTTCATTAAAAGAAACTTGATTCTCAGTCATTTACATTTTATGGTCAGAAACAAAAAAAGACTCAAAATCCTATACGTGTCCTTGCTGATTTATCTAAACCGGGGGATTCAGTCAGACGCCGGATCTGAGGCACTCGGTGTGTTCATGAGTCCAAGGATTCGGTGGATACTAGGGATTCAGTGAGCGCCCTCTAGTGGAAGGACCATAGGAATATGCAGTCAGAATCCCTACTGTCTCAAGTGATCCAAAGGACTCAAGAGACACGGATCCGTTTAGTGAGTGATTCAGAAGAAGTCGAATCCGTTAAAGGATCAGAGTTTCTCATCTCTAGTGCTAAGCAGTGTGCCCTGAATGTTTTCATATAGTTAAATGCTAAACATTTACTACTAACGCTTGGACTTGGGTAAATAGAACCAAATTTTCACAACGTTTTTCATGCAGCTGATGATAATACAGGTGGAACAGAGTTCTACTTTAACCAGCTAAGATGACTATTTCCATGACCTCAGCTTCCACTGGCTGTAATTATAAACTTTGCTAAACTATCAAACGCTCTTGTTTCTACGGCACCACATTGGGATACCTTATTCACCTGTCAGTGGTTTTAATGTTATGTCTTATTGGTGTATTGTTTAAAACAGTTTCTCTTTTTGTTGACAAACTTTCCTTCATATTAGGCATTTATAAACATAGTTTTGGCTTTAAAACAGTTATTAGTCGTGCACACTGCTTGTACGTTATTGGTTCCACTCACATTAGCAAAAATGCGGAACCTTTTTTTGTCAACCTATGTTTCTTGTCGGCTCGCGCTCTCTGCGCTCTCGTAACTTTGTACAGCATTAAGAATCCGCAGTACTCAGATATGGCGGAGTCCAATGTATTAAAAACCTTGCTTTATACAATCAATGCCTTACTACAGAAGGAGAAATACAAAGCAGCTCTTGCTGTGCTTAAAGGATTCCGAAATGGCGCCGTGTGAGTGTCTTGTGTTCCATATATTGGTTGTATTGTTATATTACAACACGTCCTCTAGCACTACTAACAAGTAGTAGCAAGGTTGTGTAATCTTAGATAAACTGTAATGTCGGTTGATAATAAAAACACTGATTTCCTATTGTAGTAAATAGCACAACTTCCGTGACGGGCAAATGAGGCAAAGGTCACTAACTACAATCCATTCATTTCAGTTTGAATGAGTGTGTGTGTGTGTGTGTGTGTGTCAGTCAGTACTGTATATTATCACTGACTTTTCGAAATGACATCCTGCTGTAAAGCTCAACACAACACTCTTTTAGCTGCTTTAAATGCTCTCTAATCTGTGGTCCTGTATAAATCACAATGGAAATCACAGTTCTTCACTTTCACTGTACTATGGAGGTATTTTAGTGTGCAGATGGTATTAATACTTATTATGGCCATTTCACAGAAATGCATATTTTGTCTGCCAGTTTGTTAGTATTAATGCAAACTCCCAGCACTTGGCTCTGTCAAGAGTCCAACATCATGTTGAATCTAGTCTTAATCATGTCATGATTGTCATTAATCTATAGAACCTTGTTACAGGTATGGTGCCAAGATTCGAGCTCCACATGCATTGGTGATGACCTTTCTTTTTCGAACTGGCAGGTAAATCAGGTCACAATAAATATACGGGGGTGTGGGGGAAATGATCTGCACTCTGGCTATAGAATTTATTTAAATTAACTTTTAGAAATGACAAATACCTTTTTTTTTTTTTTACTTAATCTCCTTGCTTTTTAATACACTTTGTCCATCTGTCAACAAACTTTTGTATTCCCTCATTAAACATGTTTTAGGCTGAGCTGTGTGCTACGAATGCACTGCTGTCTTCACATTAGAATTGAATCTTTGTCCTTGTAGTACTGCTTTCTGGGGACTAAACAGGTGAAAGTCCGATAGAGCAAGATCAGAACTATAGAGATAATTTAACACCTCAAAACAAAGTTTTTGCAGTGTGTTGACTGTGTGGGCAGAAGTATGCGATTGCTGCAAGATCACACCGCCCTTGGAAAGTTCAGGCTTCAGCTATTCAATAAGCATCTGATTGTAACAAGCACTGTTGATTGAACCTTTTTCCTGATAATGTTCCAACACTGGCCCATGAGAATCCCAGAAAACTGTAAGCTGATGGTTGACTTTTGAACTTTTTGGACGATTAAGGATGTTTACTCTTAGACTCGATGACTCCCAGTCATGAATCCATGTTTTGTCACCAGTAATGATTCTTTAAAAAACTTTTACCTTCCTGAGATTATCTGTCCAAATTCATTTGCAGATATCCAAATGAATCACTGCACACTGCTCTTCTTTAAAGCAAATAACAAGTGGGACATACATTTTTGCAAACACCACAGTGAACTGATATAACGTGTTCACACATGCAAGCAGTGACTGGGGCGACAGTAGCCTTGAACGGAAAGTGTTAATAAGACTGTGCAGCCAACAGAAGTTTTAACATAACCGGAGTGCGGATAATTTTTTACCCACCCTCATGCACAAGTTCAGTTAGCCTCTAAAATGGGTATTTTGCAGTCATATTTTTGCAAATCTGTGTAAGCAGGACCTTGCAAAAGGCCCAGTACTGTACTGCTAGTTTTAGTTACTGCTGTAGTTTTTAGTTTATAATTTTATTCACTGAACATATATTTTAAAGACAATTTTAATACTCAAATTTTCTATTTTGTCTTTGCATTCTAGCCTTCAGTCCAAGCTGAAAGCAATAGCCCAGGCCACATATACACACTCAAGGAATCTAGCCTACTTTGTATTTTCATATAAAGGACTGTTGGCACTCCAGAAGTACATTCAGGGTAAGAGTCTTCAGTCTCACTCGTTCTTGGCTGCGTGTTTTGGAGGTTGGCTGGTATTCGGGGACAATAATAATATCAACAGCCAGGTAAGTTATTTAGTTTGCTTATTAGTATATGCATTTATTTGATGTGAAAGGATTCTAAATACTTGCTTAATCCAGCTTGTTTTTTCACTTTACTGATTTTTAGGTAGTTACTTTATACAGTATAGTCTCATTAATATATTTGACACAGTGCTACTATTCTCTTTTTCCTAGATAAACATGTACTTGCTATCTAGAATTCTCTTTGCCTTGTGTCGCCTTGGTGTGGAAAAGGGATATATCCCAAAGCCCAAAAAAGACCCCTTCCCACTGTTTGCCATGCTGGTGTGGGGCATCGTCCTCTGGCTATTTGAATACCATCCTCACACACTCCAGCCCTCACTCGAGTCTTCTATGACCTACCTCTACCATGACAGCAACACATGGCATGACCTTACTGATTTTCTCATATACAACAAACCACAGATTTAAACTTGTTGAATTTTCTTCTCTATTAAACCACAACCAGTGATAATTGTCAGAACATTGTACGATCATTCACCAGAGACTGTTTTATGTTATATGGCATAATCCTTTAATGATGGCCATCAAATCTGCACTTTTACATAATGTCCTTTATGTAATCCTAATTTTAAGTGAATGTATGATAGTACTTTTTGCACATAAATTTTGTAATTTACAATTTTGTAAATTGGTGTTCAAATAGAACCTATTTCATAATCTTTAAAAAGGAATAACAAAACACAATTTGAACACTTGTTTGTTAATTTAATTATTAACCAAATATATTTGATTTATATCAAGTGATGCTTTTTATTTCTCTTTGATGTAGGGGAACATAGAATGTCGTACTTGAATTTTGATTTTGTACACCAATCAACCATAACGTTAAATCCACCTGCCTAATATTATAAAGGTTTCTATAGTGCCACCAGAACAGCTTCGACCATTGAGGCATGGACTCCACAAGACCTCTTTAGGTGTGCTGTGGTATCTAACACCTAAGACATTAGCAGCAGTTCATTTAGGTCCTGTAAGTTGTGAGGTGAGGCCTCCATGGATTGGACTTGTTTGTTCAGCACATTCCACAGATGCTTGATCAGATTGACATCTGGGGAATATAGAGGCCAAGTAAACACCTTTAACTCTTGCCATGAAGAGTGGTCAAAATAATATCCATGTGAATGCCAGGACCCAAGGTTTAAGACCAGGACATTGGTCAGTGCATCACACTGCCTCTGCTGATTTTACCTTTGCACATAATGCAACATGGTTCCATCTCTTCCTCAAGTAAGTGATGTGCATGCACCCAGCCTTCCCCATAATGTAAGAGAAAACACCCCCTCCCTGTTCCATTGCTCTGTGGTCTAGTTAACTTGCTCCCATGTCCATTATAGGCACTGTAGATTGGACACACAGCATCATATGCAGCAAGCTCTCATGCTCTATGATCTGTCACCTATCTGTCATAGTCAGCATTAACTTTTTCAGCAATTTGTGCTACCATAGCTCTTCAGTGTGATCAGACCACATGGGTTAGTCATTGCTCCTCACAAGCATTAGCAGACCTAGGGTGCTCATGACCCTTTCAGCAGTTAATCAGTTTTCCTTTCATGGACTACCCATGGCGTACTGGGAAGATCCCACAAGACCTGCAATTACAGAGATGCCCTCAAACAGTCATTTAGCCAGTACAATTTAGCCTTGTCAAAGTCTCCTGTTTTCAACCAACCAGTTTTCGAGAACTGAATGTTCACTTTATGCCTACTATATTGACACATGCCATCAACATTATTTACTTCAGCTTCCATTAGATTTAATAATATAGGTGGTCTGTGTATCTTTTACAATGATGGCAAGAAAACAGTGTTTTAACTTATTGGTCAGTCCATGATTGTGCACTTACTTAAGCACAATTATGTTTAGTTTATGAGCTTTTAAAGATGTCAATATTGACTGATTTAAGTCCCTGGCTTAGCAGCTCAGCAGTGTGGTAAAAACTTAATTTCTGCTGAAAATTGCTCTGAAATGTTCATTTTGTCTTTGCTTTTTTTTCCTTTTTTTTTTCTGTTTCTAATGTATTGTTGGTTTCAGGGATAACTACATAATTACTAGCTACTTTATGTCTTTGCTTAAAAGGTACTGATATTGTAATGAATCCACACATAGGTGTGACAGATTGTAATGGTTTAGTTTAGTTTTGTGTAGTTCTTTTACATAACCACATTTTAGCAGCAACAAGGGCTATAGGGACATGAGGCTTTTATTTTGAAGTTGAAACTGAGAAGAAACACTTTTTTTTGTCCAGCAGTTGTCTTAAAATGTTCTGTTGTTGTTTTTGTTGTTGTTGACTTTTTTTTTAGTCAAGCAATGTCCTTATCTTGCTAAATAAAACAGAGAGAACGTAATAAAATGTACAAAAATCTGGGAAGACTTTATTTTCATGATCCTTTCACTACCCCACACTCTCAGTTCATTGGTTGAGTCTGCTGGTTAAAGACCTTTAGTCTTTATAAGAAACTACTATTATTGCCAGTTACAATTCTATACCATACAGTTTATCTTATTGTGATTTTTTAAATACATATTTTACAGATCACGAATGTTTGTGTTCGTCAAAAGCTTATCTTGCCTAAAGAACTAGTGAGATTTACTACATTATGAAAAATGTACATGAATGCAGTCACAACTTATGCAAATATGACTAAAAGGGAGTAGGAGTGCAGTTTGTGTTTACTCATAAATTTGCTGTAGCATTGTTTCAGCAATTTTATCCTATGTCACAAGTTGGCGTCATTCATTTAATACATTTAGGTTGTCAGCTGACTGTATTTTATGACCACATAAGTCTTAATCAGACTGAACGAAGCAGCCCCAGATCATAACGCTGCTTCCAGAGGCTTGTGTAGTGGCCACTATGCATGATGGGTTTATTGTTTCATGTGCTTCCCTTCTTACCCAGTCACTCTGGAATAGCATAATTTTGGACTAATCAGGGCACATTACCTTTTTCCCACTAGTAACCTTCAAAAAGTGAGGACCAGGGATTTGTCTTCCACCATGGTTGTTTAAGAAAAAAAGAAGCTACTCACTACATCAGTTAGGGTTAAAATAATTGTTGCCAGGTGAAACATATCACTGTTCAATAATTATGAATAATCACATCATTAATTACAATATTCACTCCTTTAACAGTAATTATTACAGACTTAATAGACCACGCATGTAACACATTTTGAAAGACATCACATTGTATTTTCCCTAACACTTGTGTGGATAAAAGCCCTATGTGACACATGTCACAGCAATATACAATGCTACAATTTGTTTTATTTAAATTCTAAGGAATTCAGTCAGAACAGGTTATATATATAAAAATATAAGATGTTATTCCATTTTTAGAATTGTAAATTAGAATAAAACCTATTTTCCGTAGCAGAAAAACAAGCTTTTAAAACAAGCTGTTTCTCTCACCTAGGCACGTCAGCATTTTGGAAGTGATATCATGGGTATGCAAATTCACAGATTGTCACATGACTGCACCAGAACGTTCATTAGATGTCTCTTAACGACTTCATGAGTTAAAGTCAAGGATAACGCTTTAAATTTAAAGGGTTTATGGCACACTTTTTTGTGGACTTTTTACAACCTGTCACTAGAGGGCACTTGAGTCTTCGAAAAGCATACCTACTCACCATCTATAGTTCCCTGCAAAAGTATTCATACTCCTTAAACTCTACCATAGTTTGTCATGTTACAACCACAAACGTAGATGTATTTTATTGGCATTTTATGTCATTAAGTGGAAGGAAATGCCAAATGAATTAAAAAAAAAATCCTAATAAATATCTGAAAAGTGTGGCGTGTATTTGTATTCAGCCCCCCTGAGTCAGTACTTTGTAGAACTATCGTTCGCTGCAATTACAGCTGCAAATCTTTTGTGGTATATCTCTACTAGCTTAGAGAGTGAAATTTCCGCCCATTTTTTTTTGCCAAATAGCTCAAGATTGGATGTAGAGCATCCATGACCAGCAATTTTCAAGTCTTTCCACAGATTCTCAATCAGATTTAGCCCAGGATTTTAACACATGAATATGTTTTGATCTAAACCATTCTATTGTAACTCTGGTTGTATGTTTAGGGTTGTTGTCCTGCAGGAAGGTGAACCTCTGCCCAGTCTCTAGTCTTTTGCAAACTCTAACAGGTTTTCTTCTAAAATTGCCCTGTATTTGGCACTAGGGGTGTGCATTGGCACTGCCCTCACGATTCGATTCGATTATGATTCACCAGGTAACGATTCGATTCAATTCGA
>JAQMYL010000036.1:16876681-16889732 GCA_030014365.1 Clarias pachynema
TTCAATAGCTTGTAGATCCACCATTAGCAGAAATAACTTCAAGTAATTGCTGCTAAAGGTGGATCTACAAGCTATTGAAGATCCATTAAAGAAGGTCTCTTTATCTCTCTCTTTATCAGTTTTGGTCAATTCTTCTTTACAACGCTACTTCTTTGAGGTTTTTGGGCATCTGCATATGCAGAGCCTTGCGACAGATTTCAATTGGGTTGCGGTCTGGATCCCAAGGTGCCCAGATCCTGTGCCTGCAAAAACAAGCCCAAATAATCACCCCTATCTATGATTATTAACACTGTGCTTGACAATGGGTATGAGGTGTTGACAGTGGGTATGAGGTAACATGGCGCTGGGCATTAACGGCAGATGCAGGTTTGTTCAGATGCAGTTTTGCTTCCATGTTCTTTCTAGAGTGAAGAGGTTTCTCCTGGGAACCCCTCCAAGCCAACTGTACTTGTTCAGTCTTCTTCTAATTGTGCTGTCATGGATGCCTGTAAGTTCTGAGATAGCTCTTTTTTTTCTTCTTCTTCTTCATTTCTCTGAGCATTGCATGGTCTGAGTTTGGGGTGAACGTGCTGGGACATTCACTCCTGGGAAAATTGGCACCTGTCTTGAATGCTTTTCACTTGTAAATAATCTTTCACACTGTAGAACAATGAATTACAAATTGTTTGGAAATGATTTTATAACCCTTTCCAAATTAATGTGCAGCAACAATTGCCTCTCAGAACACATGCTTCAAACCAGCAAACTCCCAAAATGTCTGCTTCTATAGAGGTCGACACACCTGCTAATTATCAGTAAATCAAGGGCTGATGATTAGCATGGCACACTGTGTTGTCTTATTAACTTGAAGAGAGAAAGAGAAAAAAAGAGATTGGTAAAATAACTATTGTTTGAATGCTGGATTTAAAGTTCATCTCCACATCATATGGCCCACAAACAATACCACCAAAACCTCCACTTCCCATCTCTCATGTTCAAAACCTGCTTACTGATCCCATTCATCTGGAATCAATTACAACACACAATATAAGGACTCTCATATCCATTCATTCAACTGCAGTGAATGTGTTCAGCTTTTCATTACCTTTCGTTGCCAAGCCTTTTACTCTCATCATAGTATTGTTTCCTGTTTTCTGGTGCAATGTTTATACTGTAGTTTTTGCCTAGTTCATGTTGGTGCTGATATCTTGACCATAGCCTGTTTATTGTTTACAATTTGGCCTGAATATTTGAAATCAAATTAAAAATCGCATTAACATATTTACATTAGCCACATTATAAAAGCCCAGTTTGTGCTCTATATAAATAAGTAAAATTTTCCAGAAAGGCCTCAGACCACAGAGGGATTTATTAATCTTACCCCAGATTTGCATTTGCATCTGCCATCATGACACCACTTATAGTAACAGTATAGTATACTGTAGTATACTGTAGCATAGTATAATATAGTTCTATTACTTAAGCATTTTACAATATAATATTGTAATCGTTACATTTTTTTTTAAAGAATAGGTTTTCAACAATGATGTGATTTGGGTTAGTTGTACTTTGATTATACAGTAAGTTATTTCTTGAATCTTGAATTTTACCCAGTGTTTCAGCCTTGTGAGAAGCCAGCCCACACTTTATAACAGTCTCTGAACACTCTGGGGGTGGTATGAATTCTGCTGGTATGATAGTGTGACATATAGTACTGTAGGTACAGTGGACTTTTTCAGTATTATTTTTGTATGTGTCTGTGGGTTAAATGAAATGAGTTAGTGGGCTGTATTTGATGGCTGAGTTGAGCATGTGACAGCTGATATGAGGATCCATTTGAGGGCTGAGTATAGGGTTGCATTGAAGATCTAATTAATAGGTCGAGGGCTTGGTAGACAACTAATTTGAATGAGGACTGGGCTCAATGTTCTCTTGCACTGACTAGAGGGACTGGTTAATGATATGAGCAGTGCACTGAGGACTGTCTTGAGGAATAATTTGAGAGCTGGATTGAGGTCTAACCTATGGATTGACACAAGGTTTTCTTTATAGCAGTCCTACACTAGTTTATTATTCACTAGTTTATAATTCTGCCAATTCTGTATATTTTGAGGAAACAAACAAGTCCTGCAGGTTTCCATCAACTAAAAGCACCAGGACCTGTGAGTTGCATTTGTTTTGTAACTATAACAGAAAATTATACATTTAAACATGATGAAATAAAGTTAGCAAAAAAAAAAAAAAGGCTCAAACTTGTAGAATAATTGCTAGGCTGTGCCACATTCTGCAAACATTGGGGCTCATTTAACAAGCTGGATATGAACACGATTTATTTGGAAAAACATTCATATTCACCTCATTCTCCATAGTGTGCATAAATTTATGCTGACTAACCTAAACATTGATTTGATTAGTTTGCATGGATTACTGCACGTTGATCAATGATTATACTCTCAGATTTTAATGATGTTTTCTAGCATTAGTACTCATCATTGATAGTTAAAGAGCTTTTAGAAATAGTTAAATGGTTAAATAAAATAAAAAAAGCTTTATCAGCTTAAATGTAATAAGTGAAATAATTTTTTCAGGTTAAAGCCCACATACTGTACATGTTTGCTTGTCTTTTTGTACAGCAAAACTCTCTGCCTACTTTACTAATACAAAGAAATAGCATTTCATAAGGTTTAGTATCTTGTGCCTTGTTTATACTGAGTTGTACATGTTCGTTAATCAGAGAGCGAATCACAGATGACAAATCGAAAAAATAGATTTGATAAAGTGTAAGTTTTGTCTTAAAATGACTCCAGCATGTTAAAATTCACTTATACAGTACCTCTTCAGCGCTGTTATTTCAGCTGTCTATACACTGTAAACTGCTCATAACGTCCCTTCTACTCAAAATTTTTATTTTGGTTTCATTCAATTCTGTCCAGTCAGGTTTGCGTGATGCTGGGATAAAATCTGTCTGAACAAACGTACAGATATACAGACATGCAGACATACAGACAGAAATTTTTCTGAGACTGGTTTCAGGTCCTCCAATGTATGAAACATAAATATATAATTGAAAGAGCAAGTTCTGACCAATGTACAGACAAAAGCTTACTTTTATTTAATTAGATAGCATTTTAGAAATGCGTTTATACAAAGCATCTCATACCAGTGCTTTGGAGTCTGTATCAAGCACACATCCTTGTTCTATTTCACTAGGAAAGGATCATTTAATACAATCAGAAAGTTCTGAAAAACCCATTCTTTTTAATTTCATAAATAAATAGAAAAAATAAGACATAAAAATAATATTTGAATTATGACACCACTGCATACAGACTGAGGATGTGCCGGTCTGTTTGCACATACTGTAGCAATAAATGATAAAGAAATGCCTCAGCTTATGGAAATTTAAGATTACACTTTATGTTTAAAGCTTGGTATATTTTTTCCAGAGAATGAAAGATGGCTTATAAATCAGCTCTGTTTGCTCTGCATTTTCTTTTAATGTTGTGCAACACTTCTAGCACAGCAGCTGAGACACTTATAAATATATTAAAATATATTTTAATGTGTGACCATTTTCCTTTCACTTTATTTAATAAACAACTCATTAAAATGAAGCTGCTTCACTATTGCAATCCCTAATTAATCTCTAAGTAATTTAACCTGCCCATATTATTTTATTGTAATTTAAATTATTACCTTAATTTTAATTAAATCCCCCACCCCAAATCTAACATTTTCTTTAAACACAATCAGCAGATCCTGATTCTCTCTCACTCTATGTAACAACCTTCTGTACAGCATATTAAATATAAGATACAACTCATTACAATTCAACTTATTAAAATTCAGAGCATTTCTGGTTGTCACATCATTGGTATTTAATTAGCTGAAAAGTCATGAGGATCAACAGTGATGTGACTGCTAAACAGGAGTTCCTGCTTCTCTTTACAGCTCATTTAATGAGTCTGAAATAAAACAATGTGACATTCATGGAATGCAGTTAACATAGCTGTTTGACAAAGACAATAGCATACACTGTATTTTAGTGATTAGTTAAAATAAATGTCATTCTTCAACAAAATATGATAATTATAATATTCATAAAGTCCTTTTAGCTACAGTATGTGTATCCGTGCAATGAAATTATAAAGCAAAGGCAACCATTTCCAGTTTTTGTTTATACCGTACATGTGTGTGTTAAGGGCTGTCAGATATACATCTGTCTGTTTCATTCTCAAATATCCTGTCCTGTTACTTTTTGTAAGAAAGGTTTTATGGCGGTTGTCACCATATTGTTAATGCTACTCAGTTGTGGCCGCTAAATGTAAACCAGCCAGTTGACATTTCATTGTGCACATCACATCACCTAAATAAAGGACTCAATAAATTGTCCAACAAAAATAATTCAATAGTGATCACAAAAGTCTGACACTGACTCATTTTTTGTAAAAAGTTAGGAAAGTTAGGACCCTGAGAGAGAGAGAGAGGAGAGTGACAAAGAGAAAGGAAAAAGAAAGAAACCAAGAAGGTGAAAGACAGAATGAGCACAAGAGTGAGAGAAAGACATGCAGTAATGAGATATTGATTTAGTTATTGACAGTAGGAAGTCCTTTGATGCGATTGAAAGGCTGACCCCATATATAACACCAGTTTTCCTCATCGGTGTATATTACACTTTCTACAAAGCCAAAGACAATGTTTAACACTTGACAAAATTTAGTTTTACTCTAAGTTTTACTCTACTGCATATTTTCTACATATTTCAAAACAGAGAGATATTCTCATGTTTAATTTTTTTACTAACCTGATTTTATTTATTAATGATATATGCTTTTTTTAAAAAGTGTTTTGTTTATATGATATGCTGTTAAAAGACCATTTGCATATAATTCCTATATTTAGATTGTTACCATGGTAACAGCATTAGTAGAAACTAGGTAATGAGTGTACTCAACCTTCTACATGACATACTGCTTATTTTCATAAAAATAACAATATGAGACAAATTTGAAGCAACTGCAGAAATAACAATGGCCAACCCACTGCACTGCTCACAGCAAATGTGATACTACAATACAACACTATCTTTCTTAATTATGAAAATATCTACACCAATATGTGTTTAAAATTTATGCACATGTCCCAATATTTTGTTTGTGCATTTTTAAAGATTAATCTGCTCCTTTGAAGAGGCAGCTCTCATGGTCATGTGCCTTTGTCATGAATTGACAGGGTCATGGTGCTGACTGATTATGTGTCTTTCGGGCACAGATGGGAATGAGCTGACGATAGGCCAGTGCTGCATGCTGGCACAAACATAGCTCACCAGAGAGAAATGAAGAATGCAGTGCCTAATTTTAAACGCAATCAACTAAATCGTTCTAGACAACCTCTCTCCAACAGCAGGAAATGGGGCACAGTAAACTGAGCAAGATAACCAAGATTACTTTAACAAACTAGACTTGAGGTATGAGGCTCCATGTGCATGTGCAACCAAAAGACTGTGCTTGAAAATGGACAAAGGTCACAAACAATAAAGCATCATAACTTGCAAAAAATGCAAATAATGTTTTTTTTATTAGTGCTGTCAATCAATCAATTCAAAAGTTTTATCTAGTTAAACATTGTTATAGTCTGTGATTAATCACGATTAATCACAATTTTAAGCTACTCAGATTTTTTTTACACTCATATGTATTATAAACATCCGATGTTGGAATAAAGAAATGCATGACAAACTGGTTAGCAGAAACAGATTATGTAGTTTTATAATATCAAATCTCAATGGTAATCTCAAACATTACCATTTAACACATTTTAAATTAAAATTTCTCAAATGGGACCAGAACTGCATACAGTGACTTGTCCCATTTGTAAAAGTACATTTGTATTTCTGTAAAGCTGCTTCTCACAAATTCCCCACCCCCTTATATTGTACAGGGTTGTAGGGGAGCTTGGGCACACACACACCTATGGAAGTATAACAGCTCCGAAAATCCTTAAAGCAAAATAGCATGTTGCATCACGTGCATGAAAAAAATCTCTACAGCATTTACAATGTTTAAATTTTTGGAACTGCAATTTATTGTGGTTGTACAGTATATTTCAAATGAAAATGTAATTCAAGCCTTTAACATTTCATGCAAAAATAACACATTCATTATTTTTCAACCTCACAAATTTGGATAATTTATCAGTTTGACAAAATCCGTGTATTCAAATTTTACACCACACAGAGTTGCATACTTGGTATACCTATGTAAATAAAATTTTAATTATAAGAGTTTATAATTAAATTAAAATAAGAGTTTAATTTAATTTTAGTGAATAATACAAGGAAGTGGTAAAACAAAGAAAAGCAAAAAAGTTAGAAGTACAAAGCAAGGCCGTTACAATATGACTTAGAAATTACATGACTAGTAGATAGTGTAAAACTTAGCAAAACCACACTGGAAACCGTGTTTTATATAGGTTATGGACGGGGATTTCAAAGAACACTGATGACACTGACCTCTGCTGGCAAAGAGGAGTATGTGTCTGCTGTCCTGGGATGTTGTGATAGAACACCCCATACTGTATATCCCTTCCCAGCATTTTTGCCTATTTCAACGGTTGGCATTCAATATTGACATATAGCATTAAACTTTTGGAACATGCGTTTATATGTTGTGTTTCAATACTAACATACTTTTTACACATTAAGTTAAGTCAGCAGTAACAAGCACATTTTTTAAGCAAATCAATGTCTTGTAGCAATGCTTGATTTGCTAGCATTTATACCATCAAGGTAGTAGGAGTTCTCAGGACGCTGGATCCATGATTGAACTGCCTGTTTCACATCGCTGTCACTGATGAAAAACTGGCCTCCCAGGAACTCCTTTAATGGTCCAAATATGAGAAATAGCTTAGAGCGAGGTCAGGACTGTATAGCGGATGTGGCAATAACTCTAAGCCGAGCTTTTTTAATGTTCAAGGGGTGAGGTTGGCAGTATGACGCTATGCACTGTCCTGCATAAACACAACAGGACATTTTTTCCTGAGAGCAGGTCACTCGTACAACTGCAGTGGCCTCCAAGCCACCTCAGGCAGGATCATAGTGTCAGAGTATTATCACCATACAATGGTGGAAACCTTCTGTAAATGTTAATCAGTTTTATGCATTGTTATTTGAAATTTCATCACAAGTCCGGGGTTGACTTGAATGCCCCTTTCAAAAGGTAGATACATGTTTCTTGTCAAGAATAGACTGAATAAATTGTTTGCTCCACTTTTTCTCTGCAAGGGCAGTGTTTTGTGCATAATGGGGGCTTGATGTAGTGTGTATGAAACTCTATGCTGATACAAATATAGACTACAGTATATTGGGTATCACTGTCTGAGATCACTTTCTTAAGTGACTTGAGATTTTAAGTGGCAGCTGTAGAATTGTTGGAATTTATTAGCTTCAGCAACGAAAAAAAATTGCTGTAGTAGGCAACAGCTACTACATAGACTCCTCCATTCCATATGAGGTCTAGCAATGACTCACCATGGCGTTTCAGTGGTAGAGGGTAAGGATCATCCCCTTTTTAATTGTATTGCAGAAGGCAATCTGCCTTCCTTTTACTGAAAAAAAAAAAAAAACAGTAGATTTCTGCACTTTTTGCTTTTTCTCCATACCCATGTGCCCTGTAAGTATTCGTTGAAGTACTGTATGTCTGATCTCAGTGCTTGCAGAACAATTAACTTTTCCCTCTGTGTTTTTATTTACGGTTTTATCTCTGAAGTTCTAGAATTCTACAATTACAAATGATTTGGCAAACTGAGAGAAAAACTGATAACTATAATGTATATATATTCCCTTACTTTATCATTTATTTATATCCATATTTTTTTATTCTGATTTGTAACAATGCCCATTGCTAAAATCAAAATAAATTAAGCTGAATTGAATTGAATTGTTTTTGTGGAGAACATGAACTGCAGGGTTAGTTGTACCAGGTTGGTGAGATATAACCCAATCATACTGTACCATTGCATGTGCAAGATCATTCTCTGCCAATATGATGGGGCTCCTGTGAGAGGGCAGTGTAATGAAAATTGCCTTATTTCTTAGATAAATGTTCTTTTAGTGGGTATCGCTCTCTCTGTGGTGCTCAGGTCCATGTCTCATTCATTTCTTACTGACTTACCTACTTAAGCCCCAAAAGCCCTCATATGAGGACATGACATTTTCTCCAAACTACATTGGTCATATATCCTTGGACAATCCTCATATGAGGATCATTAGATATTATTCTTGCCAAACTTCTTCAGAGTCAAGGACATTAATTAGGTTCATATTTATCAGTTGCAAATAAAGATTAACATTAAGAAGAACTTGTAATGAACACAACATCTATGTCTGGGTCTCAGGAGGTACTGTAAAGCTAAGTTTATAGTGAACAAAATGTGGTCATGTTCCAGGTCATTATTAATGGTTTAGTTGCAAATTTTGACAAGCAACTTTAAGTAGCAACTTGTAGAATTTGCACCAGGCAAAAATATGTTTTTGCTGTTTTTTTTGTTGTTTTTTTTGTCTGGTTCCTTTCATTCTTCCTCGGGTTGTTCATCAGGGACAATCTGATCATTTTGATTCATAAATATTTTCTCACACATCTCATACACATTTTCATTATTTTCTTTTGATTCTGTAAATCTGTTTTTCGACAGCGCTATACAAATAAAATAAAATTTTATAGAATTTTTTTGTTGTTGTTGTTGCCATTACAGTATGTACTTTTTTTAATCAATCATAATCCTTTTGGCCATTTTAGCATTTTCTGGAGATTTTTTTATGTTTAATGTGTTTGTCTGTTTCACATACTGTAGGTATGATAGATGAAGCAATCCAAAATGACACTGGTGTTTCCTGACAAACTCCTCACAAAATCCACAGGACTGTACCCTTTCTCATCTACCAGACAATATAGGCAGCAACTCTATGTTGAGTTTTGTGGAGTTGAGTGGACTCTGTACTCTGTTGGTCCTCCAGGGCAGCTCAACTCCAGGTGTTATTTCCTGCAAAGAAAAAGAAACAGGTTTGTACAGAGAGAGATGGAAATTGGGAGAAATCGCACATCCACTCCAAATCCCAGGTGGACAGACAGACCATCTGGCCAGGTCTTAGTCCTGTCTTTGTTTAGCTCTAGAAAATCTAACACGTGCAGCTTCCCAGGTTATTTCTTTTCTGACCTGTTTTTTTTTACCCCACAGTTTCAACCAACATTTCCACTTATGCTTCTTATTATGATCATAATAAAAACCTTCCTTCCATATAACCTGGTTAATTTACTGCACTTGGACAGTAGACTGAGGTAACAACCTGAGGCACGGTTTTATTTGCATTTATTATTGCTTCTAGTACAACCCTAGGATAGTTAAAAAAAAATAAAAATAAAAATAAAAAACTCAACAGAAAATGCATAAAACTTAAAAAAGGGTTATTTTCACAATTACATTTTAACTATTCCCCTGGAGTATAATTCACTACAAATTGACTACACATTCATATTAAATTGTTAAGATACCCAAATGTCTTTATGAGTACATGTAAATTTCTTAACTACATATATACTTGTGCAGCCCTTACATAAAAGCCAATAAGTATAATTCTTTTGCCAAACCTCTTTCTGTTTGAATACATTGATTAAGTTTATAGTTATCAAGCACAAATAAAGAGATTATTGAGGAGAAAATGCAATGTACACAGCAGTAGAGTCAGGGAGTCACAAGATTAAAGCAGCCAACTATAGAGAGTGGGCAGGGTTAAGTGATAATTTCTTTCCTTTAATCATTTATGGGTAATCCATTATAGTATTTTTGCTCCATTTATTAATTATATACTGTAGCACATACTTTAAATAACTATGAATCCCATTAGTGTACTGGGACTATTTGCACAGCATAGAGTACTTTACTGTGCAAAAGTCATTTAATTTCTTCATATTTTGCTTCCAAAGAGTCAGACTTTTTATAGTCCTCTGGGCTTCTTGAAGGACTTTTTGGATCTCACATTTGACAAGGTTTTGGCTCTCATTTTCAGTCCAGTCCATGTACATGGCCAGACTCAGAGGGATGTTTTTGTTTGTTAAGCCACAAATCATTCAAGCATAAACATGTCTAATTTAAGGCATGAACCAGTGTGAAACAGGTGCAGATGATGACAGATGATCAGGCTGGTGATTAGTATACTGATGATGCTGAATGCGAAGAGGTTGGAATAGACAAGAGGGGAAATGAGGTTACCACTGAGATTGTTTAAAAAATATCTTTTTAAACTGTATCTTTATGCACTTTTCAGCCTATTGCTGAAAAGCCTATTGCCTATTGCTGAAAAGTACTAAATTATGTTTTTTTTATTTTAATATGAAGACTTTTGCACAGTACTGTATATATCTCCCGTATTTAGCTCATTTCCATTTATTCTTTCTTCTGATTTCATAAACCATTTAGGTAAGCATCTCTAAATATACTTGATCTGAACACTGATTGCTCTAACTTTTCAAAAGCTCTTTTCAAAAGATTCTTTATATACAGTAAAATGTAAGACGTTGTCTCAAAGGACAGGGTAAAGAGCTTTTTATGGTCCTTTTAGGGACTTTATTTATAACATTCTACTATATGACTGTAGTAACATTTATTATTTATTCAGTATTTACTGGGTATTATATACAAATTATATACATATTATATACAAATAGGTCCATAAGTATTTGGACAAAGACGCAACATTTGTAGATTTGCCTCTGTACATTAATCAATCGACACTGAACTTTAATCCAAGGACAAGAACATATTTGATTAGTATTTTAGGAATTAGAGCTATTTTAACAAAATTCATATATTTTCACAGAAATAATTGGACAAAACAATATAACCATACATATTATTATTAATTAATTTGACGTTTCCAGTCTGCAAATTGTCCTAAATGCTGCTACTAGACTTGTTACTGGCACAAGATTACCAGACAGTATTGCACCACCTTCTTATTATATACTGTACTGTATACAATTAATTGTAACACAAGGGTTACACTGCATTTTCAGTAGCTGCCCATAGACAGTGGAATCTAATAATATCTTTTAGAGTAACATTGCTTCATTATTGAATCTTTCCTTAAGACCCATCTTTTCTCCTTTGCATTTGAGTATATCTGATCTCTTTCGTGTCATCTGTCTAGTCGGTCCAATAACTAAAGTATTTATAGCTTATTATATTTTATTGTGTTTTGTGTAGTGTGCATGTACAACTATGTAATTTTTATAGTTTTCTTCTCAGCTGTGCAGCACTTTGGTAAGCTTAAACACGCTCCAGAAACAAACCAAATTAAATTGACATCATTTGTCAGGAAATAACTAAGAAAACTGCCACAACTGACAATGCAAATGTTTATCAGTCAATTGTGAAATGAGTGAAATCAGTCAAATGTGAGCTTGTGAAAATAGAGAGATTCTTTATTCCTAAACAGTTAATGCAATATTTTTGATATTACCTTGAATTAAACCTGAAAGTCTACACTTCATTTGTTCAGAACTGAAAACAATGAAAATTGTGTCCTTCTCAAAATACTTATGGGCCTGATTAACCTAGTAATGGGCTTAGTTAAAATGCATTTTTTTTCTTTTAAAATCTCTGTATATCCATATTATTAATCATGGTAGTGATCCAAATAATTCTGTTCACAGTTTTTTTTTTTAAATGTTTTTTAATGTAGTTTGTGCAAGTGAAAAAAAAAGATCTGGCAATGGGTGGTGATACATTTTTTCACTGTGGTGAGTAGAACATTGGCCTTTCTATGTTTGGAGGAGCTACAGTAGCTGGTGTGGTGTAGCCATGGTGATGCTCCCAGCATGAAGTCAGTCATGATCGTCAGGCCTCAGATTACACAGATTACAGCATGGTTCTCTCGTAATCACTGCCTGAGCCTGCTACTGGAATTGAGTTTCACTTAAATTAAGATTAATTCCCTACACCTGCCCTGACAGCCACAGTTACAAAGAAAAAGAGGATGGAATGGAAAGAGATCGAGGGGAGGACGAATAGGTACGGACATGAAGACGAAGCCTGTGACAAGAATGAAAGCATTTTACCAAGAGGTAGACAATGAGGAAAATGTAAGAATTATAGCTAACAGAAAGATGAACTGCATTCTCTTAGTTGCGACTGCTGAGCGGATGGAATTCTTTGAGCTGCTTACACAAAAATGTGGTAAACCTCTGTGCCTGGCATCATCAATAAACATGTTCTTATGATTTTTAGATCATGCAATTCCTTCCTGAATATGCCCTTGGGAACCACCTTGCCATGGACACAATGCCATATTCGTACGTTTAAGATACTATATTGATATAATATTGCATATTAAATTGAACTTTTACTGACTAACACACAAATAAAATATTAGTTGTGTTATCAGGAAGGAATGGAAGGCATGCATACACTATTAAAACATATGTCCCCACAAGGCAGTAACAAAGAACCAGGAGCAAATCTATTTGATTTTAAAGATAGTCTTACTGAATTTGTATTACTGTACATGTAATCACAAATAAAAATTTCTTTAACAAAATGGATATCAGGATGAAATGAAGGAGTGCAGAGGCAAGGAGGTCAGATAAAGATAGGATGGCTGATTGAAATTCTGCCTGCCAGTAACATTTGCTTCTGAATGATCCTTCTATCACCTGGTAATGGCCATCTCTCTGAGAGCACCATCCTCCATTAACGACACTGATTAACCGAGACATTTGTGTGTGTGTGTGTGTGTGTGTGTGTGTGTGTGTGTGTGTGTGTGTGTGTGTGTGTGTGTGTGTGTTGTACCCATTGCCTGATAGAGGCACAGCATAAGGCCCTAAGATAACTGATGGAGGGAATGAGGGTGAAATGAAAGCTGAAATTGAGAGAAGGAAAGTTGGTTAAAATGTATGAGTTTCAGTCATACTCATTTAACCCAGTTCATTTGGCTGATTAAAGAAGCAGCCCTGCATGGCGGCCTGGGATGAGATTCTGTCTACCATTTTTACTAGGGTGTTGACCCTGTCTGTCATGT
>JAQMYL010000036.1:16907172-16918614 GCA_030014365.1 Clarias pachynema
ATTCATAATGACCTGATGTTGTTATGAATGCCACCTTGCACTCAATGCTATTGCTGGCGTGAACTTCATGAAACTTGCTGGAGCTAGAGGGAGAGGATGCTGGTATTTAACAATGATGGCAATTAAGCACCAGTAATCAACAAAGTGGGGTTGTTAGTTTGCTTTCAGTCATTGGTGTAATGATGGCATTGGATGAGATTGTTAGTGCAGATAGCCAACTGGATAAACTGGTAGAGTGGGAAAAGCTCAACTTGGCATGCGAGTGCCATTTGGAGTGCATCTTCTAGGCCTTGGCAGAAAACCATTTTCATAGCCGGTTTACTCCATTCACTCTCCACTGCCAATTCAGAAAGCAATTACCTAATTGGCTGCTGATTTTTTTTAAATCTCGTTAGAAAGCAAGAGAAATATGTTCTTCTCTTTTTCATACCAGAGATGGTCAAACACCTAGTGAAATTCTCTGTGATGTTATCGAATGTGGCAATAATTCAGGTGAACACTCATCCAGTTAATAATGCCAGTCCTTGATTGATCATATTCATCTGTGGAGAAATTAGAAGGAGCACTTACCAACATAATTGCGCATTGTGTGAATTACCCTTTATATTTCATTGGAGAATCATCACATATGACTTCAGAATTAACTTTATACAGAGCCAGATGCTTTCTGATGATGTTGAATGCTGGGTTAGGGTTAGGGGTGATAAGCTGGGGTGATAAGCATTCAATTGCCAGAGGTAATTGGATATTGTAAAAAAAAAAAAAATTAGATAACGATCATGTACAAAAGTGGCACAGGTAAACATAGTGTGATAACCAGATTCAATACTTGAAGACACAGGCAAATCTACACATGGTAAATCAGGAACAATTAAAACATTGGGCTTTCCAAAATCATCACCCTGGAAGAGTTCAAGTTTCATATCAGGAGTTTGATCTTTGATGATGATTTGTATATCTGTTTGTTGTGAATTTCACTGCACAATCTGACAATTTTTTATTCCTCAGACATACAGTACCGAGCTGTCTGTAGCAAAACATTTTTGCAATTCACAATATTTATTTTAGAAGCTTTTAAACTTACACATTTTAGTCAAAACATGACAGTGAATGTTGACATTTTGTATTTTCTTTTTGTCACATGATCAGTAAAGTGTAAATATAGTATAAGCTATCATGAATGCATTTAATGGACTTTTGCATTTAATGGACTTTCACCTGCACCGTCATCTTGCACTTCCAGCATCGGGGTCTGCACATAGAGTTTGCATGTTCTGCCGTGCTTGGTGTTTTTCCTCCAAGTGCTCCAGTTTCCTCTTACATCAGGTGTTCCCAAATTAGTGCCTTTAGTGTGGAACCAGACTTAAAATAGAACCCATCCCCATCTGGGTGACACTAGGTTATTATTTAAAAAATTCCTACCATACCTGTGGGCTATAAAGTAACATAGTGCAATTGTATAACCAGGCAATTCACTGTACTTTTAACATTAACAGTTCACCAATGAAGACTTATATTTTGGCAACTGTAGCCTTAAGCAAAAAAAAATCTTACTGCCTGTTTATATTGGGTTATTCTCATTTACACTGCCAAAAACGCTGCTGCAGGCTGATTTATCAATTTTGACAAACATGTAACAGATTTGTAGCATTTTGACAAATAATACATAATCGCACTAGTATAGCCAAACAACCTTGACATATTTCTTTTACTTTATCTGTTTGTAATACTATTTTGCATTTTTTACAAAAACTTGATTTTTCTCAAAATGGCCAGAAGGGCTCTACAGTATCTTATTTTGCATTGATTATCAAATAAAAACCATAAACTGGTGACAGGATCATGGGCAAGCAAGGCCAATCCCAATCCCACAAATAAGCCAATGTAACACAAATTAATGAATAAGGTCAATGATGGGCAAAATAGAAAATCTTTCAGAGTAGCCAATGCACCTGCTATGTACAGTATGTGGCTTAGCAGGCAAAGTGTTTAAGGTTGTTAATCCGAACTCCAAATTCCCCAGACCTCAACTTGACAGAGCATCCATGGAAGGTGCCAGACAAACAAATCCAATCCACAGAGGCCCAATTCTGCAATCAACAGCACTCAATGGATCCGCTGCTAATGTTCCTGTGCCAGACACCACAGCACACCTGCAGAGACCCTGCAATGTGCTGGGGGCCAGAGCTGCCACGGTGGCATATGAGGAAATTTGAACAATATTGAGCTTAATGTTTTGGTCTTTGTTGTTATGGCTGATTTGGCATATACTAAGCATTTGTAAGCCTTGTTCAAGTTAGGAGCATCGGGTGGCCCAAACTTACATTTAAAATCTATACCTTTACTATTAGTTTATTGTAGTTACTTTGTGGCAAAAGCTTAATTGCAGCAACACTGAGCTGTGTTCGTTTCAGGAAATACTTCTCAATGTCAGGATCTTGTGACTTCGCTGGACATTGATAACTACACACAATCATGGGGTAATCATGGACAATCAAAGTTCTTCTCAGTTCATATTGCTAAACTGATATGCCACACTAGATTCATCTATTACTATCCACTGAGTCCACCTGATCAGGCTTGTGCTTGTTTACGTAGTTCGCTCTCTTGCCATTATGAGAGTGACATACTGTAAGTCTGCCACTGTATTCCATTCACTCACCACAACAGATCCAGAATGTAGCTGCACAATTTGTTTTACTACCCCAATAATATGCTCCATCCATTGGCTTTCTGTAGCCACCAGCATCAGATTTAAAACAGTGATTATTCTCTCGAGGTACAAAAAAAGCATGCATCAAGGCTCTCTGCTTAGATGCCAAGGTGGCAGAATGAACCTTCTTTAGACTTGCTCTCATAAATCCATTTATTCACTTCTATCACAATCCATCTCAAGGTGCACACACACACACACACACACACACACACACACACACACATACCACAGGCAATTCGGGAACGCCAGTTAACCTTATCTGCATGTCTTTGGAATGTGGGAGGAAACTGGAGTACCCGGAGGAAACCCACCAAGTCCCGGGAGAACATGCAAACCCCATGCACACAGACCCGAGAATCGACCCCTTGACCTTGGAGATGTCCCAATAAGGCGATAAAGGGATTACTGGAGATGAATCAAATAAATGAGAGTGTAAATGAATAACATTCTTTGGGGTTGAAGGCCTGAATATCAAAATGATAGTGTGTGAATAAAGTGATCAAGCTAATGGAATGGCCTTTTTGCCTCTTTAGGACCCAGCATGCTGTAAAACATTGTGTTTCCTATCTTTACAATGCCCACATGACCTGGAACATTGCATTATGTGTCTTGCCCCTCATTACCATTTAATCACTAACTCATTAAGACTGGGAAAATCAGCAAAACTGTCTCACTGGCAAATCAATTACTCTAATTGATCAATTAAATGCTGAGGTGCAAAGAAAATCTCCAAACAGCTAGCAGTTCAGGCTTTAGGGACTAAATCTACGCAACCATGAAATAAATTTCTGTTAACTCACAATGCTATTGAACAGCCTACAGGCTTGGTTGCTAATATAGAGAAGATAGTGACAGCTTTGTGGAACTGGCAATAATTCCTTGCAATTCAGTCTGTTCATTCCTTTTGTGTAATTTTGTGCTTAATAGATTTGAATTAATATCCTATCTTGTTTCCCTTCAGGAAAAGTGTGATAAGTACATGACCTTGAGTTTAAAAAAAAGTGTTTTTGTTGTGATATCAGTGTCTTCAAGTATGTGTATGCACCTTCTTGTCACTTAGGAGTCACATAGGCATCAGATAAAGATCAGGATTCAATTCACCAGGATTCACCCGTGTTTTCAGAGTTTTATATACTGCAGGTCTAATATAGTTATTGGATATTGAGTTTTGGGTATACTGTATGTAGAATTGTTTTGTTCAGTTTCTATTAGAAAAAATATTTAGATGTTTGCAATCAGTATTTTTCTTAGATGCATCCTACATTCATCTCTGTGTATCTCATGTTAGCTTGATTGTAACTCATTTATCATTCATTATTTAAGCAATATCACACAAGAGCGAATGCTTTTGTGATGATTATCAGCATGACTGTGATGTGGCTGTAGGCACAACGGTGTTAAACGGAAACGCAAGTGTGCTTGGGTGTAAAATCACTTTTTCCCCACACCAAGTAGTGCCCTTGGTTAGGGTTTAGAGAGGGATTTGGGATTCAGCCTTGTGTTAGCTTTGCTCATCTTAGTTAGCTTTGCTCATCTTAGGTCTCAATAAAACAACGAGACAATTTGGAATGCCTTAGATAGAAGCAATTATTAAGTAGAAATGTTGTTAAAATTACGTAACATTATTAGATGTGTTTACTTCTAAAAGTGCTTCCGTGATTGGATCCGTGAGTGCATTCATGGTTTTGAATGTGGTTTTTACCAGGCAGCTGCTTTCTCTTCAGTATGGCAGACCATACCGACCTACTTTAATCCATGTTGTGATCAACAGTAAATGTACAGTACAGAGCCATTAATAAGTGTCTGCCCCCATTCTGATTTTTTTATTTGTTTGCATATTTGTCCCACTGGACAATGATTCAGATAATCAAACCAATATTAATATTATCCACAGATAATCCAAGTAAATCCAAAATGCAGTTTTATTATTTCATTTTCAATCATTATTTCATTATTTCATCTGAGCCTGCCTAGAATTATGTGAAAAGGTAATTGCCACATAAATCCAATAACTGGTTACTTGCAATTGTGTGTTTGCAATAACTAGCAATGAGTCTCTCACATCGCTGTCAAGGAATTTTTAGTCCACTCTTCTAGGCAGAAATATTTTAATTCAGCCACACTGGAGGGTTTTCAACCATGAGCGACCTGTTTAAGGTGATCTCAATCTAACCTGTCTGGACTGGTCACTCCAAAACCTTAATTTAGTTGTTTAAGCCATTCAAATGTGTGCTTGCTGGTGTGTTTTGGGACATTGTTCTCCAGCATAACCCTAGTACACGTGAGCATGAGGTTCAAAATTTTTCCTTCAGCATTTTCTGGTAGAGCGCAAAATTTATAGTTCCATCATTTATGGCAAGGTGCAAAGCAGCCCCAGACCATCACACTACCACCACCATGTTTGACTGTTGGTATGATGTTCTTATTATGAAATGCTGTGTTAGTTTGCTGTACAAAATGTAACTTTTGTCTCATCAGTTCACAGAATTTTTTTTTTTTTTTTGTCAAATATGAGACAAGTCTTTCACCTCTCTCCCATGGGTGCCATTTTGCCTAGTCTCTTTCTTATTGTTGAACCATGAACACTGACCTTAACTGAGGCATATGAGGCCTGAGGTTCTTTAGATGTTGTTCTGGCTTCTTATATGAGAAGTCAGTTGTGCTCTTGGAGTAATTTTGGTAGGCTGGCCATTCCTGTAAAGGTTCAACACTGTTCAAAGTTTTCTCCTTTTGTGGATAATGGCTCTCACCTTGGTTTACAGGGGTCCTGAAGCCTTAGAAATGGCTTATTAACCCTTTCCAGACATGATGCTGATACATTGATTATATATAGGAATACTGTTTTTATATTTTTAACCCTAACCCTAATTTTATTTTATAACAAAAGTATGATTAAAAGGCATAAAAACCCATATGATTAACCAAGGATACAGTTTAGTGATCTAATATTAAAATTTCCAGGGCATACTTCTGTAAGGCTGTGCAAATGAGCACATTAATAATTCTCAGCATTTTTGTAAAATAGAGTTTAATATCAGTGACACTTTGCTTTTTCTTTCTTCCATTTTGTATTTTAAAATGGTGAATAATTCTTGATAAAATATTAAATTTTTACTTACTTCTGTGAATTAAAAACACTAAGTGGGTCTCAGCTTTGGTCATATCAAGCTGCCTTGCTAAATTTTAAAAAAAGAAAAACATCAGTCAGTGCATAGTTTTTACAAGCATTATGGAATACAAGGATTATGCTGACAATTCACCTTACATTTTACAACAAAGATGCATGATGGTATAAAAAGGAAAAGAAGGCAGAGAAGAGAAAGAGATCGAGAAGAGGGGTGACCTCTGTGTGTGTAATTGGCAGTGCAGCAGCGTACTGACGTGGAAAAATATGGTTACTTTCTATGGAAAATTGTATGCCCAACATTTTGAATAGATAACCTCTTATTTCCTTGTAAGTGTTGTTGGCATTTCCCCAAAATATAAGGACCTTAAATATGATTCAACCATGTCTTAAAAGCTTACAAGTCACTTTAAACATTAACAAAGGTTTCCAAAATAATACCATTTGATTATTGGTTAGAGAGAAAGACACAGAAAGGGGGAGAGGATGGCCTTGGAGTGAAACACTGTACACCTGCTTTCTCAAGATGTAAGGGTTGAGGTAATTTGACAGCACTGGCTATCAAACAGGTAGCCTGAAATTGGGCCAGAAATGAGGGCTCCGTCTTTTCGCCACAATCACTGACCCACAAAAAAACAGCAGGAATTCCTATCACCATATTTCATTTCCTGCTCTGCTCCAGTGGGTGACAGGTGCAGAGAAGAGAAAGAGAGCGAGAAGAGGGGTAACCTCTGTGTGTGTAATTGGCAGTGCAGCAGTGTGCTGAAGTGGAAAGATATGGTTACTTTCTACAGAAATTTGTATGCCCAACTTTTTGAAAGGATAACCTCTTATTACCTTGTAAGTGTTGTTGACATATGGATAGACAATCTTGGCTTTTTTTTTTTTTACTGTAGAATTCATTCTTCTTCTTTTTTTTCAGTTTTTTGATGTTTTCTTTTGTTTCATGCAGCCATATATATTATATAGTATACACACACACACTGCACCTTCTGTACATTAATCACTCTCAAACCCTGTACATACAGACCCATACACCTCATTTACCACATTTATTATTTATTGTAAATAGGCCACTTATACACTTCTAACTGCATTTCTTTGTCTCTGTACCTGTAATTTGCACAATACAAATAAATTTAAATCTAATCTAATCTAATCTTATCCTATTTATTTGATGTGGTCATTTAATGCAATGAAAACTGAGGTGAAATACATTCTAGTATTTGAACCTTTCTAGTATTTTTTATACATTCCAGTATTTTCTTTGTAAGGGCAAATCTTTATTAAATCCATCCCTCAATGCTTTGCCCCTTCAATCAGTTGATGTTCTATATGGTTAACAGTTCGTCAACTCTTGAACATTGTATATTGCTAATATTTTGTTGGTGCTGCTTATGCATCAGTCTTTAAGTAGACATTACCACTGGTTTCATGTCGCTTGGGTTTCTCTGGGGCTCTGAGTGCCACAGTTGTGAATGTCCCTGAAAGCATGGAGTGCTCACAAAACCGAAGCAAATGTCTCAGAGAGCTGTCATCGCTGTAATCAATATCCTACTGTGCGTATTATTATCTGCAGTGTACCTATTTATACTTGAGAAGGCTATTCAACCAGCTATTGAAAAACAACATCACTTGCTCAACAGACTTCAGAGAAGTGATTTTTATTTTTTTCAAGTAAATAAAAAAGTAAATAAATAGGTACTATATGTTCTAAATATTTAAAACTGATCTGCTGTCAGGAAAGTATTGTGCAAGGTATTTCTATTCTTCAACATGCAAAAGAAAGTTTGTACAGTATGTAGTGTTTTAGGGGGATTTATGCCCCTTAATGAAGTTCGGAAGGAAATGAATATTGGCATGAAGGAATGACAGCAATACAGATCTTGGCAAACCCACCTTAGAAGCTAATTACTTGTAGTGCCATGAATGTAAGGAATCATTCTCAAAAGAGCTGTGATAATTACTGTAACTTCCTAGTCATTGATTCTTTTCAGAAAGCTAAAATACATTGCCAAAAAAAATTATATCACCTTGCAATTACCACTTAATCGGTTGCCATTTAATACACAGACTGGACTGGCACAGTTTTGGAGTGAGTAAATGATTGAGTGAGTGAGCAGAAAAATAGTGAATTAATATATGGTTCAACAGAAGGCTGCTATAGTTACAGCATGACCACATAACTGTCAGAGAAAGAGAAGGGCCTTTGAGAGTGAAGTACCCCCCCCCCCCCCCCCAAAAAAAAAGACCATGAATGATGCGGGTTCTGGGCTTGAGGAAAATAAGGTCTGAGTAAAGTCAATTCAGGGACCAAAGAGCGAGGCGCTCTCCAAGGTCCTTAAGTGGTTATGCAGTTTTTCTCACATCTTGCTGAGTATAAAACCTGTGGATGAAATGACTCCAATAATGGGTCCTTGATGTTTTCACATATTGGCCTTGTGCTGTTGTGGCCCAAGAGTGTTTCCCACAATGTCTTATACCTGCCAAGTGACATAATTAGCTGTCTGGTTTTCCATGGGCTTGTGACCTTATTGATGAGTGCACTTGTATACAATAATCTAAACACTATGGAGGACAATTACAAGACGTGTACAATGTTAGGTCAGAGATTTCAGTGCTTTAGGGCTACAGGTCTATATGGCTGGCTATATTCATTTGTCATGATGAGATAACATGAGCATGAAGAGGTCCTTAGGCTCAAGTGTGAAACCCACATTCACATTCACTACTGTCACTCTTCTAATTCATGGCAGTAATCATGTAAATGCAGCAATCTACACTGATTAAAACATAACTAAAGAGCCTGTTGCATTGCATGTCTAAAATTTAGACTTTACCCCCACCCCTCTCTTTCATCGAAGGGAATGGCAGCTGGCATGTTAGTAACCTAAATAAAACAATTTTATATTGCTAAATTAGGCAAAACAATGACTTTTTTTCTGTATAGCAATCCTTTAATTGAAACTCATTTCAGTTATGCTACAATCTTTTTTTTCTTAAAAATCTTAAAAATGTACTATTCTATTTAAGGAAAATGTCAGCTGGCATGAGATGATTAGCTACTGAAATGAGTCAGGATGCAGCATTCCAACAGCTAACAAGCTTAATAATAGGTGTCTAGGCTCCCTTCGTCACACATCACCTTCATGGCTTCATGCTGTGGAACATTTTTATTTTAATTTTTTTTGCATAAAGCATGTGCACACTTTATGAAATTTTGTGTTTGCCTAGAAAATCTGTTTACCAATTCATCAAGTCAAGGCTTTATCAAATACAATATTTAAGTACATAAAATGAACTGAATATTTACCTTTAGCGTATTGTATATTTAATTGATGTTTATGTGTATGCGGATGATACATAAAACAGGCAAACCATGATTGAGGCAAATGCGGATGATACATAAAACAGGCAAACCATGATTGAGGCAAAGGGAGGCTACTGTAGGGTTTACATGTTTTTTTAATACAATATGGTGTCTCAGAAGTCTCCACACACAAATGAAAGTAATCTTACTTTATTTACTAAACATTCTGTAAAGTTTTGTTCTTCCTATCGTCTGTCTGCCTCCGGGTCTCTCTATGACTTACATGTTAATGACTGGTTCTTTTGATGTACTGTACGTGTCACAGGGCTTCTGGCCAAAATATTAAATATGCTCTCTTTGCTGATAATAAACTGGGAGACCTTCCTCCTATTTTGGGGACGGCAGGTAAGTGTATTGAGGTGTGGCAGAGCAATAATTTGAAGCTTAACAATTTGGGCACTATCGTGGCACGGTAGCACTGTGGCCACTCACCTCCAGGGTTGAGGGTTCAAATCCTGCCTCAGGTTGTGTGGGTAGAGTTTGCCTGTCCTCCTAATGGTTTCCTCCACATATTTAAGTGTTCTCCCACAGACGATGAAGGTGGTAATACTAAGATTAGCCAAGCATTCACGATGGAGACAAAAGTGAAAATAAATGAAAGAATGGAGCAAGGTGAAAAAATGGCAGACATTGCTTGTTCTTTTAACCATCCGCATGATTCTAAAGAACAAGGACAAGGTCATAGAACTTATTATTTTTATACTGTGCATAGCCAATTGTGTTAGTATCCAAATACCTAGACAATGTTTGTTGGCTTGTTCATATTTTGGGGACTTACTGGTGTTCTCTTTTACAAATGTATAGGGCAACTTGAAAGAAACTGGCTATTCTTCCCTAATGCCCATCCACTTACTGATAACTAACAACTAATGCAATTATTCCAATGAAGACTGGGTCATCTTTCCACACAACAAATTGTTTTAGTGAACAAGTCAATTGTGTGCTGTTTTGTGAAAGAACATTTAATTTGTCTCAGCTTCACAATGAAATATCTCCACTACACCCTCTGGCATGTTTGATAAATTAATCAACGACACACAGTTGGGCGTGTAAATTATATCTTTGTATCTCTTGTGCGTCATGCATGTTTAATGAATTAATTAGCACCTTGTATCACTCCGCCTAACTGATTTGCAGCCATGTCCTGCTCACACACTCACCTCCCCCTTCTCCTGTTGATGATGTGCCTACGCCACACACTTACCGCCCGGTAGTTCATGAGCGCGCGCGCGAGAGAGAGAGAGAGAGAGTGAGAGAGCGCTGAGAGGAGAAACTGAGTTTCTTAAGAAAAGCTGCGTGGGGATCTGTTTCATTTCCCTCTTACGGTAACTTTGGCGTGTCATTCTTTCTGAAGAAGATATAAGGCTTATGGACGGAGAGTAAACCTGATACTTTCGCCGCTACATGTGATCCTGCAAAAGCAGAAGTCTGGATGAAAAGCCAGTTAAACGAAATGGGTCGCTTCGCAGTGCTGCTGTGGATCTCACACTACGCGGGGCTTTGGGTTCACGGGCACGCGAGCGGGAATGTAGAGGTGGACAACCGTGTACCTGATAACGGTAAGCGCTAACAATGTGGCCGGTGTGAAGGGGCGGGGCTTGATCACTGAACGCAAATAGCGTTATTGTCCACTTACAGTTACAGAATTTCATATAAAGCAGGTACATAACTCGTGCTTTCAGCGTTATTCCCTCTTATTTTCAGAGAGTGACTGCTGCCACTGCTATTGTACAAAAGAACAGACATATTTTTTTTGAGGGAAATAGTACTAAAGCAAAAGGTTATGATATCTGAGGGGGGGGGCATAAATAATGCCTGCTTTAATTATTGCAATTTACAGTCTTGTGTTTCCTAAATACTGTCTGGAGTAGATGCAACCAAGATACAACAGAACAAAGAAAGAAGCCCAACCTATTCACTAACAGCCTGATAAATGCTAATCATGCAGATAGTCACATTGATATTGTTCCACTATGATTTCAGGCTGCACTGCAATGACCAATAATATTAACTATAAAATACATTCACTTTGATTTATCAATCTTATTTCTTATTGATTGATATAGTTGTTGTTTCATGCCGTTCTTTTAGTTTCTATAGATTCTCAATATATTGTATGTTTTTTCTTTTTAACTCAAATGAAACCTTACACACACACACACACACACACACACACATATATATATATATATATATATATATATATATATATATATATAACATAACCCATAT
>JAQMYL010000036.1:16935689-16947644 GCA_030014365.1 Clarias pachynema
GTGTGTGTGTGTGTGTGTGTGTGTGTGTGTGTGTGTGTGTGTGTGTGTGTGTGTGAGAGAGAGAGAGAGAGACTCAGTTTTCAGTATTCCTTCAAAACGTCTGAAGCTATTGCTAATAAAGGAAATTCAATTTGTGAGTAGTATTACAACTCTTAATTAATACTCCCTCCTACTTTAGTTATGGCAGTTATATATTTCAGTAATTATGATGATTAATGTTTTTCTTAATTTGCATACCCTCCTTTGGCTGACCTTTGTACCCAAAGCCATTTACATTTAAGACAAGGTACAGTAGCGTAGTGTAGTGGGCATAGAGTTTGTATGTTCTCACGGTGAGTTTCCTCCAGGTACTCCAGTTTCCTCCCACAGTGCAAGGACATGCAGAGTAAGCTAACTGGCATTTCCAAATTGCCCATAGTGTCTGAGTGTAGGGTGTATATCACCTGGTGCCTTGAGTGCCCTGGGATAGGATCCAGCCCTCTTGCAACACTGTACTGGATTAGCGTTATTGAGAATAAGTTAGAGAGGGAGAGTTAATTGAATAGTTAAGGGTTAAAGATATTACTCAATGAAAGCAGAGGGGTGGCTTGGCAGAAATTAAATTAAATTAACTACAACCAAGTATGAACATTATGTGATGTACTGTATTACATCATTATCATAAAGGCTTATTGAAAAAGGAGAGAGATTTTTTTTTTCCAGAATTGGTAAGTAGTTGCATTGTGTTCTTGTTATTTCACACCATTTGTGTCATTTCAGTGTGTCCTGGCATCATTTACCTACTGCTTATGTCACATGCTGTGTGAGGAATATGTCTACTTGAATATGTCTACTTCTCTTAATCTTCCTGTAGAGGTCGCCAATGATCCTTTAATGTTTCATTTTATTGTAAAAGCTATGAAAGTCCATTCTCTAGAATGACTTTGCCCCCTTAGCCCCCTGTTCTCCCTGGGTAATTAGATCAAGGTTAGACTGTTCCAATTTAATTTTAACCATATTCATAGGAATGGACGGTGGTATTCCGACCTAACTATATATATAGTTATGATGGCTGTTTTGTGTCTCAGACACTGCCTTTAAAATTTTTTGAGCATTTAAATTTTAAAGGATTAAAACATCACTGCTTGTAGCTATTATGCCACTGTTTATATGCTAATTGTTTATTTAAAAAAATGTGAATAAATGTAGGTGTTAGGCGATTATATTAAAGCACGATTACAATAAAGTTGTAACCAGGCTTAATGGTTAGTTTAAAGAAAAGTATTGATTAATAAATAACCCTCAGCAGGTCTTCACACTTGAACTTCACTCTCATACTATAAGCTTGTTTCTGTGTCTGTAAGATGAGATTTTAATGGCAGCAGGAATGTTTTTTTTTCTTATGCATAGACATTCACAACCAAGGGCAGTTTAGAACAGTTCTTCATCTCAGGTTTTTTGGGAGGTAAGGGGAAAACAAAAAACACAGGGGAAACTTGCACAGACATGGGGAGAGCATGCACAGACATCACACGCACACGCGCGCACACACACACACACACACACACACACACAGAAGGTAGCTCTACGGTCAGGACTGAACCAGTTACCCTGGAGCTGAGACCACTGAAATTCTTATGACTTTCTCTTAAAAATTTTATGTCCAATTTGTAAGTGAAGCACGTTCACATTTATAATTTTCTTTTTGTAAGGTCACCTGAAGATATAAGGAACCTTGAGTTGTCTCCTACTGTACATATGATTAATAGTGTTTAAATATGAAGTAATGCAGATTTCAAATACCCTTAATCATTCATTAACACTGGAAGGATTAAGGAATAAAACAAATCTTACAAGACAAAAGTATGTTGACCCTCATGCATTTGGCTATGGCAATAAAAAATAACTGCATTCCTTAAAACAATTAATAAATTTTTTAATGACACTGGCTGTAATGAATGCACATGCAAGTATACAGTATATTGGCCCCAACTACTGGATTACAACTACGACTACAGTAAGCGTATTTGAAAGTTAAGAGTTGGTAGGAAATGTGCAGAATATGGTAGCAAATGTAAAGATTTTTGGCCATAAATACTCACGGTTCTTTTTTTTTTTTTTTTTTTTTTTTTTGTTATTTTGTAAAAAGATGATAGGGGATAAAGGAGGAACCTAATTCCTGCTGTAAAGTTTAGGTTATCTGTGGTGTTATGGGTCTGTTTTTCCCTTCAAAACGTAAAGCACAATAATTCAAAGTGTATGTTAAAATTTACACCACGTTTACAGATTTTACAGATACCTGGAAGGCTTAGGAGTCTTTGTTTTTTCTCTCTATTTTACAATCATCTCAAACCTTATAGGAATTACGCTTATATTGGCAAAAAGGGAATTATTAAATTTAAGGGTGCAAATAACATCAACATTTTTTAAAATACTTTTGCTTTAATTAGTCTTTCAGCTTTTTAAAAGTTTGGTAGTCCAGCCCCTGCCAAATACACTGTAGGATATCTTACATAACATTCTCTCCAGTTCGCCTAAATGATTATATGCTTAAGTTCCTCTAGGCTTGTAGGAAGGGCGGATAAAGAAAATCACATGTTGGCCATTTTAACAGCACATTGTCATTATCACTGAAAGAAAAAAAAAAGAAAAGAAAAAAAACATTAAACTATTTTTTTACACATCTCGTTAAAATTTGAGATAATTTGCGCGAGAATTGGGTATGTTGCTAGACTATGAAATGATGTTGAAGTTTTTGGGACACCCTGTAAATTTCCTGAGGTCACTGAAACATACTACAACGGGTCTTCTAGTCAATCGACTTTTTCTGGCACAAACCTGTGGAAATAGTTTAGAGCAAGGCCAGGACCGTATGGAGGATGTTGCAACAGCTTCCAGCCGAGTTCCTGTAATATGCATGTGATTATGGTAAATATGTGTAGTTTCCACATAAAAATGCATCTCTTCTGTAAGTTGGAAACAATTTGTGTCATTCACTGACATACAACCTTCTATATAACATTTGCACAATTCAGATGTTTTATTTGCTTCTCATCACCATACCGTACTTGGAGTCTATAAATGTCAATCTGTTTTACACCTTCATTCACAAGAAATTTCATGTCCTTGTTTGATTTGTATCCCAGGTGAAATTCCAATCAGCTGACAGCTTCTCTACTTCATGGTATGACAGACAAACAAGAAGTAAGTCCAATGCAGCTAAAAGAATGAAGACTTGATGAGACTTGCACTCTTGGTTTTGCACTGCTCAGGTTTAAATAAGCCCCCTTATCCTCTGACATCCACAAAGCTTATCCAAATATACCTTTGACCTACTTGCTTCAATGTAAACATGACAGCTTCCCAATGACAGTGCAAAGATAATCTTGGAACCTCTGAGATATAATGGATTATATTTTCACTTAAAATCATAAGCCTGCACTGCACATAATCCTCATATAAGGACATCACATTTTCTCCCCAACTGTATTGTGTGTATCCTTCCCATAGCAAAATTGCTCGGAATTATGTTTTTCTAGTCTCATGAGACTGAACTGATCTTTCTCATTAAAAGCTTGACTTAATCTTTTCTATTTCTCCTAAAGCTGACTTAGGAGAAACAAAGAGACACAACAGAGATTTACTTAAGAAACATTTGAGAAATCTGAAATGTACATGAGAAACAGAACTGCATTTGAATGAGAAGCAAATGAACCATATATAAGGCTATAATAAGATTAAAGCCAGATATAAATGAGAAGCATGAAAGACAAATAAGAAATATTATAGTTTTATTGAACATATCTAAAATACTCAGTTAACAGCATTCAGTGATGAGCCACAACCAGCAGGTTAACAATATTAAAAATATTACAGTTTACTATTACCACTAATTTGTAGATATAGCCCATATGTAAAAATAAATACATAAATGGTATAAACTTCAATGTGTAAAATACAATATACAATTATATTGTGTAATAATTTTACAATTCACACAATATAACAGACACCAGCAAAATCAGGCAAATCAAGACACCAAATGATACTGATTCAAAATGCCACACAACCTGACAAAGATATAGAATGTCAAACTGCTCAACTCAAAGTATGAGTTATACAGGAGTTACACAAAGTCCACAGCATTGTGACAATCTTCCAGTGAAAAGAATCAGTCAAAAAGGAGATGGCGAATTTTAAAGGGAAATTGGTTGCTTGCTGTATGTAAGGGCTACAGGAACAGGTCAAGGCCTGGAAAAGTTCTTTCTTCATCAGGTTTCTCTTGTGGTGGATGTCCAAAATGAAGGCTGAGAGGTGGGTGTGATCGTGAGCTGGTGCTTACCTGACTGATGATATGGTGGTGGTGATGGAGACTCTGGAACCTTCTCCTGCATTTTCTTTGTTGAGATTATCAAAGACCATATTGGTCTTTATTTATAGAATATAATTAATTGACGTCTCTAAAGTTACATGTTCTGGCAACTACTCTTAATTATTGAACACTCTATTATAAAACTACCAGTTTCCAAAACTGATCATACAGTATATACAATTAATCAATAAATGTTAAAATAAATAAATTAAAAAAAACGTACTGTAGGATGTGCCTAATAATAATACTGTAAGCAGCTAACTGATTTTTACCACTAACAAAAAAACTTTCAACCTCACTAGTGTTAGTTACCTACAGTACACATGCTAATGGACATGCAAAACCACAGGAAGCATTTTAATTCCTTTTGCAATTTAAGAGCAAACGAAAGACGTGTAATTTTCAGCTAAAATATACTACATGTTTTTTGAGCACAGAGTCTGGTTTTAACTTACATTCTGACTCCTTGTCAATATAATTTTAAATTCGGCGCAAAAAAAGTATAATCCGCTTTGTCTTCTTCTTGGTTTTATTAATTTAATCTGCGGCACATTGGCCACTTAAACATTTGCAGGCTTAGAGCATGTCTGGAAAAAATTTGTGGGAAATGATGTCTTTATTAGGATCTACATGTACTGTAGGCCGAATTAGGTTGGCCATGAGAAAATGTTGAACATTTAGTCATAAATGTATAATCAAAAATAGGTTTGGTCTTAAATGATAAATGTAGACAGAAATCACTGAACACAAATATTATCACATTGCTTGACTTCTTGATTAAAATATATATATTTTGTATATTGCATTTTAGTTCTTTATTGGTAATGACATTTGTACAGAATGCAAAGTAAGTCTGCCATTTGCCAGGTTAATTAAAATTTTTAGCCATTCTTTGCATTATTATGTTTTAATAAATATATATAGGCGTCATGATTGCGCAATATAGAGTGACATTTTTTTTTAGCACAACCTAGGCAATAAAATGAACTCAATTTTATTTCATACACACATACTATACACACATGACTCAGCAAAACATTTAAAAAGGATCATACTGTATAGGCAAAGAAATAAAACAGATTTATAAGATCATGTGTGACCATAATAATAATAATAATAATAATAATAATGGGATGCATGCATTAACTATGCAGCAAACATACATTTGATATCAAGAACATAATATACAATAATGTGCACATTTTGTGAGTTCTACATTATTGCATCATAATTCCGGTAGTAGTAAAATGGCCTTTTTTTTTTAAAGTAATGATGAGTTTAATTCTACATGACATATCAGAAAACCCAAATTCACAGTTTACAAGCACTGTATACTTTATTCGTGGGAAACACTGCTTTGGGGAAACAAAAAATATGCGACTCGCACACAAGACAAATACAGTATAAACTATCTCTGAGATTTAGAGGTAATGAGCCACATTTGAGGCACATTTTAGAAGACTGAGAAAATGCCTAAGATCCCATTCAAACCTCAAAGACAGCTCATTTCTGTCTACGAGAAAAAGAAGAGATTAACATGAAATCTCATCTTGGAGTTTCCTTGCTATGGATTATCGGTTTCTCATATGAGGTCTGCATATGAGATGTAAGTCTTGTGTCAAACCTCTTCCTATTTAAAGACATTGATCAAGTTCCTTAATTAAAGATGATAATTAACAGAAACAGTGAGGAGAAATTAAAAGGTACACATCAATTGCTTGGGTCTGTTGAAGCTATACTCAATTAGCTGTCAGATTTACTTAAGTTTTCTTTTCTTGACAAGCAGTTGTTTTGTTGATGGTGGTAGTGTTGTAGCTAAAATTAATCTAATAGATTAAATAAAAAAGTTTAACTGAACACAGTTTACCAACTGCAGGAAACACATGGTTCTACAGTGTAAGGGTAAGTACTAATCAAAGCAGCTGAAAATCAATGTAAAAACAAACAAAACAAACAAACAAGAAAACCATTTAAACCATTGCTGCCCTTTGAATAAATCGTGCACCACCAAATTATATTAAAAAACGACACTGCACTGTTCGACTGTCAATAGCTGACAACTGTGTAGACCTAGCTGTTTGAGTCCATCAGCATTGACGGCCCAAATATCCACTGACTATGCCAAATTTTTATTCCATTCTCAGTTAGATTTAACAATGACTTCAATGGGCTGTTTTTAGAACATAATCTACCACTAGACCAAGTTTCCCCGAAATTCTTCTCTAAAAGTAATTATTATATTTTATACACAAGAAAATGTTTCATCAACAGATCATTTCTAATCATTACAACAATATAATCAGTACCTAAAACAAGGGTAGATAGAGAATAAACTAGTATACTTTGCCAAAAATCCTACTTGATTAAAAATGTAATTATACAGCCAAGAAATGTACTCGACTGGGAAAAAAAATCTAAATAACTTTAACTGAGGAAATTAATTTAGACATTACCAGATAAACACTCCCATAATTCCATATTTTAAATTGTTACATTTATCTGATTGTTTCCTTTAAAACCATATTTTCCTTGATTATTGTGTTGGGTACTGGAAACAGTGCTAGGATTAACTGGAACTTTTTTAAAAAGTTAACTTTGGAGTTCATTCCTTTTAGGGAAGCAAAAGAGATGCCTCATTTCATACTTCAGCATATTAAAATTTTACTTAAAATTAAAAATATATATTTTACTGAGGTTGTGCCAGGACTGCTCATGGGTAGCTATAGCACTGACAGAGACAGAGAGGGATAGAAAGATTTATGGCCAGTATCATTTTGCACTATTCTTGAGGTTTTACTTTGATGCACTTGATTAGCTGCTACACAGTAGAGTCCATTTACAATATGTATAGCATACAGTCACTGACAAGATGAGAGAGAGACCTTCATAGTTTGGACTGCGTAGTAATACTAAGGTCAAAATAAAATATATAGAATAAAAAGTAAAGTTTTTTTTTTCTCTTGGAAGAGTAAGAGTACTTAAACTTCAATTATGTGCAAGTAATATATACATATATTACTTATATAAAACATAAGTTTTTCATCAATTTGTGACAATATGTTTTAATTTAGTCTGGAAAAAAAGAGAACAATTCCTGAGGTATGCTATAGTGTCTTAAAACTCTGTCCATCCATTATCAATAACGCTTAACCTCTGTATGAACGCATGGGGTCTGGGACAGGAAACTTGGGGTACAAGGCAGGGTACACCCTGTAATAACAAACACAATAACACACCCAATCACACATTATGGGCTATTTGGAAAACCCCATCAGTCTACATTGCATGTCTATGGTCTGTGGGAGAAACCCGGAGAAAACCCATCATATGTATGTTCATATCCTGTACGTATATAACTGAAAGTATAATTCAATAAAGAGTGATTGGACACACATTTCACAACATTATAAGACTTTAATACAGAGTAGCTGTTTTACAAAAAACACGCATTAACCAATAATGTAAATGGTGCACCCTAACTGAACTTTATAGAAATGATTAAAATATATTTTGTATATACTGTTCCACTGTGACATTTAGTACTTGGCCTTCTTACTGTATATCACCCTATTCACTTTCATAGCCAGGAATCGAGGGAGCTCTAAATATAAAGTTAGATTTAAAGCTGAAGAAATAGGCTTCTTCACTTTTAAGGCAGTTACAGAAAGCAGTATGTTTAAAGAATAACTGCAGTAAAAAAAATCCTATAAATGATATATAAGCCATATTGTTACACTGACGTCATACTGAGTTAGCCATGAACGACACACACAAAGACATCTGCGGAAAAAGAGAATTTACACTGTTCAACCTGTTACCTCCTCTAAGTAATGTAGTATACTGTAGATGAGGTCCTTGTGTAAGAACATAAGGAAAAAAGATAAAAACATCCCTTATTTCCTCAAATATTTTAAAGATTGTCTCAATTAATTTCAAACAAAACTGCTGCAGATTTAAATGCTGGTTAAAATGGAAATACATCTAAAATCTATTAAAATCTTTGATCTTATACTGTAGGCCATAATCTTATAGAATCTTATAAAATGAACTGACAAAAAATGCTTTTAGTGTACTCATTAACACAAACTTATAGAAGTGCCAGAAATGACCTTAGGCTTGTAACATTCTTGATCTACAATGTGTGCTATTTTCACTAGGTTCGCACTGAAGCATCGCTGAAGTCAAAAAGCCATTATTTGCCGATGATAACATTCCTGAACCCTTTTACTGGACCAAGTTTGTCGCTGTTAAAATCCACCAGCAGTTTGCGCAAGCCATAATGGGTTGGTGTGAAGTAGATTTTGACCTTGCCTTCTTGTCCAGGTCCAATATTGGTTGAAATACTGAAAAAAAAATTATTATATAATAATTAGATATCACACTCATGTTTCATCACAATTTAATGTAACTGGTATTTAAGGTAAATGTTCAATACTATACATTGAATTATATGTAATGTAACAGAGTAATATCCTAGAAATGTGAGTCTAATACACGTATTGTAGTTTATCAGCTATTGCAGTGTTTCTCAGGCAGGGTGCATGGAGTTTGGTATAAATAAGCAGTTTACAAATCAGAACCTTTAACAATCTAGTGTAATCTCCTAACCAGAGATAAACATCATGCAATCAAGTGTTTGATGTACTGTACCAAGAGACCAGCATATGGCCAACATGCACCACGTGACAAGATCTTTAGTTCTTTGTACCGCAACAGTTTCTTGATCCACTAAGATTAACTTACTAAGCATTTATACTTCTGTACTTTCTAACATCATGAGCCTTGCAGTGTTTAGAAAATCACTTTGGATTATATTACGCACATAATCTTTCTTATCAAACTTCAGCTGCAAACATTTTTCTTGTCTCTTAATATTTAGTCTCACATCATACATCACTAAACTAGATTAGCAGATTAACAGTAAATCAAATATTTTAGGGGTTTCAAAACAAATGCTGCCAGACCAGAGCTTAATATTGGCAAATGTGCTTTAAATGAGTATGCTAATGGAAAAAACTGTGCCGTCTGCCTTGTCTGCAGCCAGCCTTGATTTATTAAAACAAAGTGCTTTGGGGTAACACTGCGGCTAATTATTTCGGTTTTGTATCCAATTATTCGGCGTACTTTTACGTGCCACTTTATCTCAGTCTAGCCTGTTTATGGAAAAAATACAAGGTTACATAATATGTAAGGTTATTTTATAAACCACTGGGTTATTGTGATGTTATGTTTTAATACCTCGGACCACAGCTCATGTGTGAAATGATCCATGCACAAACACAAAGTCGTTAACACAGACAATGTCTGCTTAATGTAACGCACCTCTCGGTGATGGTCTTGCCTCCAGTGAGGTTGGCTCCCTCGATGCTGAAGCAGCATGCTTCCAAAGTCTCTGGCAGTGGGTTCTTCACCGTGATTTCTGCAGCCAGCTGGCGGTTCTCTTTGGGTTCTCCCAGGATCTAAGGCACAATACCATACATATGATAATTAAGTGTACAATATTGTAATCTTAATTTTAAAAAATCTTAAATCTCATGATTGTAATTCAAACCACATGTTTAAATTAATGTGTGCTTTCTAATACTGTACATTTTGTTTCTGTAGTTACAGATAAGTCACCCGACTGCTCCAAATAACCTAAATCTAATATCAGACATGTGATAATAAGTTGTTGTTTAACAAAGAGAACATGATTGATATGTTGGGGCTTTTTGTTATGAGATGTTGGTTTAACATTTACTGTATGAAAGGAGTCATGACGTTTTCCACCAGAGGCACATCTTTAAGACAAAGTCTTTTTTCTAAATTAAGAGAGGTCTGTGATTGAACAGTTGTTTATAGCCGCAGTAACATGAATGCATAAGTGATAATTGGTCTCATAAATGTTCGAAATTTTATATGTAACTATAAATGGTTAAAATTGTCTTTAACATGCTGCTGTGTTTTAATATATGACTTTGTCACTTCATAGTAGTAACAAGAACACATTTCCATATGTGTGTCCCATACTGTAGTACTGTAGCATTTTAGGTGGAGTTTTCTACTTTATGATACTGCAATATACTTTTAAACATGTTATGCTTAGATTTAATGTTGTGTTGTCATATATGTTATAGCAGCTACAGTATAAACAGTTGTCACCAGCTGCTTGTTTTTTTTTTCCCTGTACCTTTATCTTGATCTCCGGGTTTTCAAGGACAATATTGCGCATAGCCAGAATGCCTTCTCTGGTGCTGTAGTCGATCAGCAGAGCACCCAGGCGGATCAGGTTGTCAGGGGTTATTGCATTGCAGTATTTACTGTAGTTCAGCCTCAGTGGGACCTTCCTCTCTAGAACACACACATACACACAAGCACACATATCGATTACATACTTTACCGTGAAAATACTTCCCCACCACTCCACATACTGTACACTACCGGTCAAAAGTTTTGTCACACTTTCTAATTCTATGGTCTTTCTTTTTTATTATTATTTTCTACATTTTGCATTTCAATTTTAAATAATCTCTGAAAAGTGTAAACTGTAAATGGTGAGATGCATCTGCTACAGTACATGAGCTGTGTGAAGCATTTGTGTAGGCTCTAATCTAAGGTGCTGCAAATTGGCAAAAATAAACATTGACAACAGTCGATAATAATTGTTATTATTAAAAAAGAAAGAAAGAAAGAAAGAAAGAAAGAAAAAGACTGGTACTGTCAAAACATACTGAAGCATCTAACCAAAGGCAGAGCTTTTCTTTGTTCAGGCACTCACACACGTGCACTCACACACGTGCACACACACACACACGCGCGCGCGCGCGCGCGCACACACACACACGCACCTCCTCCAGGTTGTAACTCGACATTGAGTAGGTCTTTAAAGCCACATTCTTGCCCAACAACTCCATCATAGGACATGGCACGTGAAGCGAACACCAGACGACACTTTTTTACCACTGATGTCTGGTTGGATACCAAGGCAAAGACATCAAAGTCACAGCCCTTCCTCATCTCGGTGGCGACCTTGATGGTGACATGTAGGCCAGTATTTTCCTGCAGTTTGAGAAGTTTGTTTTGGTGGTTGGCTTTTTTAAATGCCTCTCGTTCCTCAGCAGTGCCTGTGTTGTCAGGAAGACATTAAAGCAGGTCAAATGTCAGGGTTGTGACAAGTAAATATAGAATCATAAACATTTTTCAGTATGTCCCTTGAGGTTCTACAACAAAGTGCTTGTCTGTCCAAGAGGATTGAAAGCAACAGCCCAGAAAAGTAACAAGCTATATCTATCCAATGTGCCCTAGATGTGTGTTTATTATCAGTTTAGGAAATGCAATATACTATAGTTTATATCCACAACAACTTTAAGTACAGCGGTGACACGCGGAGCATGTGGCAGGGCATACAAGCCATCACCAACTACAGGACATCATCACCTGCCTGTGACGGTACCACCCCTCCGAAAGACCAGGTGCTGTGTCTCACAATGGCTGATGTGAGGAAAACTCTACGCAGAGTCAACCCACGTAAAGCTGATGGACCAGACGACATCCCAGGCAGAGTGCTCAGAGAATGTGCAGAACAGCTGGCAGATGTTCTCACCGACATCTTCAACATCTCTCTG
>JAQMYL010000036.1:16962454-16978410 GCA_030014365.1 Clarias pachynema
CTCCACATCATTGCATTCAGTTTTTATTCACAATTTGTTTAGTGTCCCAACTTTTTTGGAATCCGGTTTGTATGTTTTGCAGTGAGTAGACCATACTAATGTACAGATTTAAAAACATGCAATGTTAATTAGTAGCACATGTAGTCCAGCTGTGCAGCCGTGTAGTGGCCAATATCAGATTAACTAGTTTAGCTAACCTATACAAGTTGTGTTCACGTAAATACTGAGTAAATGTTATCGAGTACTCTAGATACTGTACTTTATTAATATGAGCAATTATAATACTTTATATGATCTATTACCGTATGTTGTAAACTACTACAACGCCCAACTACTGTATAGTAAGCTTTTTGTTCTATTTTAGTTCACTTTAGCTAAACATTCGTGTTTGGTCGTACAGTAAGTATTTGTACAGTGACACAATGTTTGAACTCTTGCTTCTGTACACCACCACACCGGATGCAAAGTGAAGTAATCAAGATTTCATTGAAGTGCAGGCTTATAGCTTTTTCAAGAGGTAAAAAAACAACAACAGACTAACCATTTAAGAATTACCGCCATTTGTGTTTCCATCTGCACAGGCTCAAAAGTATTTGGACAACAACCTGATATCCAGTTTTATGGACAATAAAACTGGATATTATGTTTTCTTGTCATTTATTAACAAATTAAGATGAAAGCTTTAAAAGTCTGGAGCTGATTCCAGATGAGGAATTCGTGTTCGGTAGCTGTCCATGGGAACTCTCAATCTGCAGTGCAAAACCTTCCACATCATCTGTTGCACATGATGAAGGCAGTGTTATATCATGACCGTGTTTATTGATGAAGTGTACAGAAATATACTTTCTGCTTAGATCCTTGTCCATCTGCTTGTCAATGGACAAGGACCCAAAATCTACAACAAAATCAATTTAAAACGCTCTTAAGGCAAAGAAGTAAAATGACCTTAAAGGATTGAATCAGTCACCTGACCTTAACCTAACTGAGCAAGGTTTTCACTTCCTTGAGACGAAACTGAGGGCAGAAAGCAACTGAAGAAAGAGATTATGTGTGGCATGAGGTTATGCATGTTGATCTTTCTAGAGGAAAGTTTTGTCTTGTTTAACAGGTAAACTGATTGGCCTTCTTTTTTTTTGCTTTAAGGATGAGCTCTGATTCTATCTTTCTGTATATGTATATCTGTACATCTCCTTTTTTCCACATTTTGTCATGTTACAACTACAAACATAAATGTATAATCAAAACATGGGATTTTGTGATAGACCAACACAAAGTGGAAAAGTGTGGTGTGCATTTGTATTCAGCTCCCTTTACTCTGATACCCCTCACTAAAATGCAGTGAACCAATCGCCTTCAGAAATCACTTATTAGTAAATAAAGGCCACCTGTCTGTAATTTAATCTCAGTATAAATACAGCTCTTATGTGAAGCCCTCAGAGGTTTGTTAAAGAGCATCAGTGAACAAACAGCCCAAGCAACACACCAGACAGGTCAGGGGGAGAAAAAAGACATTGTGTTGTGGAGACATTTAAAGCAAGATTAGGTCATTAAAAAATCTCCCAAGCTTTTAACATTTCCAAAAAAGTAAAGAGTATGGCACAACTGGAAACCTACCAATACATTAATTAGGGATCATTAATCAAGAGGCCTACACAGCTCAGGTTGGAGAATCTGCCTGCACGATCACTATTACAGTATGGTAAACATGTGTGGTGGAAAACTAACACTGCACATCACCCTAAACAAAGCATACCCACAGTGAAACATGGTGGAGACAGCAACATGTAACATCTAAGCATGTTGTGGGGATACTTCAGCACAGACAGGAAAACTGGTCAGAGTTGATGGAAAAATTAATGGAGCCAAATACAGGGCAATCTTAAAAGAAAACCTGTTAAGAGTCTGCAAAAGACTTGAGACGTTCACTTTCCAGCAGGAAAACAAACCTAACCATACAGCCAGAGCTACATTAGAATGGTTTAGATCAAAGCCTATTCATGTGTTAGAATGGCCCAGACCTTATCCAATTAAGAATCTGTGGCAAGACTTTCTGTTCACAGATGTTTTCCATCCACTCTCACTCACTCACTCATCTTCTATATCGCTTTATCCTGTATTCAGGGTTGCAGGGACCTGGAGCCTATTCCAGGAGGCTTAGGGCACAAGGCAGGGTGCCAATCCATTGCACACACACACTACGAGCAATTTGGGAACACCAATTAGTCTAACCTGCATATCTTTGGACTATGGGAGGAAACCGGAGTACCCGGAGGAAACCTACCAAGCACGGGGAGAACATGCAAACAGAGACAAGCATACAGAGACAAGAATCGTGCCTGGCCGGGAATCGAACCCGGACCCTGTATGCAAGGTGACAGTGCTAACCACTACACCACCGTGCCTGCTCGCCATCCATTTTCAGTCCCCAAAAGACTTGCAGCTGTAATTGCCGAGAAAGGTGGACTCAGGGGGCTAAATGCATGCCACACGTTTCTGATATTTATTTGTAAAAATTATTTGAAAATTATTTATCATTTTCCTTCCACTTCACAATTATGTGTCACACAAAATACATAAAATACATTTAAATTTGTGGTATAACGTGAGAAAATGTTCAAGGGGTAAATAATTTTGCAAGGCACTAGTGACTTGAGATGTTGCCAGTACAGAATGTAAGTTAATCAATAAGTTCTTGAAAAATGTGTGAAACCCTTTATTACAACATTTATATGATGTTAACAGAGAACTGTTTTAGATGAGGAAACAGAAAAAGAAAACCATTATGAGTCAGAGATCAGTGAAACTGTATTTGAAGATTGACCCAAAGGTTAAAAGTACCTGCTTTGCCATACCCTTTTACTCCATAAATTTTATTCCCTATTGTGCTTACAAAGAAGAGGATGTGGTTATTAGATCCAGATTTCCTTCTGGATTTGCAATTTGCATACTTTATGTGGTGTACAGGTGCAAATTGGTGAGACAGGGATGACTGATCTCGTCTGCCAAAAAAATAAAATAAGAAAACAATTCAACTAGAAACAAATGCTTGATTAACACATGGGTTCTCCTGTAATGTTAGAGCATTAATATATGTAAAATATGAAGCCAGAAATTGTATAAGAATTTTCATAATTTCTCTCTAAACTTATTAAAATAATTGTGCTGGTTTGGTGTACAGTCAGTTTGATTATGACATTTTTAGTAAAATGTTCTCGTACCGTTATCTGCTGAACTCATGCAATAGATGGAAACATTAATTTCTCTTCCAGTTCCAGTGACATGTGTCCATTTGTCTAGTGCAGTCACATATTTTTATCCAGGTGGGAAATGAATACTTTTAATTTTGGTTTACGTTCAGACATATACAGTACCTGTGCCAATTACATTTGCAGAAAGGTATTACTACTTTTAGCCTTTTAGCAATACTGCATGTACTGTACGGTACATATTTAACAGGAAACAGGAGCTCATCACATACACTAAATTAAAAAATAAAATAAAAAAACACATAAAATACATACAGTAACCACAGTGCAACTGTAACATTGGATAATAATTTGAATAACAAAAGTATACATAAAGTATAAAATGATGTATTGCAAAGGAGTGAGCAGAAACTGGTAGATTCTAATAATAATTTTAAAAGCAATAATAAATATTATGTTGGACAGCTTTCTAATCACCCTCTCCAGGATAAACCTGGTGGTGACTGAGAGCATCCTCACAGAATAATAAAAGAACCAAAACAGTTGTTAGGCTGTTTTAACAACATTTTCATGTTGATTTGATAGTTTCACATGGTTCACAATGCTCCATGGTTGAAATAATACTCTATTTAAACTTCAGTTGATTTTCCCATGTGGATATTCCCTTGAACCTACATTGTGAAGAAAAGAAATTACAATAATTTCCATGCACAATACATACATATAGACTCTTGTCTACAATAAACTTAAATTTTGTAACAAAAACTCACCTTGAGTGGTTGCACCCTGTTTTGGTTTTGTGGGTTAGAAGATTTGTCTTTGTCTTGCTGGTGGTCCTCTGGTTTCCCTAGACCAGTGTCAGATATGACTAAAGAATGTACGTCATGTTCTCCTCCAATGACTGACTGGAAACTGTAGCCGGAACTGCTGAGGCCACTTACACTCTCGCCTGAAGATTCTGAACTGTCAACTGAAATTAGATGAATAAACTGAAAACCGACATTTGACCAGTATACAGGTATGCTAACACAAGTAAGAATTCTTTTTTGCATTTTAGAATTAATGTTAGAATGTGGCCAGAGAGTAAATTTACTTTTATTAATGCCTTACCGAGCTGATTTTGCCTGGCATTTTCCTGGTCTAGGTCATGCTCTCCTGGATTGGAGAATCCTCCAGGGTCCGATGCAGAAACAACTCTTCTACAAAAGGCAATGTGGTAACCGACAGGTGAGACAGATCCTCTTCCGGAGGAAGAAGATGAAGACGAGTGGCTGCAGGACGACACATAGCTGGCTGAACCAGTAGAATTCGGCCTCTGGGCAAGAAATCCTCGTTCTGTGTTAGACATTCCAGAGACAACAGGAGTCAGTTACAATCTGAGAATGTTAAATAAATCCAGAAACAGAAATATAAGAATGCCACTGTATTATAAAATTTAACTCTAAATAATATACTGTATAATATAATATTATGCCACCACATAATTAAAATTGTCTACACGGTGTGTACAGTAAGTAGTCATCCATTATGATTATCATTTTTAGTTCATAAGGCATATGCTAGTCTTCACCTCGTCCTGTTAGAGCGCAGTTAATGGCACGGTCACAGATGGCAGCTTCACTAGGCTTAATGTCCATAAAAGGCTTGCATCCAATTCCCATGAAGACCCTCTCTTGCATACGAATCTCTGTGTCAAGCATCCAATGAAAGAGCCATTAAGCAGTCATAAAGTATTTTTTGTTAAATTGCAAATGTACCTACAGAGGCTATTTTCATATTTCTCAGATTTATGTTGCTGAAAGCTTTCCAAGAGATAATGCTGCCTTTAAAAATTTGTCTTGCTGAAGTAGAACTTTTTCCACCCGTAATACAGTAATTTAAAACTCAATTAACTGCCAGGAACTGAAAACTGGAACTTTTTTAATGAAAAAAGAGCAGACAAATCCAAAATAATTTTCAAAACACATGTCACAGGTATATGTGCAGGTGCATGTGATTAGAAGTCAGAGCCTTCCAATTGATAGTTACTACAGTGATTAATATGATTCAGCTGGCAACAAGTTATTTAACCCTAACTGATACAGTGAGTAGGTTCTCATTTCTTAAACAACCATGTCAGAAGACAGATCCTGTGTTCATGACAAATATGTTTCAGAAGATCAAATTGTTGGCTTACATCATGCAAAGAAATCAACAAAGGAGATTGCTGAAACAAGTAATATATACAGCTCTGGAAAAAAAAATAAGAGACCACTGCAATTTACTCCAGAAAACGTCTGGAATGTCAAGAGGAAGATGGATGGTCGCAAACCATCAAGCAAAGCTGAGCTGTTTGCCTTTTTGCAAAAAGAGTGGTATAAAGTTACCCAACAGCAATGTGAAAAACTGGTGGAGAGCCAAAACGCATGAAAGCTGTGACTGCAAATCGGGGTTATTCCACCAAATACTGATTTTTTAACGTTATTTAGCTAAAGCATTTACACAATTTGTTTACAAATTATTTGCATTTCATTTTATTTGAGTTATTAAAGCTCTGCAAATACTGCCTGATCTTGTTTTTTATGTGTTGTGATGTTATCATTTCCTTTAAATATCCACTTTAAATAACAATAGTTATATTTTGAATTTAGGAAAAATATTGTCAGCAGTTCGAAACTGTTCATCTAACCAATACATGCATCTGTAAGGGAAAAAAAACATAAGAAACTGATTATTTTGCAGTAGTATCTCTTTTTTTTATTTTTTATTTTTTTTAGAGTTGTACAGTGGAACCTTCGATTGTGAGTAACTTGGAGAGATGAAGAAAATGATTTAAAAGGCTGTAGCAATGCGGGAGATGAATCTGTTTAATGACAATGCAATGTCACATTTCCTCAAAATCCTCAAAAGGAGGCAAAACCAAGTGTGAATAGGTTCCTTGTTAAAGAAGATTTCAGTAACCAGACAGAGACTCTGTCAGAGGGGAGTGATTCCGTTAGTGTGTGTGTGTGTGTGTGTGTGTGTGTGTGTGTGTGTGTGTGTGTGTGTGTGTTTGTGGGTGTGTCACCAGTCACGATTCTTTTCAAAGGTAAAGTGCAGGTCAATTAGGGCCCAAGCACTACAGGGTGTACAGGGCCCTCTTGTTTTACTAAGGTTTTTTTTTTCCACCAATTTGGGCATTTTGGGGGTCTTAACATGCTCAAAAGCTCAGAAAATTGGTAGACAGGTTAGAATCTGCTGTCATTAGGATGCCTAAGAGTTTGGCCCCCTGGTGGGGGTGGATGTTGTGGTGCTTGAGTGTGTGACTTTTCTTTGGCCATGGATTGTATAGGAGAAACTCCAGAAAGACAGTTACTTGAGCTCGGAATTAAACCAAGGACCATAGAGCTGTAAGTATTAATGCTACCCACTGTGTTTTTTTTTTTTTCTTTCCCAAATGACAAAATATTCTTAAAGTGCAATAGCTTGTTATAACCAAATGGAAACAAAAAGTCACTCTTTGCTAATGCACTATTTAATTAGTCTGACAAGTTATTAGAACAAATTATTAGTAAAAATTAGATAACCCCTGTGTACTGACCCCTGTTGTGTATAGCCTGTTCCCACAAAATCCTCTCCAGGTCTTTGGTCCAGCCTTTCTTCACTTCATAACTTCTTGCCTGTAGTGTGTATGTGTCCTGTGACTTCCTCCTCCGAAACCAAATTTCAAAACACAGCCCACTATCACCACAGTTATGTGTCATTCCAATGTCCGAGGTCTGTACAGGGAGTTTAAACAGAAAAGAAGGGAAAACATAGTGAAAATGAGTGAAAATATTTTTGTAATTTGCTTCATTACAGCTTAAAGATATAAAATACACAGACTATACAGAATGTACTGTATGCAGAGTGATTACCTTGAATGACTGTTTGTAGATATATATGTCATTTCCAACCTCTGTCTTCTTGGTCTTGCTAAAGAGGATAAGATCTTGAAAAAGAAAAATATGTCTGTAACATTTCTTCTTCCTAAAGGACACCAGGAACTCATCTTGGCGAATCAGTTGCCCTTGTTCCTTCAGATTCACCTGTAAACAGAAGTTAAAAAATATTTACAGGGTAGTACAGAACTCTTTTCAATTTTTGTAGTAATAATCATATTATTTAATAAACAGCAAATGGTTTATTCAACACCATGCATAAAGCAGACATAAAAATGCATCTTTTGTGGTCATGTGGTCAACAGTAAAAAATAATGTTATGGAAAAGAAAGTAGAACAACGTACATTTTCAAAAGACCTAGAGCAGCTTAGACCACAACTTTTTTACACCAGAGCAATCAGATGTGATATACTATATTACACATGACTAAAGATATAATAATTTAGAAATCTGTCAAATCCAATATCGTTTTTGTTTCAAATGCAAAACTTAATAAAAGTAATAGAATTTTATTACTTAATACATTTTATTTAATCCATTTATTACTACATAATAAAAGTATTAAGTAATGTGACGCAAACACCATTTCAATTTGACTCCATAAAGATGACCTTTTCTCTACTCTCATTTACATTTACAGTACATTTAGGCATTTGGCATATGCCTCTCGAACATACTCACATCACATTCCTGAATGTCATCCATAGCAAGAAGGTTGTTGCCATGCCGAAGCTGGAATTGGATGACCTCTAATGCAGCCTGTAACTCGGCACGCTCAGGAGCTTTGTGTGATGTCGTGTCACACTCTTGTAGCATGTCCTGCAGAAGCAGACTGTATTTACTGATGCGCTGCACTGGCTTCAGCAGGTATGATGACAGGTCCATTTTGTCTTCCAGAAGCTGTTGTTTCTGCTGTAGAAATTAAACGTGTGTGTAGCACACTGTGTGGGTGAATTGACTAAAGAATAGTTGAGAAAGTCAATAAATTAAGGCTTTACCTCTACTTATATCCTCCTACTCTTTTATATATATATAAACATGGCGTTATTCTAATCAGACTGCTTTAATCACAACTGTGTAAAGCCAATATACAAGTAATAGAGCTGTATAAGACTGTTCAAATCTGTTCAAATTTACTTTGTACAGAAAGTGAAACTGAAGCATTGAGAGCAAATAAGAGCATTTTTGGAAGTAGTAAAATGTAATAAAATTAAAGTTAAATTCTGCCCTACTTTTTCCTCAAAAGATTAAAGTGAGTAGTAATTTGTGAAAGCATCAATGCCACCTGTCTGTTAGCCGCACGTACCCCCGAGGAGTGTGAAAAACGGGGATACACTGTGTTAATGAGGTGATGAAGTGCTGCTTATAATTTAATTTATTATTTCTTCAAAGCTGTATTTGCACTGTTATTAAAAACAGTGCAGATGACAGTATGAGTCACTTCCAGAGACAGAATTAATGAACCAGTTAAGCACTTAATGCTTAAAAAATAAATAAAGAATTTTTTTGTCCAAACGTGTCTTTTATGAGCTCTGTGTCACTCAGTGTTACTAAAACATCTCTCCTTCGTGCGCGTCTCTGCCTGTATGCCATTTCCTCGCTACTCCTAACCAGTTAGGACACCTCCAGAGCTCTCCTACATTTTGGTGAGATGGAAGTGATTTCCTATTTTAAGAATCTTGATAAATAGCTCTTACTCCTACTTCTGAAAGTAGGACCAAAATGGCAAGGAATTTTTGCCACTTAGGAGCGATTTCTTACTCTGAAACGCTTAGTCAATACAGGCCCTGATCACAGCAAATTTAATTTTCCTAAGTTTCAAACCATTCAGTGGCTCAGTGTGTTCTGTGAATCACTGAGTCATTTCTTCTTGGAAGAGTTCACTTCAAACAGAATAGAAATGGTTAATAATAAGATAAAGACGATCATTTAGAATAACCTTTTTTTATCACACAGTTTTAACATATTGTTAATCTTGTTACCTCTTACCTTAAAGAACTCTTTTCCATGGTTAATCAGCAGGTGGTCAGAGCGAGGTTTATTTTTGCTGTAGAGAGCATAGAGACCAAAACTCTCTTTCTGGATTTGAGAAAGATGCAAGTCTCAGTGGAGAGAGACAGACATAAATAACATGGTGGCTTGAGAGGGCAACAATGTGAATGCTGAAAACCATTTTTAGGAATCTGTGTTTGTACTGCATCATATGCAAAGAACTTACTTACATGTCGTAGAAAACATCGTCCCACACGAAAAGGGTGTCTTAGGCAAAGTTCAAGCTCTTTGAGAAAGTGGTGTTGATGGAACTCTCTGAGTTTTTCTAGATTTCCAAAGATGCTTCCCCTTTGTCCTCTCAGATCTTGTGGTACATCTTGGCGCTCAAGTTCTGGGAGGTAGTGCTCCATAACATAGCCCAATGCTTTAACATATTCTCTTTCTGTCTGCAACAGCTCTTCCATGATGTGCTGCAATTTACTGTCAAGTCAACATCATAACATTAAGAGTCAAATATTTTTATATTTTAAGGTCATGCATTGCATTATTTTGTTCGACTGTGGTGCAATTTTCACAATTTTGCCTCTGTACACTATGACAGTGGATGAAAGAAAGAAAAAAAAATAATAAAGAGATCACAGAAACTTTAGGAGGGGCCAATCAGCAATTTGGTATGTCCTTAAAATGAAGGAAATAGATTGGCAGTTCCAGAAGGCTATATACAGGCCGCAGGCTTATGTAGGCTTTACATTATCTTTATTGATGAAAAAAAGAGGGTGTGACTTCTGACAGAAGTACCAGAATGAAGTGTATAATTTCTGCTCAGATTCAGTCAAATGCTTTCCAAATGGCAGAGTCAATTATCAGTCCTCAACCGAATTAGGCATTCTTTTCACTTCTTTTTCTTTTCACCCACAAACAAGCAACAACTGAAAGCTGGCTGCCTTAAAGATCTGGCAAAGCAGATATGTCCAAGGGTTCCAGACTTTAAATCCTTCACATTGACTGCAAAGGATTTGCATCCAAATATAAAAAATTACTATTATAATTATATTTTGTCCAAATACTTTTGAGTAATAAAAAATGAGGGCTTTGCACACTATACACTAATTCCTTAATGCAAGTTAATGCAATATTTTGGGGGAATCCATTAAATTATAGGCTACAATTTTAGCATCTTGATTGCTCTATTTAAAATCCATTGTGATAGTGTGCATATACGTATACATTTCATGATATGGAAATGGCGTCACTGTCCAAATACATATGGACCCGACTGTACAGTATGTTAAACGTAATGGTTTTAAAGTGACTGATAATAGCTCAACCCAGTTATACAAGGATATGATTTTTACATGATGTGCTCAAGTACTCTTTATCCCACCTTTATTATAGCAGTATAAATCCCTAAATGGAATAATTCTCCTGTGTGATATTGTTATGCTCTCTGATTGAAGCCCACAATGTCTGGCCATATAATCATCAACATATGTTTACTTATAAACAACATAAAGCTGCATAACGGTACTTGACATCCTTACTCATTATAAATGAAAACAGAGCACAGTCAGTGAGCGTATACTGAAAACAAATGGGATCCTGCTTCAAGTGTGTACAGATGTTGCTCTTGTAAGTTGAACAGGATTACTCACATTAAATTACTGCTGTTCTCCAGTTCTAAGGCAGTTTTGTCTGAGTTAAACTTCAGCCTGTCTGGAGTTACAGGGTCTCTAGAGGGGTAGCCAGAGTTTTTATCATCCACGTAGATCCTGCTGCTTTTCTCTTCCTTTATCCAGCCCTGTCTTGGGCTAGACACACTAGAGCAAAAGCTTTCTTGCCGAGATATTTGAGAGTCTTGGTCATCCATAGTATCTCTGGGATTAGCTGAAATATCCATTTGGATCCATTCTAGTTTCATATTGGAATAGTCTGAGCAGAAGCTGTCTTGATGAAATGCAGCACATTCTCTATCAGCTAGCATCATACAGGGTTGGCTGATCGATGTTTTTTGGCACACGGATAATGGAGGCCCAGTTAACATAGCACTACAGCTTCCCTCACTATGGGATCGGCCCAATGCTCGATTCCTCTCACCCCGGCCAACAAGGTCAGCATTCCTGAGATCAGTCTCACTATGGTGTTCACGGGAGGCCTTTAGTAACTGAGAAGTTAGGTTCCTTCCTAATGCTGCACCTTTGTGATTATTTACAATTTTATCCCTTGCTTGACTGTCTTGATTCTGTGTATGTCTATGAGATTCACTCTGGTGACACTGGGCATTAATATTTCCCTGGGAGCAGCTGTTTAGGCAGGAAGAGGGAGTTGGGAAAGAAGCTTTATCATCCGCCAACATTATTTCATCCTTCTTCTGAAATCTTGGAAGCTTTTGCTTTCTATCAAACTCGAGCAGCTTCTCCTCCAGTCTCTGTTTGACATCCTGGCACACTGAACGAGCCTCACTCCACACACGGACCACTTCGTGATGTGTCTCAGTCACACCATTACGCTTCTCCTCCTCAAATCGCTCAGGTGAAAAGGCTTTAAATCTCTCCTGAAAAGATTTCAGCTTGCTTATGTTGGCTGACTCTGGGTAGCAGCTCACATCCATGTGTTCTAGATAGTAACTGCATTCTTTGGTAAGAGCAAAGGCCTGATAAATGAAGATGTATTAGAATTTGTTGAAAAAAACATTTGTTTCTACTTAGCATTTTTATTCAACATTATATTATATGGTAAACATTGTATTATAAGGTATACACAGTATAAGGTTTGTGCTAACCTGGTCACAGAAATAAAACAGATGGATAAATGCCTCCAGGACAGACTTGCGCTGTTCAGCTTGCAAAATGAAAGCTGCCAAGTTGGTTTTGAACTTTGTCATATGTATATGGAAAATGTTAGTCTCGGGATAACATGTCCCCTGGATCTTTCTCTCCACATCGTTCGTCAATGACACGGTTTTTTCTTTTCTTTCCTTAACAAAAACATATATAGTTTGTCGTAAATGTGCATGTTCTGCATTACATTTTCTTAGTTACAGGTAAAATGTCAAACCAAATACATTTCTAATAATGCCTTAGTGAATTCTGAAAGTTTGAACAGACAGCTAAGTTTCTATAAAAACAAACATTCACCCAAAGCCATAATTCACATTATATACCATATTCAATTAGAATATTTAGTGGATAGTAATCCTGTGTAAGCCAAGCCACTACAGTACATGATTTATGTTGTCCTTAGTATGTGCATTCTCATTAATGTATGAATGAATGTTTGGATCCATTTATTCTACCTGTGCTTGAGTGATAACAGCATTAATGTCTGCAAGTCTTTGTTCCAGTGTCTCCCTGGTTTCTTCTGCTGGGTTGAGGTCCTTCTGCCATCTCTTAGCCTCCTCTTCAAACCACTCTCTGCTCTGTGAATGAAATTGATTCTAGATAAGAAATTCTTTTTTCTCTATTAGGTGAGATTCTTTATTTATCTGCATTATTTTGATGGTAAATTATCATCATGCTCAAAGAAGGTAATATAAAAATTACAGAGCATACATTATATCCAAGCAGGAACTCCAACATAGATAATTTTTGAAAGTTAGAATGACTTTGATAAAATGACATTGGGATAATGTTGAATGAATAACCCCAAAAAACACTCCAAAACAACAGAAGATCAACTTTTACTTTTTACATTTTTGCTGCTTAACATCTGTTTCCATAATGTTTCGACTGCATTTGAATCTGTGGTCCCTTAATTGTAAAACAATTCATAAATCCTGGTTGGCGAATGGGATGAACACAACAGTTTCCCTCATGCATGAAATGTATCTCGAAGGTGGAAAATTATTGAATAATATTGCTCATGATTTAGGCATGCCAAACTCATACACTGCAACTACACTGTAATTTCCAGTATCTTCAGTATTGTAGTGTAATATGGTTTTTGCACAATGTTCAACCTGCACAGAACAGAACAGATCTTTCACTAAGGTGGATTTTTTGCTTTCAGATGCTTTAATTTACTCTTTTGGTAAACTGCATTTATCCAGAATTTATGACTTGAAGGTGTTATTACATAGCGTTCATTGTTACCAAAGAAAATATGTCCTTTACCAGCCTCAGTGGCAAGGCTTCTGTTGGACCAGTGGTAAGACTTCAGAGCGCTAGCTGCTAAGACCAGGGTTCAAGTCCTACTCAGGGTTTTGGCTTAGTTGCAGAAAAGAAATAAAAACTACTATCAACATCATGAGTATTACACGTGTGTAATATCACCCCAACAAAGACTGTTCTCTCTGTTGCTGTCAGGAAACACTTCCAACTTCCTGAAGGCCAAGACTGAGACTGAAGAGGAGCTTCTTCCCACTGGTTATTCAGGCGCTTAAACAGAACACCACAGAAGACTAAACAAATCAGATTTGTTTTTATTGCCTTCACACAATAAACACAAACACCCTGCACCATTTCTGCTTACACATCAGAGTTAGGATGTAGCACATTACTCGCTATGCTGCACATTTTTACACTGCTCACTGCAATCATACTGCTGCTGTCCTACTCACCCAACATACTGTATGTGTACACTTCTATATTCTTATATTTCTATACCTTACAGTTTACAATTTCACTTCGTACATTTGAAAATCCTATGTAATTTACCTATTTTAATTTAAAAAAAAATTTTTATTCATTATACTGAATTCTTTCTATTTTAGATCACGGGCAGTCGAATAATCATTTCACTGCATATCATACTGTTGTGTTTCAGTTAGGAGATTAAATGCATAAGAAATGCATAAGAACTGTTGCATTGTATAGATGTTAGAAATGACACTTTGTTGGCTTGGTTTGTTCTAAAATCAACCTAAAACCAATGGTATTCCAGTGTCTCTAACTTTGCCAAATTAATATGAACACATTTTGACAACCAAAAATTCTTGCTGGGAAATAACAAAAAAATATTTAGCTCTACAATGTTGGTATCTCACTGTGTTAAGTTGTTCCTCTGTCTCCCGCAGGAGGAGCACATGATCTAGATGCTGCTGTGATTGATTGGACCTCATAACCAGAGTGTGGACTCCTTCTTCAACCTGGTTATACAGACACATCACAGCATCCATTGAGGCCCTGTAAAAGAAATAGCAAGGTTATACCTTTTCAAAATACTTACTTAAATATAGTACTTTGTCACACTAGCAAAATAGGACAATAGGATGAAAAAAAGCCTACCTGTAGTCTTCAGAATGAGTAAATCTACATTCTTCCTTCCGCATTCTGGCTATTATAGCACCACCATCCCTCTGAAGCGTGACCATATGTGTATCTTCAAGTACCTGCTTCATGGCACTCTTCTGTTCTTGGCTACACTTCCTTACATCCTGTGGCATTGGGTTGGTTAGATACATTTTTATTGTAGACTACATTTAAAAAAAATAACTACGTATGCACTGGTACCTCTGCCGTTTCGGTTTTCTTGTTACTGTTCAATTTTCTTATAGCGCTCTGTAATAACAAGACTGCTCCTTGAAGGTCCATCTCAAAGAGGAACAATTTCTGTGGTACACACAAACACAAACACACACATTAGATTTGAATAAATTTAATCCATACATTGTCATATATGACGCTTTATACTGTATACAGGGTTGCAAGGACTGCAAATACTGCATGATCTTGGGTTATTTTGATGTGTTGTGATGCTGTCATTTCCTTTAAATATACACTCTAAATAACAATGGTAATAGTAATTATAACAGTAATTACATTAATATTAATGATAGGATAATAAATGGTACTGTCATTACTAATCTAACAGTATTACTAGTAATATAATAACAAACAAATCAGATCCATAGAGCCCCCACCATGCAACCCACAGCACCCAAAGGATATGCCACTAACATCCCAGTGCCAGACACAACAGGCCACCATCAGATGTTTTGTTGGGCCAGAGCTGCCATTATGGCACAATATTGGATTTAATGTTTTTGCATTTTAATGTTATGGCTGATCACTGTACATCCAATAAAGGTAGTAAATCAGGTCAATAACAATTAATGTTAATTATTATTACAGTACTGGGCCAAAAATCTAAATCACCCTGTGTATTTTAGTACAAACACTGTTATACGTCATTTAAACAATTTGTTTGTTTAAACAATTGTTTAAACAATTTAAACAACCTCTCTGTATATCAATAGCTGTATTCCTGAAAAAGAAAGAAGCCACTTGAAAAAAGGTCATTCAGTGACATAAAAGCAACAAGATGATGGCATTGCAAATCACCATTTGTAGAAGATTTCAAGAGCAATAACATAGAAGCCATACCACAAAACATAAACCCAGCAATAAGAATCAGAAAGCCAGATTTGAATATGCAATATAGAGACAAACCACAAAAGTCCTTGGAACCAAGATGAACCTTTTTCGAAGTAATGGAAAGACACAAAATGTGGGAAAATAAAGGATCTGATAATAATCCAAAACATTCAACCTCATTAATCAAGTATGGTGAAGGAATTGACTTTATTTGGGCTTGGACAGCTGCTTCTGGAACAAACTCACTAATATTTATTGATGATGTAACTCATGATAGCAGCAGCAAAATATTTTTTTAAGTCCAAAGAAGCATTCTCTAAATCTCTGCCAATTTATAGAGAACTGCATCTAATATATTTGGGATGCATTTCATTTTGTAACAAAACAATGACATACACTGCAAAAACACTTGACAGAAAAAGTAAAGAGATTTTGATTGGCCAAGTCAATCATTAGATTATACAGTACTGTAGCTGATAGGGCTGCACGATTTGGGAAAAATGTCACATTGCGATTATTAAGGTCAAAATTGCGATTTGCGATTGCG
>JAQMYL010000036.1:17001365-17012154 GCA_030014365.1 Clarias pachynema
ATCCAACTTCTTTTGCAATTACCTTTTGAGGCTTTCCCTCCTTATGGAGGATGTCAATGATGGTTTTCTGCACAACTCGGGTCAGCAGTGACCATGTGACCATGTGACCTCTGTACTGCAGCCCTGTCAGGGAGACAAACTCATTCCTCTTGATAAAATCTTATATGACTCATCTCATGTCAGGGTAATGCAAATCAAAAACTGGTGGTTAAACAGAGGTAACATAGTTCCAATTTTGGGCCAGTTTTCAGCATTAAGTAGATACCACTTAAATATCACAATAATTTTAGGATTTTCCATTGTGTTTTCCATCCATTTTACACTCACAATGTCTAGAACAGCCACTTTGATCAAACTAAATGGTTTGGTTACATGTTTTCTATAATATATGGAATAAACATGTCAGGATCTCAAGCAATAATAAACAGCTGCATCTCAGATTCTCAACCAAATATTAAGACACTGAGGCATTATTAATCCTACATGGTGGCCCACTGCATTCTGAGACAAGCCATCCCCATTTAGGTTCTGTAATTACATTGTTGGAAGGACATGCATGCTTTAATTGAATTACTGCAGAAAAAGTCGGTGAAGAGAAAATGATGAAAACAGATGATAAAACAGACCAGGGATAACTGTGTAGATAAATGCATCATGCTTCAGCATAGGTCCTTCATTTAATATGTACAGTTGTATATTGTTACATTAAAAACTGTACAATGGCACACCATATTGTTCTGCTTTTTTGCTGGAAAGCTGAAATAATTCAGTTTGAATTATACTGAATGAATGTGCTAGTAGAGGGGAGCTCACGTAGGCTTGATTTAGTAGTTAGAAAGTCAGAGCGCTATAAATGGAAGGAATTCTAGGAGGTAACAGTTCTTCCCTTCAGCCTTTGCAAGTATCTACTGTACATACAAGAAAGCATATTTCTGTATGCATCTAAAAATGTATTAAAAGTAAACATTGATATTTTGATCATACTGTAGCTGCTAATCATAAGAGGAGCCCATTACTATTTCACACCTACCCTAACTACTTTATACTTCATTCAAGAAAACATCCAAACATATGATAGGAACATAACCAAATACAAAACATTATTCTGGAATAAGCAGGTTTAATGTTCTAAACACAAAAAATAAATATGCAATATGAATTTTTAAGAGGGCAGAAATTAAATTCACTGCACAAACAAATAAACAAAAACCTACAACAAATGTTCAGTGCTCATTCACTCATCCTTAATAACTGTCTGGTCATGACTGTGGTGCTTTAAATTAGGATACCAGTTTATGAATGTCTCATGATGTTTAAAATTTTATTTTAAAAACTTTGTGAGCTGAGGGCACAATTTTTTTTAATTATTATTCAAATACTGGTAGATATATGAATATTTAAAATGACAAACAGATATAGACAAGGAAAATGGCATTGCATTACACCCCTAATACCTGGAAAGTTTAAAGTTATAATGAAAACTAGGTATAAGGAATAAGCAGGGACCACCAGATGTGGTTTAAAAAATTGCAAAGGAAGTGCAGACATATATAAAGGTTTTAAAATTATATATATAAATATAAATAGATTTTGGAGTCAGCATGGCAATACATGAATTTCCACATAAAAGGATCAGGCTACATCACTAAATAAATTTTTCCCCACCTCTAGTGAAAACACAGGCTAATATTTTAATCTTGGATTTAAATTATTACTATTTACAACATAAAAACATATGATGTGCAGCCGGCCATGACTCCTGAACTTGACTGTGAGTCTTAAACTTGGTTGATAAATCATTGTATAATATTCCTGTAGCAGGGTATGGAACCTGTTTCATCAACTGAAGCATGACTAGTCACTTTGGCATAATTAATAAGTGTCAATAAAATCTCCACCATGCACCATACAGGACACTGACAACAAAGGCATAGGCGCGCGCACAGCAATCGCAATTAAAAATAAATATCTACATAATCTACAAATTACATGTATCACAGTTCCCATTTCTGAATTCAGTATGCAAAGTGGATACTGCATACAAGTGTGATACTGTAAATGATATAAGTTAATAAAAAACACTACTAAAGTTAAAATAAATTCAATGCAGTTCAGACATAAAGTAAGGCAACAGGTTGTCCATGTCTATGTAAAATCAGTAACATCTTATACCAGTCTAACCAACAAGCTTTTAAATCACCATATCTGTAAAGCCGAACTATAGACTACAACCAGACACCAACAGTAAAAGCAAAACCAGTTGACATACCATTTTGGTGATATTGTCCAAATGTTATCCAGCTGTCATCTTTGTTTACCCGTGCAGAAATTGGCTTCGTTTTGCACTAAGGCTTATATCCACAGAAGACATATCTGCATTGCTGTCCAGTTTGGAAAAGGTTCTTTGTTTTGGTTGAAGCAACTCACTGCCATTCTACAGCACAGCAGCAAAAATTTGCTCCAAGCCAGAGAGCCTAATTCCTGGTTTGGTACTCTTGCTTCCTGACTAGTTTTCCAGGGAGGGGGGGGGGGAGAAAGAGAGAGTTGGAAGGAGGGGAAAATAGAGAGGGGGAGGAGAAAAGCTTTCTCTAACAGAGGAAATCCCCCCTTAGGTCTTTTCATACTTTTCCCGCAGTGCCAGTTCTAGACTTCATATCCATCCCACACCTCTACCCCCCCACCAGCTCTGGAGAACACACACTTACACACACATGCACTCATGCGCACTCTCTCTCTCTCTCTCTCTCTCTCTCTCTCTTTCTTTCTCTCTCTCACACACACACAAACACACAGTTAATTCTTGGACAAAAAGACCACTGAAGAGCCACTGAACTTTTTCATTTCTTCTGTTCAGCTTCTATTCTCACTCTAAGCCCCTTTCTCTATCTCGCTCACCCACTCACACACATTTAAACATCAGTGGGAGGGAGAGAGACAGAAACAGACAGAGTGAGAGAGAGAGCAAGAGAGAGAGAGAGAGAGAGAGAGAGAGAGAAAGTGTGAGTGAGACAGAGAGTGAGAGAGAGAGTGAAAGACAGAGAAAGAGAGGGCAATAACGAGTGCAGACCCCTTGGAATGTACGGGTTACACCCTTCTTGAACAGAAACACACAGACAGATACTATGGCTTTTGTGAGTGGATAATGTTTATATGCTCTGTAGTTTTCAGTGATTCTCACTGAGGAATGTCCATGGCCTACATACCCAACAAATAGTTTAAACTGGACTCTCTCACTCAGCCTGTCCTCTTTCGTTCTGCTTGCCTCATTAGATCTGTTTCTCTCTCTCTCTCTCTCTCTCTCTCTCTCTCTCTCTGAACAACAGGTTGTTGCAGAAGTGAGTATTCAAATGAGCAGCAAAGAAGCTCACATGAACAAAGTTTTGGGCATAAATTTGTAAAAACTTCTCCAAAAAGTAGCACTCATCTATCCCAAAGTTCTCTCTCTCTTAAGGTCTTGCTGTTTTTACTGTAAATGATCTAATAGTCTTCTAATATAGTCTTCTAATATCAGAAGACTATAAATACAGCTCTTTACTTTTAAAAGATGCTTTTACTACAGTCTTAGATTGAAATTTTCAGAAACATACAGGGACAGGAAGAGATTTATGAAAAAAAATATGCATAAGGATACATTCCTAAGAAAAGAAAGAAAGCAGAAACAAACTGCTGGGTGCTGTTTATATTTTAGTGTCCGTCTCATATCCAGAAATGATAAAAGCTGGGCTGTTGATGCCAGATCAAAGAAGCATGATGCACCAGACATGTATTCTTAAGCCCAATCTTATCAAAACCAGATGTGGATCAAGAAAGGAAGGGATAAAAAGTAAGCATGCAGGGAAAGTGGTACAAAGAAGAACAAAGACACAGCAAAATCAAAATGGCCAAAGCAGAAATAAGAGCTAATAAAACCTGTCTACAGGATGAACAAGAAAGGATAAGATATCAGACAGTTTTGTGAAAGAGAAAGAGAGATTGTCAGATCTTGTTAAAGTGTCCAGTGAGAATGAGAAAGAAAGCGAGAGAGAAACAGATGTATCGAACAATGCTGTGGGTTGTGAGTGCAATGAGTTTTTGCCTTTAACACAAGAATCCTCACAAAGCCCATGGGTCATCCTCACTATTGAGCAGTTTCTTATTCACTCCTCTAAATATCACATGAAATATGGGTCAGAATGTTTCACACAACCAACACACATGCACAGTCTTCGGGCACAGTCTTAGGGCTCAGTCTCAGACGGTGGGTGAAATCACCCAGAGCCAGAGAGCCCCCATCCTGCACGGGGTGCCATTCCATCATAGCACACACTACAGTCAATTTGGAAATGTCAGTTAGCCTACTCTTTATGTCTTTGAACTATGGGAGGAAACCAGAGAACCCAGAGTAAATCCACCATCCGCAGGGAGAACTCCACGCACACCTGAAGGTTCAAGGCCACAGATCTAGCCACAGACACCATGTAGCCACATACAAACTTATTGGTTTCTACTATTTATATATCTGTGAGATTCCACATGAATAAAAAAAACACAACACACACAGTATCCACATGTAATCCTTTTGACATACATGTAAGTCATCCTACACAGATACCATATCAAAGTGATTACAACCTAAATCTAATCCCAGTAATTGAATAATCCATCTAAATCCCAGTAATCCATACAGATGCAGTGTGTATGTGTGTGTGTGTGTGTGTGTGTTTGATTAGTTTCAGTCTTAGTCAGATGCTCTGACCTCAAGGTTGCAATGTCAGAGCCTCTCCCCAGTTCCATATGTTGGATTCTGACTGGAAAAACAAGACATTAAATAGTTCACCTTTTTTTTTTTTTTTACTGAATTTGCAATATCAGACCATTAGGGTTGGAAGATTACAAAATGTACAGAAAAAGCATAAAAGGAACAAAAAAGTATGAGAGCTTGTTCAATAAAGATTAAATATAGAAGTATGTGGTACCTCATCCTGTTTGAATCTGTAACCTCTGCAAAGATTACTAAGAAAAAAAATAAAAAATGGTATTAAGGGCATTTTTAGTCCTGAACCTACTGTACAATGATCAGCCATAGCATTAAGCCCTGCCTAATAACCTGCCTAATATTGTGCAGGTCAAATGTATCTGAGTCCTTGAGGCATGGATCTCCACAAGATCTCTGAAGGGATATTGTGGTATCTGGCAGCAAGATGGCACCATTAAGTCGTGTAAGTTGCAAGATAGGTCTCAATGGATCAGACTTGTTGGACCAACACATCCCACAGATGCTAGAGTGGATTGACATTTGGGAATTCTGAAGGTCAAGTCAAAACCTTCACCTTTTTGTCATGATCCTCAAACTATTTCTGAACAATTTCTGCAGTTTGGCAGGGAGCATTAAGAGGCCACTGTCATGAAGGGATTCTGCTTCCATGAAGAGGTGTACTTGATCTGCAACAACATTAAGGTAGGTGGTAGGTCCGAAGAGCACATTCAGCAGAAAACATGAATCTCAAACATTTAAATTTCTAACTTACAATAAAGGAAATTGCAAATTTGAGATTTACAGTGCTGTTTATGAGCGTGTCGGTTTACAAAAACATGGCACAAAGCTGCTGTTTGTTTTGTCTCCTTTGTTATCAGCATATGCACATCTCTGCTAGAGCAGTGAATCAATCCAACAATCATGTCTCACTACCTGTCTCGCACGCACACTCTCTCTCTCTCTCTCTCTCTCTTTCTCACACACACACACACACACACACACACACACACACACACACACACACACACATTCTTATACACCCCCGACCCACCTTTTCACAAAGAAAAACATTAAATGTTCCATCTAAATGATTGACATGTAAAAACCCTTGTGCCTAAAAGAGACTTAAAAGTGGAATGTAAAATATTTCCATCCAATAGGAAAAAAAACAACATAACAGTAAAGGTTTACCTCAGGTATGCATTATCAATACCTGCTTGAGGAGCACATCTGGGCTATAGAAAGGAAACTTTCTACAGTGTGTGCATGCATGTGTTTGTGTGTGTTTTTGATTCTTTTGACCAATCATTTGAGATTCCACAGGAATTTACTAAAATGAAATAATCAACTCGACTCAACTCAATCAATCAGCCAAGTCAGCAGAATTTCCTGTAACTGCAAATTCATCTTGTATACGTTTTATTTATTTTGTTCTGGCCACTAGCTGTGTTGCAGATGCATTCCCAGGCTGAAAATTACTCACACTCCATCTGTTTCTCTTTAACTCATCTCCTCTCCATGAGAGCACAATATGAGGCTAAGCTTTAGGTCGGAGGCTTTTGATTTTAATAATGAGATAAATCTGTGAGGAGGAGTATAACATAAACAACGTCCGGATTTTAGTTTCACCCTAATGCGTTTTTGCTCTCACAGCTTCACAATTACTTTGATAGCATTAAAAGGACAGGGTAATTTCTGTTATGCCTATCATAGAAAGAGATATATTTAAGAGATCAAGTAGACGTTTCTATTAGTTTCTGTTAAAGACATTTCAACTATGTTAAAGTGAGACGTTTTAGTGTTTCTTGTCCTTACTTTGCACTCTAATGCAGGATCTGGTTAATCTGGAAACTCAGAAGCAGATGTTATGATGCTCTGGTTGGGTGCAAGTGCATTTCCGAGCTAGTGCAAAAGAACTTAGATAAACCACATAAGGGAATAACAAGAGTGCAGCAGATTAATCAGCTAACATAGTCAAGCCTCTTTCTAGCTGAGGCTGAGGACAATCTGTGTGTCTGGTGTAAGTGTATGAGTAAACTGTACAGTATGTGAGATATCAGACAGACAAGGAGATGAAGGCGGGCTGATTTATAGATTGTATTAAGGTCTTTTATTATGTATTGCTATGCCTTGAATGGATATTCTAAGATTTCGTTCAACCACTTTTAGCTTTGATTATAGCATGGTCATGTGGTGCCCAGGTCATGTGTGAAAATGGTTCCCCTGATCCTCTTTCACAATAGAAATCCTGGAATATGCTTGTGCCATTGGGGGAGAAAAAATCCACAGATGTGACAGGCACTATGAATGATGGGTGCATTCCCTTCTTACAGGTACCTTGATGCACCCATCACTCTGGAATAGGGTCAATCTAAACCCAGACTAATCAGACCACATAACCAGTTTTCTCCAAAGTCATTTTTATTCTGCAATTTGAAGCTTTTTATTCCAATTAGACTCAACAACAAGTGGTTTTCTTATGACCGCAAGAAAGAAAGGAAGGGATAAAAAGTAAGCATGCAGGGAAAATGGTACAAAGAAGAACAAAGACACAGCAAAATCAAACTACAGGACTCGGTTGTTTAGTCCCAGTCCTGTAGTCATCGCACTGTGTGTGGAAATGCATTAATTTCACTATTAAACATAGCTGTAATTTCTATTGTCAATCTTGTGATTACTGTCACAAGATTGACAATAGATCATGTTTTTTTCAGAACACCTTTCTTCTGTAAAATTTATGATTCAGCACTAGAGTTTTACAGGTTTTAATAATGGGTTGGACAATACTTAACCCAATCTTAGTAGTTTGAGCAATCTCCTCAGTTGTTTCTTTAGGTAGCATTTGAAATGTTCAGGAAAAATGTTTGAAGGAGTCCAGTGTTCATAAACTCTAACAGTATTCTGCATTCTGTTAAAGTGAAATATAACAGCTCTTTAAGGTTACATATTGTCTCTTTGTTTTATGTGTAACTCCTTCACACATAGTCTGATACTCACAGTCACATTCCTTTGTGGCGTTCTAGTCTAACCACTACTTTTGAATTATGAAAAACAAACATCCTCTCTCTCCCTCTCCCTCTCTCTCTCTCTCTCTCTCATAACAGATGTTTCCATGGGTTTCATGGTTTAGATGTGTGTAAAAGGTAAATGAAATTAAGTACAATGTAAACATCAGACAACAATCTAGAAACCCCCAGCACAGCAGTAGATCCTAAAGACATTGTACATTTCCTTTTCAGCTTACAGAGCATTAAAACATATTATGAAAGACCAAGGGACAAGAAAAAAAAAACATATACATTTGTGCTTTATACGCATTCATAATGAGCAAAGACAAAATATATCTTTTAATTGTAAATGTTTTGAAAATCAATATGACATATAAGGAGTATGTACGTTTTGGTTGATGCAGATGCAACTCATGCTTGTCACCAAATACTTATTTTCCACCATAATTTGCAAATAAATTCTTTAAAAATCCTACAATGTGATTTTTTTCTTATTTTGTCTCTCATAGTTGAGGTATACCTATGATGAATTACAGGCCTCTCTCATCTTTTTAAGTGGGAGAACTTGCACAATTTGTGGCTAACTACTGTAAATACTTTTTTGCCCCACTGTACCTTGACGCACCCATCACTCTGGAATAGGGTCAATCTGAACTCAGACTAATCAGAGAACATAACCAGTTTGCTCCAAAGTCCAGCTTTTTATTCCAAACATCTCTCTCTTTCCCTCTCTCTATGTGTGAGTGTACGTGTGTGCGTGTGTTTGCGAACTTCATGAATGGCTGCATTGAAACATGAGAAGTAGAACTGGATAGCTATAAGTAATCTACAGCAGACATCCCCAGGAAGAAGTAAAAACAAATGCTGTAACAAAATTTGTTAGAACAATTCCTATACCATTGTTCTTGCTTTTGGCATTGGACTAAGAATAAGCATGAGCACTCTGACCATTCTACATCCATGTTGCCCCAAACACCTTTCTATTGTGCTACAGTACCTCTTCTGTGGATTGGGCCAGTTATGCATGTGCATTTGTAAGCCTTGGCTCACCAAGTGTCTTTCTTTGGAATACTTTTGATAAGTGCTAACCACTGCACTTGGAGATGCTCTGACCCAGCCAGTCTTCTAGCCATCACAATTGGCACAGATCCTTTACACGCGCCCATTTTTCCTGCTCCAGCAAATTAAATTTCTGATAGAATTGCACAATCCGTGGATGCTTTTCCACTTGACCTCAGCACCTTTCATAAGTCTTGTTGGGTAATGTTCTTTAAGGCTCATTATTGCTTCAAATATGATCACAGTAGTTGGTCTGTCCACACTTATCTGGGATATGCTGTATTCAAGAGGAAAACGTAGGACTTAGTGTTCTGTGAGCTTTTTAACCACAGTCACAGCTTAGAAAATGAGACAGCGCCCTCTACTGCACAGTTAAAGCTATTGGTCTTGTATGAGACATAAATAGGGTCAGTTCAGGATGTAATATCCAACCATTACCTTTCTTGAAACAGCCCTAATATGTCAGCCCTAATATGTCAAAATAACACAAACTACAGCTGCGCAAAGATCTGTGCCTTTATAATAATTATGCAACTGACGTTTATCATAGTATTATAAAGGATTATGCATTAAACAAACTTTGATAACAGTCATGATTTAAGTCTGCTACCACCCATAACAGGAAGATGCCTGACTCACTGCACTGTCATTCTCCAATATAAGATCATTTATTTGGAGCCACTCCTGTACACTGAAATTCAATGAAACTCATTCACAAGTGTCTATTATAATACTACTGGGAGAGAGAGAGAGAGAGAGAGAGAGAGCACACATGGGTGTGTGTGTGTGCCTGCATGTCTAGACACAGTCACTATACACACCTGTGCTCCTCTGGTTGTTGAGGACATTGTAGAAAGACAACACAAGGTTGCAGAGCAAAATTAGCTGTGTAACATGTAACCCATTTTAAATGAATAATATCATGAATATGTAGATTCCTAGAATTATTTCTAAGGAACACAAGAAGGGCCTTATTGATTAGATATTACTACGTAATGATGAGCTATGGGTCACAGCACACCAAGCACAGGGCCCAGCAGGGAAAGAGCCCAAGGCCTCCAAACTCCCCAGATCCCAGTCCAATTGTGCACCTATGGTAAACACTGGACAAACGAGTCTGATTCACAACCCAGCAACCCACAGCACCCACTGGATACTTCTGCCAATATCCTGGTGTACCCAGCACAACCGCAAAGGTTTTATGTATTAATGCCCCAAGGGGTCAGAGATGCCCCGGTCGCACTTTGAAACCCAAATCCTACAGTAGGTGGATATAATATGAATGTTTTTAATGTTATGGCTGCTCAGCTGACCTTGCGCAGTGAAAGATGATGTCAGGTCAGTGCAGCCATAAAGTGGAAACATGAAATGAACATACAGTGATACTATGGAGCTGCGCTGCTTGAATTTTAAACATTTTAAATTTGGCCACATTATGGCAGTGTTGGAAAAGGGGAGGGATTTAGTCAACTGGATTGGTATGCTTTACACATTGTATATTTGTGTCAAAGGCGTATAAGACTCATTTTGTTGGACTTAAGAACAAATCTGACTTACAAAGGTGCTCCAGGAACGAACCTCGTTCGTAATTAGGGGTCAACCTGTAATCTGTTCCCTTGCCCTATCAGTTGAGGAAAAAGTCGCAAGACTTTCTCTCCGAATCACGAGGGGGACGTACTGTAATGGAGTCACCTGACCTGTTTAAAAGGGAAGCTGCTTCACTCCATTGTCGTTTATACACATAAGTCGCCATTTCTTTCCTGTCTCTTTGAGGATACATCAAAATTGGACTACTCACCATTGCTCCCGGGTTGAATTGTAAAGTTGGTGAGGCCAATACAATACTCCCACACCCCAACATGCACACACTCACACAGTATACAGGACATGGGACTATACAGTACATCCATTCAGGGGCGTAGATTTAGGGTGGACGGAGGGGATGTGTCCCCACCAATATCCTCCGACCATTGAAATGTCCCCACCA
>JAQMYL010000036.1:17036557-17056284 GCA_030014365.1 Clarias pachynema
ACACTCAGAAATCATACAGTATATATATATATATATATATATATATATATATATATATATAATTCTTACATTATACTCAATTATCCTGACCTAATCTATCCTTCTCTTATCTTGAGTTTCAAAGACTTTTTATATATTACCTGAGATCTGGTCTTCATACCCACTGGGTTCACATAATCTTTGCTAATATAATTAAAATATGGACTATTGTTCCCTCAGTTCTTTCCTTTGACATAATTAAAACCAAACAGACAGAATGATTGGAGCCTAATATCCTCCCTGCTGCCATCAAATTAATGTGAATATTTCTACTAGGTGGTGACAATTAAATTCCATCTTATTAATCTGTCAGTACGGACAAGAAATTACCAACTGGAACAGTAAAACTAATAATTTCCTTTTTTTTTTAAGTTAAAAAACAAGGGAAGTGGTTGCTCATTGGTTTATGCTCTGGGTTACTGATCAGAAGGTCAAAAGTTGAAGCCTTAGCACCACAAAGCTGCCACTGTTAGCCCCTTAACCCTCTCTGCTCCAAGGGCAGTGTATCATGACTGAGCCTTTGCTCTGACCCCAGCTTTTTTTTCTTTCTTTTTTTTTAACGAGCTAGGATATGCTTTATAATATGCTGATAATTAAATAAAATGTATGTACTGTATGAATGTGGCTTCAGTGGGGTTCTTGTATAGCATTTCTATTTATTCACAGGACACTTTCTAATGCTATGTTGTCTTGAAATAAAGAAGGATAGTTAAAACCTAATATTTGTAGTTCAGAGAAAAAGCTTGTACATTACCATTTTTATTAATTCCTTCTTCCTCAGGGAAGTGCCTTTATCGTGGTTGTCAAAGCAGCAGATCTGGAACATATCCTGGTAATACTGGGTGTGAGGCAGGAGTACACCCTTAATGATGTTTATAAGGTCTACAGTTTTATGAGCTTTGTTTTTTGCATTTGTAAATGTCTTTCCAATAAGCAGAATATAAAGAAACCAGCGGTATCAGAAAAGGTCATGAAGGCTCTATCAATCCTGTCCAGCCAGATCAATACCGCTTGCACATATTTACTGAAGCTGAAGCTGACCATGCTCTTGTGATGCTTGATAGGACGTATTTATGTACCTCAGCATCAAGTCATGTTGCACAGACCTTTCTGTCTTTCTTGTGCTTTTTTTGCAAACAGGAACAGCTACATTATTGATACTTTTTTATTGAGTTCAAAAGACTAAACATAAAATATAATTTTCAGTAAAATGCCTATGAGTAGAGAATGTCTCCCACTGCCATTCCCCTGGTTTTTCTCAACTCTCTCTCTCTCTCTCTCTCTCTCTCTCTCTCTCTCACACACACATGCACATTAGTCTGATAGTCTAAAGAAATCAGTCATATCAATTTCAGGTTTAATATATCCTGTCCATGTACAGTGCTTTTTTATGAAAAGAGTCGTGTGAGAGGTGCAGATCTTTATTAGCTTCACACTGGTGGTAAGATATATTTTGGTTGGCCCAAAAGTTTGGATGTTTTTTATTTATTTATTTATTTATTTATTTTTATATGAAGTGTGATATTTTTCTTTTTATTCCAAACCCAAGATGGCTTTAAAATTAATAATACAGTATGATTTTACATATCCAGATCTAACACCACTTGGCTTTTTCTTTGGGGTCTGGAGTCAGTAGGCAATCAGAATTGGTCCAGAACAATCATTGCACTAAAGGAGAGAATCGTCAGTTTATATTGACGTATTGGACACTAATCGTCACTAATACATTAAGAAATATTAATTGTCCAAGTGTTTAGTGTCCCTGTCCCTGTGCACAAGTCAGAGCATAATAATTTAAGCATTTCCTGTAATTTATACTTTTAAATGCATTTTTTGTCTATGGATCCAGACTTTCACCCTGTCACCATGATTACCAATTTGACCATTAAAATTCTTTTTGTGATGGACATTTGTCAGTAGTTATCATCAGTTGAAGTCAGAGATGTCCAGTTGCTGTTTCTATTTTTTTGGGGTGGTTTAGTTTTTTTTTTTTTGAGTCTCTGTAAGATTGGAGGGTCAATAACCAATAGACACCAAACACCAAACCTATAATAATGACTCCAAACCTAAAGGCAAGAAATAGACACAAAAACATTTTAGTCACTTTTTTCCCTGTAGTGCAAAACTAACTCTGGGACACAAGCAAATTGTGATGTAATTATCGATTGATCAAGACTGCTGGGAGATGAAATTCAAACAAGAGTCTCTCTCTCTCTCTCTCTCTCTCTCTCTCCCACACACACACACACACACACACACACATACATACACATTGTTCTATATTTGAATGACCTTACAGTAGTTCAGGTAAGAGGCCATTTCATCGATGAAATGTGGAAGATGATACCAAATGAGTTGGCAATATGAATATTGTTGTCTTTGCATGATGCATAACCTCTATTAATATAAGGCTAGTTTTAATAGAAGGTCATTCAACATTTTATGTTTACTGAAGTGCATTTGTCATTTGTGGATCAGTCAAATGATAGAGTGAGAGAGAGAGTGAAAGAGAGAGAGAGAGAAATAATGTATGCACTATTCATTTAGATTTCATTAGTGTTTTAGGCTGTCTACGGTATTGTCAAAAGTGTGAATAATTGAAACTGTAAAAATGCCAAGTAGCCCCTCCTCATGCCTGGAGTTGTGTGTTTATCTAATCAGTGTCAGAAGTAGAATCATGCGTTGTGTATACGAGGGAAGACATATTTGTCTTTTGCTAGTTGGAAGGAGAGAAGTAGGGTACAGAGACAACGAAGTGATGGAGGCAGGATGCAGGAAAAACAAGATATAAGATAAAAAAATTAAAAGGGAACAATTAGTGATAAAGGTAAAAGAAAGGAATATATCGAGGAAGAAATAATAAAAGAAACAAAGTGAAGAAGTGACGAAGAAAGAAGGAAGAAAGAAAGGAATAATGATTATTATTAGAGAATAGTCCATTCAAAAACTTCAGTTATTGGCTACTTGATTCAGCCCATCTGTCCTCTTTAAGGAGGTACTTATTTCTAAAATGCACTTAGATGAATTGAGCAGAAAGGAAATAAGAGGCATTTAGAATAAGAATATAAAGCAGATAAGGATATAAGGATAATTCACTTTTTATTGTTCACTGTAAAAGGCAGAAATTGCAATTAATGTTTCAATAATATGAATATTATAATAAAAAAATACATAAATACAAGCGAAAAAGAATTATGAAATGTTAACCCTTGATTTAGACCATTCAATTACAACATGATTATGGAATATGGAAAGTGAAGAGGTATGCATTATTTTATTTAGGTTAAAATAATTAACATTCCCACAATGTGATTCATGGTTTAATCATGTTTAAATTACGTTTAATTCAGTATGTCACATCAGCGATCAAGGAAAATACAAGGTTTCCTTAAGTCCTCCTGTGCTGATTTCGTTTCCTTGCTTCAGTGAAGGGTGGAACAATGAAGGGAGGAAGGGAAAAGAAAATGAAACGGGGAGGGGACAATTTAGCACACAAAGAAGCATCCAGACCATAGCGGGTAGCATTAATGTACATTCATCACTTCATACCCTGACAGTGATTATTAGAGGGTAGACCCAAGTTGTGAGTAAGCTGAAGGAGTATACTAAAAGTCCCAATTAAGCTGTCCAACACATACACACACACACACACACACACATACACACATACACACGCACATGCATCAATAGCAGAATAAAGGTATGGGTGGATGTGTGTGTTATCTGACTAGTACTAACAGATTGCAGACAGAAAGTGTCTTTGGACAAGATGGCTTGGCATTTCGTCAATGTAATCACTGCTGAAAACACACACGCACACACACAGTGCAGGAGCATTACATGACACAGACAGGGTAGCACGCAAACTGCCACCACATGAAATGTGAACAGAAACACAACATCCATCCATACACAAACAGAATTTAAGTCAGGAAGCCTCAGCTGTGTGATGGGTTTTATCACTTCGTTTTCATTTGATAGAGAAGGCTGATAATTAAACCTCTTTTTTGCCTCATTTACAGCCATCAAACAGTAATACGGCGACGCAAATCACATCCAAATCTCAGTTCCCTCATGCTTCATTACATCTTTATTTGAATGGCCGAGCATTGTGCTTGTTTAATGACAGTCTTTTTGTTTTAGTTTTTTAATCAACTTTTGAAGGTGAACGTGCATATTAGGAGTTATGAAAAACTGTTCGTCATAAGGTTTTAGTTTTCACAGACAGCAGGTTAAACCTGACACCCCTTCTATCTGCTCATTTAATTTACAACGTTAAGTATGCAGTCTGCTGCCCTTCTCAGGAAGTGCTGAACAGCAGAGAGGTCAAAAGGGCTGTGAAATATGATAATGACTACAGACTGAGGTGGGATGTGAGATTGTGTTTCTGACCCTGGAAACTCTATTGCATTGTTGTGAGCGGTTGGGGTAATTTGTCACTTAATGGGAAGCAGTTGTCCCATGATGACAGGGAGAAAAAAAACTTTCAAAAAAGCCTACTTTTACATGAAAAAGTTTCATTACTGTTATACAGGATCAGGTTAGTGCTAGGTGGAGGTATTTAGTTACAGTAATACACAATTACTGTTGAAGGAATAAATAAGCTTGGAGGGATAGAGTGTGATTTCCTGCATCAGTAGTGACTCCCCCACTTTTATCCCTGCTTTGTCAGACTAAATTTAAAAAATGCATTTTCTATGGTTAGTAAGTCTACCAGTATTTAAAAGATATTACATAATCTACCAAGTAAAGCAAACCAGTAGACCTATGCAAGAACTATACAATAGAGTTCGATGATAGTGATTCACACTATTAATTACGTTTTATAGTTTATTGTTGGCATTGGGGATGTCACAGTGGTGTAGTGGTTAGCACTGTAGTCTTGCACCTCCAGGGTCCGGGTTCGATGCCTGTCTCTGTGTGCATGGAGTTTGCATGTTCTCCCTGTGCTTGGTGCGTTTCCTCCAGGTACTCTGGTTTCCTCCCACAGTCCAAAGATATGTAGATTAGGCTAAATGGCGTTCCCAAAAATTGCCCGTAGTGTGTGAATGAGTATGTGTATGTGTGTGTGCCCTGCGATGGATTGGCACTCTGTCCAGGGTGTACCTCGCCTCGTGCCCTAAATCTCCTGGGATAGACTCCAGGCCTCCCACGACCCTGGATACAAGACTAAGCGGTATAGACGATGAGTGAGTGAGTTTATTGTCGGCACGGTGGTGTAGTGGTTAGCACTGTAGTCTTGCACCTCCAGGGTCCGGGTTGATTTCTGCCTCTGCGTGCATGGAGTTTGCAATTTCTCCCTGTGCTTGGTGGGTTTCCTCCAGGTACTCCGCTTTTCTCCTAAGTTTCCTGGCATAGGCTCCTGGCCCCTCCCACAACCCTGAATACAGGACTAAGCGGTATAGATGATGGGCGAGTGTTTTTATTGGTAAATGGTTTTAACAGCCATTGGGTAGGAGTGCAAATGTGGAGTGTAGCATATCAGGGAGCCGCCGTCACCCTCAGCTTACTCATCAGGGACAAACTCAAACTCTTTTCCGTATTTGTTGATTCTGTAAAGGCACTTTAAAAGCTCAATTAAATAAAACTGAATTGAGTTACTTTATAAATATTACATATAGAATTGTTTAATTATTGTTTGACTGGTAATAACTGGTTTTGCATGATATTAGATGGCCTTAATGAAGTCAGTGTTTTGTCACTGCAAACTGCCAAAAAAAAACAATCTTACGGTTAAAATTTTCTTTTCTACCATGTTTAAATTTGAATCGGAGTAAAACTTATACTTAAACAAACAGTGCGTACTTAAAAATCCAAAAATACATTAAACAAACCTACTCAAGTATGTGTGAAATCAAGTAAATCTCCTGAGCATTAAAAACTGTTTTTCATTTTCATTAGCTATTTAAAAACATCATTCATTTTCTTTTCGATCTATTCCATACATTTTCTTTTTCTTCTTTCCTTTGCTCCAAATTTCTGGGCCAGATCTTTAAAACTAATTTAATAAATAACTACCTTGGGTTGTATGGCAGAACATATTGTTGGTGCATCTAGAGTCAGGTGTCCTGAGCTCCAGTTCCCATCTGTGCAGAATTTCACATGTTCTCCATGTGACCATGTGGGCTTTCTTTGAATACTCTGGTCCTTTCCCAAAAGCATTCTGGTGGGTGGATTGTTTAATCTAAATTGTCCCATGGTGTGAAGGACCATGTGTGCTGTCTTGAAATTGACTGGTGTCTAGGGTGTAGACTCCACCTTCACCATGATCTTAACCAGAAGTGAGTGGTAAAAGATATAATGATTGGATGGATGGGCGAATGGATGAATTATTTTTTAACTTAAAGCTAGCGTTGATGACAATTTGCGATGACATGTTAAGGATTATTTGAGTTTCATATATAAGTGGATTAGATTGAAGCAGACAAAACTAGTCAGACAGAATGAAGACAAGGCAATTTGCCTAATGATTGTAAATATGGAACAACAATGATCCCCTGGACAGCTGTTTGTGAAGCAATGTGATAGAAAGAAAAGCATAATAGTGTTAATATAGATTATTTTCTCCTAATGTAAAGGTCATCCTGGTAGCCGTCATTTGATTTTTATTTTGACTAGAGCCAAAAATAGTGCTAGTGGTCTGAGCCATTAAGCGTCTGTCAAATCATTCTGAAAGCATCCTTTGAGGATAATCAAGGAAAGATGAACACATGTATTTTTAGTAGTTGGACCATGGTTTGTTTATAGGTGTAACACATAGCACAATTAAATGGTTGAGCAAAAAAAAAAAAGAAGAAGAAAAAGCATGAACCAGTCTGATTTTAGGAAGCCAGGGCACTTGTATTTTTAACACCTTCTGTGATTGAGTACATGATGACTGTTTTTTTTCTTTCATTTGTCACCTGCTGAATTCTGAAATGAAGTTCATTGGCTGTGAAATGTTTTGATTTACTGTAGGCTACTTGCTACTTTTTTTTTAACGAGCTAGGATATGCTTTATAATATGCTGATAATTAAATAAAATGTATGTACTGTATGAATGTGGCTTCAGTGGGGTTCTTGTATAGCATTTCTATTTATTCACAGGACACTTTCTAATGCTATGTTGTCTTGAAATAAAGAAGGATAGTTAAAACCTAATATTTGTAGTTCAGAGAAAAAGCTTGTACATTACCATTTTTATTAATTCCTTCTTCCTCAGGGAAGTGCCTTTATCGTGGTTGTCAAAGCAGCAGATCTGGAACATATCCTGGTAATACTGGGTGTGAGGCAGGAGTACACCCTTAATGATGTTTATAAGGTCTACAGTTTTATGAGCTTTGTTTTTTGCATTTGTAAATGTCTTTCCAATAAGCAGAATATAAAGAAACCAGCGGTATCAGAAAAGGTCATGAAGGCTCTATCAATCCTGTCCAGCCAGATCAATACCGCTTGCACATATTTACTGAAGCTGAAGCTGACCATGCTCTTGTGATGCTTGATAGGACGTATTTATGTACCTCAGCATCAAGTCATGTTGCACAGACCTTTCTGTCTTTCTTGTGCTTTTTTTGCAAACAGGAACAGCTACATTATTGATACTTTTTTATTGAGTTCAAAAGACTAAACATAAAATATAATTTTCAGTAAAATGCCTATGAGTAGAGAATGTCTCCCACTGCCATTCCCCTGGTTTTTCTCAACTCTCTCTCTCTCTCTCTCTCTCTCTCTCTCTCTCTCACACACACATGCACATTAGTCTGATAGTCTAAAGAAATCAGTCATATCAATTTCAGGTTTAATATATCCTGTCCATGTACAGTGCTTTTTTATGAAAAGAGTCGTGTGAGAGGTGCAGATCTTTATTAGCTTCACACTGGTGGTAAGATATATTTTGGTTGGCCCAAAAGTTTGGATGTTTTTTATTTATTTATTTATTTATTTATTTTTATATGAAGTGTGATATTTTTCTTTTTATTCCAAACCCAAGATGGCTTTAAAATTAATAATACAGTATGATTTTACATATCCAGATCTAACACCACTTGGCTTTTTCTTTGGGGTCTGGAGTCAGTAGGCAATCAGAATTGGTCCAGAACAATCATTGCACTAAAGGAGAGAATCGTCAGTTTATATTGACGTATTGGACACTAATCGTCACTAATACATTAAGAAATATTAATTGTCCAAGTGTTTAGTGTCCCTGTCCCTGTGCACAAGTCAGAGCATAATAATTTAAGCATTTCCTGTAATTTATACTTTTAAATGCATTTTTTGTCTATGGATCCAGACTTTCACCCTGTCACCATGATTACCAATTTGACCATTAAAATTCTTTTTGTGATGGACATTTGTCAGTAGTTATCATCAGTTGAAGTCAGAGATGTCCAGTTGCTGTTTCTATTTTTTTGGGGTGGTTTAGTTTTTTTTTTTTTGAGTCTCTGTAAGATTGGAGGGTCAATAACCAATAGACACCAAACACCAAACCTATAATAATGACTCCAAACCTAAAGGCAAGAAATAGACACAAAAACATTTTAGTCACTTTTTTCCCTGTAGTGCAAAACTAACTCTGGGACACAAGCAAATTGTGATGTAATTATCGATTGATCAAGACTGCTGGGAGATGAAATTCAAACAAGAGTCTCTCTCTCTCTCTCTCTCTCTCTCTCTCCCACACACACACACACACACACACACACATACATACACATTGTTCTATATTTGAATGACCTTACAGTAGTTCAGGTAAGAGGCCATTTCATCGATGAAATGTGGAAGATGATACCAAATGAGTTGGCAATATGAATATTGTTGTCTTTGCATGATGCATAACCTCTATTAATATAAGGCTAGTTTTAATAGAAGGTCATTCAACATTTTATGTTTACTGAAGTGCATTTGTCATTTGTGGATCAGTCAAATGATAGAGTGAGAGAGAGAGTGAAAGAGAGAGAGAGAGAAATAATGTATGCACTATTCATTTAGATTTCATTAGTGTTTTAGGCTGTCTACGGTATTGTCAAAAGTGTGAATAATTGAAACTGTAAAAATGCCAAGTAGCCCCTCCTCATGCCTGGAGTTGTGTGTTTATCTAATCAGTGTCAGAAGTAGAATCATGCGTTGTGTATACGAGGGAAGACATATTTGTCTTTTGCTAGTTGGAAGGAGAGAAGTAGGGTACAGAGACAACGAAGTGATGGAGGCAGGATGCAGGAAAAACAAGATATAAGATAAAAAAATTAAAAGGGAACAATTAGTGATAAAGGTAAAAGAAAGGAATATATCGAGGAAGAAATAATAAAAGAAACAAAGTGAAGAAGTGACGAAGAAAGAAGGAAGAAAGAAAGGAATAATGATTATTATTAGAGAATAGTCCATTCAAAAACTTCAGTTATTGGCTACTTGATTCAGCCCATCTGTCCTCTTTAAGGAGGTACTTATTTCTAAAATGCACTTAGATGAATTGAGCAGAAAGGAAATAAGAGGCATTTAGAATAAGAATATAAAGCAGATAAGGATATAAGGATAATTCACTTTTTATTGTTCACTGTAAAAGGCAGAAATTGCAATTAATGTTTCAATAATATGAATATTATAATAAAAAAATACATAAATACAAGCGAAAAAGAATTATGAAATGTTAACCCTTGATTTAGACCATTCAATTACAACATGATTATGGAATATGGAAAGTGAAGAGGTATGCATTATTTTATTTAGGTTAAAATAATTAACATTCCCACAATGTGATTCATGGTTTAATCATGTTTAAATTACGTTTAATTCAGTATGTCACATCAGCGATCAAGGAAAATACAAGGTTTCCTTAAGTCCTCCTGTGCTGATTTCGTTTCCTTGCTTCAGTGAAGGGTGGAACAATGAAGGGAGGAAGGGAAAAGAAAATGAAACGGGGAGGGGACAATTTAGCACACAAAGAAGCATCCAGACCATAGCGGGTAGCATTAATGTACATTCATCACTTCATACCCTGACAGTGATTATTAGAGGGTAGACCCAAGTTGTGAGTAAGCTGAAGGAGTATACTAAAAGTCCCAATTAAGCTGTCCAACACATACACACACACACACACACACACATACACACATACACACGCACATGCATCAATAGCAGAATAAAGGTATGGGTGGATGTGTGTGTTATCTGACTAGTACTAACAGATTGCAGACAGAAAGTGTCTTTGGACAAGATGGCTTGGCATTTCGTCAATGTAATCACTGCTGAAAACACACACGCACACACACAGTGCAGGAGCATTACATGACACAGACAGGGTAGCACGCAAACTGCCACCACATGAAATGTGAACAGAAACACAACATCCATCCATACACAAACAGAATTTAAGTCAGGAAGCCTCAGCTGTGTGATGGGTTTTATCACTTCGTTTTCATTTGATAGAGAAGGCTGATAATTAAACCTCTTTTTTGCCTCATTTACAGCCATCAAACAGTAATACGGCGACGCAAATCACATCCAAATCTCAGTTCCCTCATGCTTCATTACATCTTTATTTGAATGGCCGAGCATTGTGCTTGTTTAATGACAGTCTTTTTGTTTTAGTTTTTTAATCAACTTTTGAAGGTGAACGTGCATATTAGGAGTTATGAAAAACTGTTCGTCATAAGGTTTTAGTTTTCACAGACAGCAGGTTAAACCTGACACCCCTTCTATCTGCTCATTTAATTTACAACGTTAAGTATGCAGTCTGCTGCCCTTCTCAGGAAGTGCTGAACAGCAGAGAGGTCAAAAGGGCTGTGAAATATGATAATGACTACAGACTGAGGTGGGATGTGAGATTGTGTTTCTGACCCTGGAAACTCTATTGCATTGTTGTGAGCGGTTGGGGTAATTTGTCACTTAATGGGAAGCAGTTGTCCCATGATGACAGGGAGAAAAAAAACTTTCAAAAAAGCCTACTTTTACATGAAAAAGTTTCATTACTGTTATACAGGATCAGGTTAGTGCTAGGTGGAGGTATTTAGTTACAGTAATACACAATTACTGTTGAAGGAATAAATAAGCTTGGAGGGATAGAGTGTGATTTCCTGCATCAGTAGTGACTCCCCCACTTTTATCCCTGCTTTGTCAGACTAAATTTAAAAAATGCATTTTCTATGGTTAGTAAGTCTACCAGTATTTAAAAGATATTACATAATCTACCAAGTAAAGCAAACCAGTAGACCTATGCAAGAACTATACAATAGAGTTCGATGATAGTGATTCACACTATTAATTACGTTTTATAGTTTATTGTTGGCATTGGGGATGTCACAGTGGTGTAGTGGTTAGCACTGTAGTCTTGCACCTCCAGGGTCCGGGTTCGATGCCTGTCTCTGTGTGCATGGAGTTTGCATGTTCTCCCTGTGCTTGGTGCGTTTCCTCCAGGTACTCTGGTTTCCTCCCACAGTCCAAAGATATGTAGATTAGGCTAAATGGCGTTCCCAAAAATTGCCCGTAGTGTGTGAATGAGTATGTGTATGTGTGTGTGCCCTGCGATGGATTGGCACTCTGTCCAGGGTGTACCTCGCCTCGTGCCCTAAATCTCCTGGGATAGACTCCAGGCCTCCCACGACCCTGGATACAAGACTAAGCGGTATAGACGATGAGTGAGTGAGTTTATTGTCGGCACGGTGGTGTAGTGGTTAGCACTGTAGTCTTGCACCTCCAGGGTCCGGGTTGATTTCTGCCTCTGCGTGCATGGAGTTTGCAATTTCTCCCTGTGCTTGGTGGGTTTCCTCCAGGTACTCCGCTTTTCTCCTAAGTTTCCTGGCATAGGCTCCTGGCCCCTCCCACAACCCTGAATACAGGACTAAGCGGTATAGATGATGGGCGAGTGTTTTTATTGGTAAATGGTTTTAACAGCCATTGGGTAGGAGTGCAAATGTGGAGTGTAGCATATCAGGGAGCCGCCGTCACCCTCAGCTTACTCATCAGGGACAAACTCAAACTCTTTTCCGTATTTGTTGATTCTGTAAAGGCACTTTAAAAGCTCAATTAAATAAAACTGAATTGAGTTACTTTATAAATATTACATATAGAATTGTTTAATTATTGTTTGACTGGTAATAACTGGTTTTGCATGATATTAGATGGCCTTAATGAAGTCAGTGTTTTGTCACTGCAAACTGCCAAAAAAAAACAATCTTACGGTTAAAATTTTCTTTTCTACCATGTTTAAATTTGAATCGGAGTAAAACTTATACTTAAACAAACAGTGCGTACTTAAAAATCCAAAAATACATTAAACAAACCTACTCAAGTATGTGTGAAATCAAGTAAATCTCCTGAGCATTAAAAACTGTTTTTCATTTTCATTAGCTATTTAAAAACATCATTCATTTTCTTTTCGATCTATTCCATACATTTTCTTTTTCTTCTTTCCTTTGCTCCAAATTTCTGGGCCAGATCTTTAAAACTAATTTAATAAATAACTACCTTGGGTTGTATGGCAGAACATATTGTTGGTGCATCTAGAGTCAGGTGTCCTGAGCTCCAGTTCCCATCTGTGCAGAATTTCACATGTTCTCCATGTGACCATGTGGGCTTTCTTTGAATACTCTGGTCCTTTCCCAAAAGCATTCTGGTGGGTGGATTGTTTAATCTAAATTGTCCCATGGTGTGAAGGACCATGTGTGCTGTCTTGAAATTGACTGGTGTCTAGGGTGTAGACTCCACCTTCACCATGATCTTAACCAGAAGTGAGTGGTAAAAGATATAATGATTGGATGGATGGGCGAATGGATGAATTATTTTTTAACTTAAAGCTAGCGTTGATGACAATTTGCGATGACATGTTAAGGATTATTTGAGTTTCATATATAAGTGGATTAGATTGAAGCAGACAAAACTAGTCAGACAGAATGAAGACAAGGCAATTTGCCTAATGATTGTAAATATGGAACAACAATGATCCCCTGGACAGCTGTTTGTGAAGCAATGTGATAGAAAGAAAAGCATAATAGTGTTAATATAGATTATTTTCTCCTAATGTAAAGGTCATCCTGGTAGCCGTCATTTGATTTTTATTTTGACTAGAGCCAAAAATAGTGCTAGTGGTCTGAGCCATTAAGCGTCTGTCAAATCATTCTGAAAGCATCCTTTGAGGATAATCAAGGAAAGATGAACACATGTATTTTTAGTAGTTGGACCATGGTTTGTTTATAGGTGTAACACATAGCACAATTAAATGGTTGAGCAAAAAAAAAAAAGAAGAAGAAAAAGCATGAACCAGTCTGATTTTAGGAAGCCAGGGCACTTGTATTTTTAACACCTTCTGTGATTGAGTACATGATGACTGTTTTTTTTCTTTCATTTGTCACCTGCTGAATTCTGAAATGAAGTTCATTGGCTGTGAAATGTTTTGATTTACTGTAGGCTACTTGCTAAACACGACGCAACGGCGTCATCATGCAAATGTCTGATGTCCATGTCCAAAATGTTCTATAGTTTTCCTACTTTGGAGGACATTATACTGTAGGAAGGTCCTCTGTGCTACAGGAAAGATATTCACCAGATATTAAATAAAATGCTGATAATAATAAAAAAAAAAAAAAAAAAAAAAAATTCAATATAAAATAAATTCCTTTTCACTTTAATGACATCCAAAGTGTGGGTTGCTTTGTTCCAGTCTCTTGTCCTCAGACAGACTCTTGCAGATCGACCTAATGTCCCTGTCATAAATATCAGCCCTAATTATAAGGCTCGACTTCTTCCGTTTGCCTGTTGTTTCTCTATAGGTTCCATTAAGTTTAAGAAGACAAAGTTATTGTTGTGCCTGAGGAATGTGGTAAAATTTGTCACCGTGAAACTGCACATCTACAGTTAGCATAACGGGACCAATAAATTAACACATCGAGTCTAATTATAGTTAATTGCAGGGCATGTCTCTTTGTGTTTGCACTTTATCAGTAATGGAAACACACACACACACACACATATACACACACACACACACACACACACACACAGACAACCAGACACTTAGTCTGTGCCTTAATTTAGCTTCAAATTTCAACTAGTGTTATCACCTGAATGCACAATTACACATCTTTTAAATGTCGATGATGAACCTCTTTCCTTTCGGGTGAGTGTGTAACCTGTTAACAAACTGTCTCAGATAATATGGCAGAAGTCAGCAATAAAAGGCAAAAAAGTCATTTTGTATTTGAGGAAAAAAGGAATGTTTTATGTTACGTTTTGCTATATCCTAATATAGCCTATTAACTTTACTTTAAATATAACAATTTTACAGTCATGTAATCCTGGTGCCCTGTTAAATGCAAAGCTCATGCATACACTGATCATCACATTATAAAAGTAAAACATTATGCCTAGTATTGTCTAGGATCCACATGTGCCACCAGGGAGGCTCTGGCCTCTCGTGCCATGACTCCACAAGACCTCTGGGCGTGTACTCTGGTGTCTGGCACAGGTCATTAGTGGAGAATCCTATGGGTGCTGTGGATTGTTGGGTGGGACCTCCATGGAGAAGGCTTTATTTTGTCCGTCGCGTCCCATGGGTGCTCAGTCGGACTGGGATTTTGGGTGCTTTGGGGCTGGATCGGCGGTTTTGGGTTCTTTGACTGTCGAGCCCGAGTGCTGAGGCCTGAAGTGCACTAGGTGTTCTGGTTCTTTTCTATTATGGCCAGAATGCACTTTTTCAGCGACTGGCTTTTCTGTGGGTTTTGGACCAGACAGGATAACTTTTGGTCCCCGTGAGTTTGGGTGAGCTTTGGGTGCCTGAGATCCCATCATCAATTTACTGGTGTATAATTGATAATCAATGTTAATGTTTTAATGTTGCATTGTGTAGATTTGAAAATAATTTTCATGCATACCATAGTTCTAGGAGGTGCAGTTAGAGAAAAAAAAAGATTTGCTGGGAAGATGGAAATCTTTTAGCTAGTTTATTTTGGGCATGTGTGTCAGTAGCAAGCCTTTTCACCCTGATTAAATGTTATCTGTCAGAGCTTTCTTACAAAACTCATATAAAGATCCCCTTGCCTTTTTCTGACCATGCGGGTGTCTGACAAATCATGACAAAATCAAAAGAGACCTTCTCAATCCTCTGGGAGAGTATAAAACCAGAACATTAAAGTTTGATGACTTTCATTCACTTATCTCTCAGCACTGGCCCAGCAAATCAGGCCAATTAGCCTGAGACTGGGGACGCACATCTAAATGAGATGTGCGTCTAATTTTTTTTTTCTTTAACAAAATGTCCTGACATATTCTGGCTGCATTTGATTTCTGTAAAACGGACAAAGAGGTCATGCTGTGATTTTAAACGATGGCCCTTATTTCCTTTTTCTCGCCAAGTACATCTGATATGCTACAGTGCCAGTGTTAGTTATTTGATAATTCTTGGTCTTGTTTAACTGATTTTGTGACCCTTTCTCATTTTACCTAGTTATTTTTTTTTTTGAACAAGGCATCCCTAGTTATTGCCAACATTGCATAGTGATTGACATGTTTTACTGATACTCTCAATGAACATTTACACATGTACAACTATTTATTCATTTAATTATCTAATCAGCCAATCGTGTGGCGGCAAAAAGCCAAAAGCTTCTCGCAATGTTCACATCAACCATCGGTATAAGGGAGAAAATGTGATTTTGACTGTGGCATGATTGTTGGTGCAGTGTGTCTGGTTTGAGTATTTCTTTAAGTGCTGTTGCCCTGTGATTTTTCACACACAATATTTTCTAGAGTTTACACAGAATGGTGCAATAAGGACAAAACGTCCAATGAGTGACCCTTATATTGATAGAAATGTCTTGTTGATGAGAGACTGAAGAGTGGCCAGACTGGTTCGAAATGACAAACTGGACACTTGAAGACTGGAAAATGAGTTTGGCCCCAACAACATTAATCCATGGACCAACCCTGGCTTGTCACCCAACTGTCCAGGTTGGTGGATGTGGTGTAATGGTGTAAGAGATGCTTTTTGGCACATTTTGGACCTGTTATTACCATCCAATCAGAGCTTGAATGCCATAGTCTATTTGAGTATTATTGCTAACCATGTGCATCCCTTCATGGATATAATTCACCCATATTCTAATGGCTACTTCCAGCACGATAATACACTATGACACAAAGCAAAAGTAATGTCAAACTGCTTTCATGAGCATTGCGATGAGTTCAGTGTTCTTCAGTAGCCTTCCCATTCAGTGGATCTGACTCCACTAGAACACCTTTGGGATATGGGAGAACAGGAGAGTCACAGCATGAACACCTAGAAATGCAATCAATGCGACATGGACTTCTACAAAAGAATGTTTCCAACATCTTATACAAACCATACAATGAGAATTGAAGCTGTATTCAGAGCAAAGTAAGGCCGTGTGCAGTATAAGTGAGTGTAGATGTCTAGCTCAAGCTAGGAGAGGTCGCCTTTCTGTTGCCAAGTTTCTATATGTGTGTTTCACTTTCATTAATGCATGTTTATTTCTTTATTGGTGATAAAGTGGGTAGTCAATAAAGAACGCATGCTTAAAATAATTAAGAGATAATCTAGTTGTTTGTTCATGGTATGCTGGCATCATGTGAGTTTATTAGTCTCCTTTTAAGGGGACCTGAGCACCAGATTTCATGCCAGTTAAACGCATATGATAGATTATAAACTGAAGTGCTTCACCATAATTTAAACATTGCCGTACTCATTTCATTCCTAGTGCATTTCATTCCTTCCTGTATCTGATCTTATAACTCTGTCATCCATTCATAGGCCTTTGAAACTGACTCTTTCAACTCGGTCTTGATTCTACCATCTTAAATATAGCGAAGGTCCTGTGACCGACAAAATCATCCAACAGAATAGTTTTTCCTGTAATTCACAAATCTGCTATACATTCTTAGCGCACCTGTGAACCGGCTACCCTTGACATCATTTTGATCACTCTCTCTCTCTGCTCTAGCTGAACATAAGATCCTGCCTTCAAAAAGAAAAATCAGAGCTGTGTTCAAGGCGAAAGAGAACGATTCAAGGTTGTTCAGTGAGCTGTTTAGACATTCTGACGGTTAAGTTTATAGAAAGCGACAAAGAACAAAAGTGCCCAAGAGAGGAATCTCATTAGCATGTCGGTTGTAATGCAAAGAGGTCTGCATCACAACATGTCATTACTGAGTTAACAGACCTTGGAAAATATCACTGGCTTTTTCCTATCATTATAAGTGCACTAAATGCTGGATTAAAGCATTCTTGTATGGTGTATGGTGTAAACTGTATGGTGTAAAGATCAAAAGACCATAAGATTCACATGACTGTTTGACTGCATTTTTGGATTATTCCTAAAATAAATTTTGTTCACAGTTTATACGGTTTGCACATGGACATATGGCAATGTGAGAAATGGAAATGTACTGTAATATATCTGCCTCTTTTCCTCGTCCACACACTGGCAATGTGCATTAGTTGGTAACAAGTCTAAAGGCTGGAATCAGTCTCCCTCTCTATCCCAGATGGCCTTATTGTGCTGTGGTCATGCAGCTTAAGCACACCAAAAATACACAGCAGCTCGACTGCTCCTGAGATTAGTCAAATTTGTTATAACCTGGATTGGCTCTGTATGCGCTGTGATACATACAGGGAGGGGACTGATTAAAATGCAATCACTGAATTAACGATAAGGGGGAAAATGTGGCTTGTTCTTCATGCTGTGTAAGGCATTGGGACATTTAGTAATATGACACAAACTACATTTATTCATTTATTATTCAGCACTTGCATAGAAGATTTTTATTCTGGAATCCTGTTCTTTGTGCTACAAGAAAACTACACTGGCCAAAAACAAAAATAACCACTCGCACACTCTTAAGATTTCATTCAGTCACCTTTAGCTTTGGTTCCAGAACACAATGTGGTGGACAGTTCATTTGTAAAAATGATTCCTCATGCTCCCAGAACCACTCACAACACAATTCGAGTCCTGAGATACTGTATGCCTGTGCCATCGGGGGTAAAAATCTGGACTCAGATGACCGTAAATGACCGTTTACCATTGCTCCAAAGCCCAGTCTTTATGCTTCCTAGGAAACTGAAGCCTTTTATTCTGATTAGTCTCACTAACAAGTGGATTTCTTATGGCCACACAGCTGTTTAGTCCCAATCCTGTGAATTCTCATCACAAATGTGTCTATGAAAACCCTTTTGATTTCACTATTGAACATAGCTGTGTTTTTTTACTGAAGCTTTTTTACCATACAACCAAGTGTTTAAGTGATCTCCATTCATGTTTTTTTTTATGACCTCATTTCTCCCACGAAGTTGACGACTCAGCACTGTCCATCCAGGTCTTGCTTCAAACTAGGGCTTCTGATTGTGTAGGATAACAGAATACAGTTGAGAGTATATGAGAGTAAAAACATCTTTTATTTCTCTCTATATATAATCCCCTGCTCCACCATTTGCACTTATCCCTGCTTTTCCCTCGTACCGCCGTGGCCAAAAGTTTTTGGAATGACACAAACATTAATTTTCACAAAGTCTGCTGCTTCAGTGTTTCTAGATCTTTTTTCAGATGTTACTTTGCTATACTGAAGTATGATTACAAGCATTCCATAAGTGCCAAAGGATTTTATTGACAATTAAATTAAGTTTATGCAAAGAGTCAATATTTGCATTGTTGGCTTTTCTTTTTCAAGACCTCTGCGGGTTTGCCCTGGCATGCTGTCAGTCAACTTCTGGGCAACATCCTGACTGATGGCAGCCCATTCTTGCATAATCAATGCTTGGAGTTTGTCAGAATTTGTGGGTTTTTGTTTGTCCCACCTGCCTCTGGAGGATTGACCACAAGTTCTCAATGGGATTAAGGTCTGGGGACCTTTTCAGGCCATGGACCCAAAATTTGTTTTGTTTTGTTCCCCGAGCCACTTACTGTAGTTATCACTTTTGCCTTGTAGCAAGGTGCTTCATCATGCTGGAAAAGGCATTGTTTTTCACCAAACTGTTCTTGGATGGTTGTGAGCAGTTGCTCTTGGAGGATGTTTTTGTATTATTCTTAATTCATGGCTGTCTTCCAGGTTTTTGCCCTCATACTGTATATTGTAGCATTTCCATGCATAACAACAGTCCAGCATTGCCATACAACATGGCGGCTGGTTTGGTTTTACATCTGATCTGACATCGCACATAAGAGCTCTTATTATACAGACCTACATTGTATACATATAATTTCATACAGACCTTTATATTTTTACAGGGACTGTACATATTGTAACCCTGCCAAATGTACATGATTATATGCATGTACAGACCCAAGCAGTGAGTCAGCCTGGTATTTTGCTTGATTCTGCAAAATTCCGCTATAATTCTTTTATGTTTAAAAATTCTTATTCTTAAAATGACTCATGAACCTCCAGTTGCTCCATAAGTCTTACCTGAGAACATTAATTCTCTCTGTTTTCTATTGTGTGTTCCTGTCTACTGATCTTACTAGACACTTTGCGTGATTTGATATACTATACAAATGCAATTTATTTAGTAAAATCTTATTTTTTCTGTTTTCAACACACTGACTTCAGGGAAAAAAGGTTCACTTGCTGCCTAATATATTAAAGAGTCAAAGTTTTTAAGGAGTCAATGTTTTTTATTTTTTTAGTTTTTGATGCTGTAACCTCTCGCAGCCGGAGGTCTAGAGAGAGCTGATTGGCCGAGCTCTCTCAGAGGGGAGGGATGAGAG
>JAQMYL010000036.1:17124286-17134910 GCA_030014365.1 Clarias pachynema
TTTGGGCTTAATTTTCATTAAATAAACATTGGCACAGTGAAAAAAGTTATATGTTGTTGTTCATTCAAGGTTACATTTGCCTAATGCTGAGACCTGCTATCATCAGATGAATTTTATTATGTTTTAACCGCCCGCCCCTCCCAAAAAACAAACAAACATAGACATTGACATTGAAACACTGAAAAAGGGGGCACTTTTACTTTTACACATGATTTTATTTAATGAGGGCGACATGGTGGTGTAGTGATTAGCACTTGCACCTCCAGGGTCCAGGTTCGATTTCTGGCCAGGCTCGATTCCCGTCTCTGTGTGCATGGAGTTTGCGTGTTCTTGGTGGGTTTCCTCCCAAAGAGCAAAGGTGTAAAGTAATGAATTACATTTACTCGCGTTACTGTAATTGAGTAGTTTTTTAAATCTGTAATTTTACTTTTACTTAAGTAGGTTTTGTTGGAAGTATTGGACTTCGCTACATTTGAAATCATATTCACTACTGAGTAAAAAATAAATAAATGAAAATGAAAAATAATAAAAATAATGCAACCGGGAAGGAAAAAAATTGCACCCCGGAAACCACTGCACTGATTGATTTAAATTCACAAGAATGGATGACGATGGAGACGGACAAAACAGATGCCTATGGTGGTGACGTAGGTGTAGCCCCGTCTATACCTATAAGCCATCGTCACCACGGTTGACTCTCAGTTCGACAGCCGCTCTTCGCCGAACTAAGCTGTGAGACGGGGCAGCAATGTGTTGTACCTTGTTCCTCGTTCCAAGAATCGTGATAGCTACTCTACTACATAATGGACCCCGCAGAGAGGACACAATGGGCCACCGAGGGGGCCGTTATGTCAAGACAGTGGAACTGCGAAGACCAACTGGCTGCCGTGCAAATATCACCTACGGACATGCCCTTGAACAGCACCCAAGATGTTGCCAGAGCTCTCGTTTAATGTGCCTTCACACCCTGAAGCAATGGGACACTTTTGCTGCTATATGCTAATGAAATAGCTTTCACAATCCAATGGAAAAGCTGTTGTTTAGACAATGCCTTACCCTTTACTGGACTGGCAAAGCAGACAAACAATTGATCACATAAGCGCATATTTGTTGTACTTATGTAGACCCGTAGTGCACGTACCAGGCACAAATTATGCAATTTGATGGAGATCACCCACTCGTTTAGCAGACGCTAAAGCAAGAAGAAGTGCTGTCTTATATGAAAGAATTTTCATATCTATAGACTCAATTGGCTCAAAAGGAGGACCACAGAGGGCCTCAAGTACTAACAACAAATCCCAAGATGGAACATTGGACCTCACAGTGGGTCGCGGACGTCGTACTCCTCTAAAAATCGTACTGCCAGCAGATGAACCCCCGGTGACACTCCAACAAAAACCAATATGACACGCTGATATAGCCGCCACGTATACTTTAATAGTAGAGAAGGAAATATAGTTCCTGTTGAAAAGACAAAACCTCCACCATGGAGCACTGAAATGGAAGTACGCCACTTGTAAGCATATAAACCTCTAGTAGACGAGGCCCGAGCACTTTGAATTGTCTCAATCACATTCGGAGGAAGCCCTTTAGCCATCAGATTGGACCTTTCAACAGGTAAGCATTAAGTTCCACAGTTTGGGACACGGGTGAACTACTTCCAGGAGGCAGAACCATAGAACCATAGAAACTTCTGTGGTTCTCTCCTCAGGGACTTTCTGTCTCAGGTAAGCATTAATTTCCACAGTTCGGGACGCGGGTGAACTACCTCCAGGGGTTCTGCTGCTAGCAGGCTGACTATATCTGCATACCACGACTTCGCCGGCCAACAAGGGGCCACCAGGATTAGGGACAGACCTTTCTGGCGCACCAACTCTGTAACAGGCAGAATCAGTTCTACTGGAGGAAAAGCATGCAATAGAGCTGAGGGCCTTGAGTGTGCCGGCACATCGATCCCCAGAGGGGCATTGCAATCTGTTATGGAATAGTGGCAGTGAGCATTTTCTTTGGATGCAAAGAGATCCACTACTGCCCTGCCAAAGCGCTCCCAGATCTGAGCTACCACCCATGGGTGTAACCTCCATTCCCTCACAAGCGGGCCCCCCTGAAGAGAAGGGGCTATTCTGTGCTCTGACAAACGTGCTCGGGTGGTAACGGAGCATATCTCCAGACCCAGGAATGAAAACTGTTAACTCAGAGTCATTGAGCTTTTCTGCATGTTTACTGAGAACCTGTGAGAGTCTGAATGTGAGACAGAACTAGCGCTGTCTGTTTCTCCAGCTTGAGCTCGCTATTAGCGCCCAGAATGCCTTTCTCCCGAAGAGGAGACAGCGCCGCCTCGACGCACTTTGTGAACATTCGGGGAGCTAGCGACAGGCCGAACGGCACTTGTAGGTACTCCTAGGTACTCGTGGGCCACACCCTCAAATGCAAACCTCAGAAATTGTCTGTGGTGCGGAAAGATCGCTATATGAAAGTAAGCATCCGTGAGGTCGATCGTAGTGAACCAATCCCCCGGGCCTATTGCATTTAGCAGTTGCCTCAGTGTAAGCATTTTGAACTTCCTTAAAAACTTTGTACATCCTTAAAAACTTGTTAAATGTTCTCAGATCCAAAATAGGACGCAGTCCTCCAAGTCTCTTCAGAACGACAAAATAACGGCTCTACCAACCTGAGTTTGCTTCCAAAGGAGGAACCACTTGAATCGCCCCCTTTGCTCAGAATTTATCTCCTACCGGAGCACCGCCGCGGCGTTGTCCGACACCAAGGTGTTGACTACGGAAGAGAAGCGCGGTGGCTTTATGTGAATCTGTAGTCGGTATCCCATAGCGACTGTGTTTTGCACCCATGTCGAGACTGCGCATGCGCGCCACTCGAGAAAGTGGGAAGCCAACCGGCTCACATTGAGCACCGAAAGGGGGCTGCTGTCCCCTGGCGCTCCGCCAGAGTGCAGCCTCATAGATGCCACTGAGCTTTTTTGTTTTGTAACATTGTAAACAGGAAAACTCTTTATTGGTTTTAATAATAGAATATTCTCACAGTTTACGAAAGGCACCATTTTAAACTGTAAGCATCAAGGGCACTTGCTGTAAGTCCCTGAGAATTTTTTTTACACGCACAGTTATTTAAAGTAAGATGAAGTTTTGCTATTAAACTTTGTACTGTACATGAATCTCTTAAGATTGTCACTGTACTTCCTCTAACAGTTTATGATCATACCATTCCACAAATGTAGTTCAGCTGTTCTACTGTGTTTTGTCAAAAACATAATGTCACTTCTATGTAGATATCAAGACATAGAGTAGCTTAAAATATAGATCAGATGAATAAGATGGTGAATAGAGTTACAGTTAGAGAAAAGGTTTCTGTAACGCGAGAGCTGTGTCTTTAGCCAATGTTAACCGTTCACCGGGGCTCAAAGTAAAGCAGTTCCTTTTGCATAGACAGTAGTACAAGAGTTTTCTTAAGACTGATACATTTACTTAGGCTAATAAAGCAATTTGTCTTTCAACAGGAAGCTGCGAGATTGTTTGATCCCTGCCACCTGTGTGATGAACTCCAAATGTAAGTACAGTCTAGTGCAGTAAGCGATCTGTGTAACAGGATGTATTTTGTATCATGGCAAATTCTTTCTGTTGTTTGATGTTGTGTGAGAACCACTTGAGAGTTGAGCTGTTTCAGATCACACACCCTTACCTTCGCCAACAGCAATAAACACCCATGTCCACGGCCATAAAGCCTCTGCATTATGCTTCTGAGTTGCCATGGAAACAGCTTGTCCTGTGGTGACACGTTTGACAGGTATCCATTAGAGGATTACTGACAATAGCACGGTCTCTGAGTCAGTTAAGACATGTCTTCAAAAACGGCTGGTTTTTCATATACTGGTAGCAGTTTTATAACTGCTTCCTCCCCATTGGACTGCTTTCCAGTTGCAGTGTCCCTAGTGGAAGTTGAATTAATATAAAAATATAACGCTATAAATAATTCCTTTGGGGCATTAAATTTTTTGCTACACTCACATTGGCAGTCTGAAGTGGCTCAAGTGACTCACCATGGACAAACAGAAAAAAACTGCTGTTATAAACAGTGCAGTGACATTATTTCCACTGATATTATAGGCAGAAGTACGCTTTACTCTACATTCTGATTTTCACTTTTTTGATGACCCCATAGTAGGACACTAAACTGGACTGATGGAGAGAGAGAGAGAACAAAGCCCTGTCCACTAAGAAAAATTATGTAATTTCTTCCAAGGCTTCACTTGGGAGGCAAATCAGTTATTATTATTATTATTATTATTATTATTAATAATTGATATATAAAATCAATAGTTTTCATGAGTGTCATGCTATCTTTGACTGCAGAGCTAAATGTGTGTACAATATACTTATTGTTTTTTATTACATTTTTAATTAGTACATTTTTATCCCCATTTTTATCTCTATGACATTATATGCTATAGAACTGGAAAGCCTATCCATTGCTCAAACAGACATTATGCATTATGACATAGTTTTAATTAATATATTTTCATTTCATATCACAACATTTTATAAGCGACTATACAACAATAACTGGAGTGTTTTATCTGAAATGTTATCTATTGCTTATTCTCAAGTTATTGCTCTCATTATTATTTTGAGCCTCTTGATAAGTTAGAAAGCTTCACATACCCATCTGATTTTCTTTTTAATTTTTGTACACTGGTAGGTTTATTCAGTCTTCATGTTTTCAGAGTAAGCTATTATAATTCCATGCAGTGTAAATGCAGCATCATACACAGCAGCCTGATAAAGACACAGAAGGTACACCTCATGTGCTTATTCTAATGCTTAAGGCTCACTGTGGATAAAAGTGCATCAAGCTAATCCTGATATCTCTGCTTTGTTTAAAAAAAGATAAAAGAGCAGGAAGGCTAAAGAAAAACTGTGGGTTTTTTTTGCACACTTCCTGGGAGCCTTTTTTTGTTGAGGAGTTATATGCTTAAAATTTAATTAGCCATGAAAGATCTATTTCGAGCTGGAAACGATAAGCTGATTGGAAGAAGAGTGAAAGTGGGGTGAGAGTGATTTTCAGTGAGATAAACAAATGCAGATTGTATCTTTCAAAAAGTAAAGAATTGAATTAGTAACAGCGCACTTCAAAGGCGGAAAGGTAAATGGCATTTATATTGCAATCTAGTGTCAATGAAAAATCAATTTTCTGCCTTATTGCAGAATATAAGCGTTTTTTCAGAACTATTTACAGCTGAATTTATTTGAAAACTCACTTGCCTCGTAAAAAAAAAACTTGCCCACTGGTACCCAGTCCTAGTTCTGCGTTCCCTCTTTCCTGTAGATTTTATTGTTCTTCTTGTACCTACCTCAGCTCAGGAATAAGCTAATTAGTTAAATCAGGTGTGGAAGGAAAACCACTAACATGTTTCTGGCAGTTGGTATTCGAGGACCAAGGTTGGGAAACATTGATTGACTCATAGTAAAATATGAAATTTCTCATGAAGGCATAAAACCGATTGTGCCAAATGTAAAAACTTCAAGTACAGTATGGTGATGCAGGCCTTAGCTGCAGTAAAGCATTTGAATGATGCAAACATTTTGAAGAAGGCCGTGGGTTAGTGAATAATGATCCCAACCGATGTGGCTCGGAGCCCACTGCAGTCGTTCCCATGAACAATCAGTGAGTGGAATGCTCTCGTGAAAAAAACTATTTGGTTTCATCACCAAAGGCATTCTGTTTTTGCTTGGCAATGCACAACCTCAAACTGCACAAAACACCACTTGAGCATCACAGGAATTCGGGTGGGAGTTATTGCCCACATACAGTCCTGACCTCACTCTAAGTCATTTCCACGTGTGGGCCAATAAAGGAGTTCCTGGGAGGCCAGTGTTTCAGATGGGAAGCAGGTAGTCAGTTCCATGACACCAGCATACTGAGGAAACTTTTATACTTTGATGGTATCCAAGCATTAGTGAAACGCTGGGATAAGTGCATTAGTGTAGCAGTGGATTGTATAGAGAAATAAATGTATTTCTACATTTACCCTCATTTTTACCCATATACCCTCATATACCCCCATATACCCTCATATACCCTCATTTTTAATCTTATAACTGTGTTCTGTTATTCTGCACAATCAAAAGTCCAAGTTTGACTTGAACTCCCTTCATAATATTGTTTAGTTGTTTTGTTGACTGAAATGTGTGACTGTAGAGTAAGTTGAATGCTTCAGTGTGGTTCAGGGTCACTGGGTGACAGAAATATGTATTTATATACACACACCAAAAGTATTTGCTTGCCTGCCTTCATCCATGTTTTTATGGACCTTGCTTCGTGCTCTTGTGTGCAGTCATGGTGGAAGACTAAGGGGCCATCCCCAAACGGTTCCCACAAAGTTGGAATTATGAAATTGTCCAAAATGTCTTGTCTTATGCTGAAGCCTTAAGAGTTCCTTTCACTGGAAGTAAGGGGCCAAGTCTCTTGACTGAAAAACAACTCCACACCAGTTCCAACATGATTGCACACCAGTGCACAAAGCAAGATCCATAAAGACATGGATGAGCAAGTTTAGTGTGGAAGAACGTGACTGGCCTGCACAGTCCTGACCTCAACCCAATAGAAGACCTTTGGGATGAATTAGAGTGGAAACTGCAGGCCAGGCCTTCTCATCCAACCTCAGTGTCTGACCTCACAAATGCGTTTCTGGAAGAATGGTCAAAATTCCCATTAATACCCACCTAAACCTTGTGGAAAGTTTTCACAGAAGAGTTGAAGCTGTTATACCTAAAAAGGGTGGGCCAACATCATATTAAACCCTATGGATTAAGAATGGGATGTTACTCAAGTTTGTATGCATTTGAAGGCAGGAGAACAAATACTTTTTCAGAGAGTGAATACTTTTGTCAATATGGTATATATATATACACCATATTGACAAAAGTATTCACTCTCTGAAATCAAGTCATTGAGTTCAGGTGTTCCAATCAATTCCATGGTTACAGGTGTCACCTGCCACCTTAGGATGCCACCTGTGCAATAAGGCCAGTTGTGAACTTTCCTCGCTATTAAATACTCCACAGTCAACTGTTAGTGGTATTATAATAAAGTGGAAGCGATTGGGAACGACGCCAACTCAGCCACAAAGTGTAATAACAAAGTCAGCGGTAGGATGCTGAGACGCATAGTGCAGAGAGGTCGCCAACTTTCTGTAGAGTCAGTTACTACAGACCTCCAAACTGTGGCGATACCTCAAGAGCTTCATGGAATGGGTTTCCATGGCCAAGCTGCTGGATCCGGGCTTTGCATCACCAAGTGCAATGCAAAGCATCGGATGCATTGGTGTAAAGCATCCCGCTAATAGACTCTAGAGCAGTGGAGACGAGTTCTCTGGAGTGACAAATCATGCTTCTTTGTCCGGCCATCCAACCTCCAGTCTGAGTTTGGCGGTTGCCAGGAGAACGGTACTTGTCTGACTGCAAGTGTAACGTTTGGTGGAGGAGGGGATTATGATCTGTTTTTTTTTTTCAGGAGTTGGGCTTGTGAAAGTTAGTTCCAGTGAAAGCTATTCTTAATGATTTAGCATACCGAACCATTTCATGCCCCCAACTTTGTGGGAACAGTTTGGGGGTGGCCCTTTTAGATCCACCCAGCATCAGTTCACAAAGCAAGGTCCATAAAGACATGGATGAGCGAGTTTGGTGTGGAAGAACCTGACTGGCCTGCACAGAGTCCTGACCTCAACCTGATAGAACACCTTTGGGATGAATTAGAGTGGAGACTGCGAGTCAGGCCTTCTCATCCAACATCAGTGTCTGACCTCACAAATGCACTGTCCTTATGGACCATTCTTTGTGCACTGGTACGCAGTCATGGCGGAACTGGTGTGCAGTAGTTCTTCAGGACAACTCTCAATGCTTCAGCATACCAAGACATTTTGTACAAATTCATGCTCCCAAAGTTCTGTTCATGTTCATGTTCAAGTAAGAACTGGATGTTACTGAAGTTCATTTGCATGTGAAGCAGGCGAGCGAATACTTGTGGCAATATTCACCTTACAGTTTTTCCTATTAAAGAGTTACAAAGAGAAGATCCATTCATCACAACAGAAAGGTAGTGGGAAGGGGTGGGGGGTTAGACTATGAGTAAATTTAGAGGTGTGAAATTAGAGCAAAAATGGCTCCACCCAGTGAAGAATATAATTAGGACAAGGTTAGATTGAGCATTTCTCTCTCTCTCTTTCTCTCTCTCTCCCTCTCTGACGCTTTTGCTCTCATTCTCACTTGCTCTTTGATAATCTGCACACTGAGAACATATGGCTGCTGAGCGTTTCCTTCTGGTCTGTCCTTGTGTATCATCTTACCCTCTCTGTGTCTTTATTTCCTGCCACATTACAGCTATGCCTTTGTAGCTCCCCTTTTGTTTATCATGGAAGCATAAGCTTCCCCATCCACCATACACACACACACACACACACACACACACACACTCACGCGTACATGCATACAGAGATCGAGAGAGAATGAAACGCCATTCAGTTTGTATACATGAATATGTTTGTATGCAGCATGAGACTGAATAGATATGGCACTATCACAGTTGGTGTTTTGTGCAATATCACACTCAGTAGTTTGTGCTCTAAGTTGCATCATTCACCAGGCAGCAGAGAGAAAAGAAAGGGTAAGGATCTACAGTGTGACAACACACAAGTCAGAACAAGCCATGAGTCAGAAGAACTCATTCTGAGTGAATCCAGCTTACACAACGAACTCTGGTGGTTCATTAAACAGGGGTATGGTGCTATACATGTGAGCATGAAGAATAGTTTATTTGATATTTATTTTTAAAAAATCTTTAAAACAGTTATCATAACGAAGGCAAGATCTTTCTGGTTATATTTCTAGTGTGGATAAAATCACTAGTATGATAGATAATTTCCTGTGCTTGTTCTCAGGGCAGTTCTTTTTGCATAGTTGTGCTTCTTTGTGGTTATGGTGCTACACTGTGTGTGTGTGTGTGTGTGTTGTTTATATGCTTTGCCCCTTAGCACCCCCTGCTGTTTGGACAGGAAAAAAGGCAGAAGTTGTCACTATTTCTTCTATATGGCATAAAGAAATAACTGAAGTTAATAACTAACTAACTAAAGAAATACAGTGCATGAAATTTCTCCTACATCCACATTAACTATATATACAGGATATGGGGCAGGGGTAGCTCAGTGGTCAAGGCATTGAACTATGCTTCGGAAGGTCCCAGGTTCAAATCACGAAATTGCCACTGTTGGGCCCTTGAGCAAGACCCTTAACCCTCAACTGTTCAGATGTATAATGAGATAAAAATGTAAGTCGCTCTGGATTAGGGCGTCTGCCAAATGCCTAAATGTAGATATAGAACACGAAACAGGTGGGCCGACTGTCTAGGTTCAACCATATGTCGTTGCTTGTTTTCAATATTATTATAATATAATATATTGTTTTCAATATTAATATAATATATTACATTTTGCTCAAGCAAAATTTACACTGCATCCAGTTTAAAGCTTCAAACCATCATCTCACCATCACTCTAGAGGTTTTGAACCCTAAATGCTGCTGGTTGGAAGCTCTAGTATTTTCTCATCATGTTCAAACTTACAGTACATTCTTAAATATAGTTATGCCCATGCCTCATGCCCCATTTTGGGTTTTTCAAAACTATGAAATAACACATATGGCATTAGGTGATTAAGTAACAACAACAGTAAAGGACCTTTAATTTAAAGGCTGTTATTTTAAAACACAATTAAGCAATAGATGTTTATAGTTTAAATTGTGTATCTTGAGAGGAATCTCTCTTTTTGGTATATCCTTTTAAGAAAGTCTCTCTTTTTGGTATTTCCTTTTTTGGAGATCATGAAGAAAGTCATTTACTCAGTGTGCACATGTTTCAGTAGAGACTGCATTAGCCATAGTGTCAGCTGAGTTGACTGGCCTGGAGTTTGTAGAGACAGGCTTATGATGCAGTGTGTACACAATTCAACATCTATCAGGACAAAGGTCCTGCAGTTCCATCAGTCAAGTCAGATCTGACATAGATTTTGAGAAAAGAGCTGATGTCTACACTTTCCATGGGAAATTACACTGAAACTGAGTCAAAAACAAAACTCTACAGTGGGGTCAGCAGGAGCACTTGTCCATTATTGATTTATTGGTGTGTCAGTTGGTTGAACAATCTGGCCTTTAGATGACATGTAGATTTTTTAAAGACAATTTAAATTTGTAGAAGTTCAAAGAATTTAGGGCTACAGATACACTATATGCCCTAATGTTTATGGCTTCCAAACCCATGTTGGCTTGTTAAGTATAAACCATCTTTGTTGACTTATAATAACCTCCACTCTTCTGTAAGTTTTTCTACTAGATTTTGAACACAGACTGTGGGATTTGCCTATTCAGCAACAAGAGCAATAGTGAGGTTCGGGATTAATGTTTGGGACTAACTAACTACAGTGGAACCTCGGATTACGAGCATAATTCGTTCCGGAAGTGGGCTCGTATTCCAAAACACTCGTTAACCAAATTTAATTTTCCCATAGGAAATAATGGAAACTCAAATTATTCGTTCTACAGCCCAAAAAAATAAATACATA
>JAQMYL010000036.1:17135010-17155540 GCA_030014365.1 Clarias pachynema
AATTTATTAAAAATCTTTGCTCGTCTTGCGGAACACTCGTAAACCACGTTACTCGTAATCCGAGGTTCCACTGTATGTGGTCGGTGAGCTGCATAGTCACCATTCCAACTCATCAGGGGTTCAGTTTAAACAAATACAGTTTTGTCATGTCTGTAGTTTTGTCAGGGGTTGTATAACATATAAGCATTCAGAAGGTATTTCAGAGACACTACTGCACTGGTCTAGAGAATCTCTAAAATGTACTTAATTCATATCAAGTCAAGAATTAAGTCACATGTAATTCATCACAAATCCGTTGATAAATATATATATTTTTTTATTCTTCATGAGAATGGAGAAAGCTTTAATTCTAAACATTGTTTTAAAGCACTTTAATGAACATTATCCACGCTAGAAAGAAAAACATGGATTTCTTTCATGGAAAGCGAAGCTGAGAGTTTAGTCTTATTACATGACAGAATCTTTATTTAAATATTCTAAAAAATATTTAAATAGTTAAATAAATGGTTAAACAAATTCGCACTGGCCATATCTGAGCAACCGGACATGATACGGTAAATACTTGGTAGCAAAATAGAGCTTAGTGAACCAGCAATCTAAAAAAAGCCATAACTTGAATACAAAATACAACTTAATATGTCATTTAGTATTAAGTGTCACAGTTGTGATTAGGGGTAAAATCATGTATGTAGGTTTGATCGAATGTGGTTTTTAAGATACATTGATATATTATGGTTGCATTTAGTTACATGACCTTTCCAGTATCTATAACAGTTTGCATTCGGTTAGCTTTTTAAGGTGGGAATTCTCGATTTATTTCGCACAGCCAAATAGAGTAAGAAGTAATTAGAACTACACCGCTGGACTGAAAATGTGCCAACCATCATTGAGTTCAAGAATGAACAGTCTAAACAACTCAGTGAGGCTTTGAAGGCTTCTTACCCCCTCCAGGCTGTGCCTTTGTCAAAACAGCAACAAGGTCGAGTCTGAACTTCAAACCCATGGGCGGAAGAAAGTGGCTGAGCCGTTTAAAGAGGATTGTGAGCTTAGTAAGATAATGCAATCCATTTCTGTGAGGAATGAGCGATATCAATATGAACAGGAAACATCTTTGTTTTTCCAAGTCTGATTGGTTTAACTTAATGGAAAGTGTGTGTGTTGGAGTGTGTGTGTGTGTGAGGGGGGTTATTGGCAGTGTCATTCCTGTACTGAAGACTTTAGCAGATGGTGACTGCTCTGCTTGGCAAGCAAGTCCAAAAAATACAGTCTGTACACCTGGAGCTTTACCCAACCCTCTCTCTCTCTCTCTCTCTCTCTCTCTCTCTCTCTTACTCACATACATACCCACTTGTCTCTCACTCGTCTTTTCTCTTTTAAGGTTTAGAGGCACAGTGGGATGTGTAAGTGAATGCATCAGACTAATCCAAGATTATCATTCCCTGGTTGGTCCCCTGGTTACCTCTGTGCGATTAAATTTAAAATTCAGGTTCATAAATAAATCATACCAACAGGTAATACCAAAGGAGTAGATAAGACAAGTGCAAAATCATATAAGAATAATTATTCATGAGGAGATTTCAAAGTGTGTGTGTGTGTGTGTGTGTGTGTGTGTGTGTGTGTTCGCAACTGTCTCATAGGTGCTGTAGGCTATATACAGTATTAGCTTAGTTAAATTTAGTTTGGAATCTTTTGGTGACATTTAATCTTACATGGGTTTGAATTTATTCACTTTAATGATTCTGCTGTTTTTCCTCTGATACTCCTTTATTTAGGGTTGCCCACTCTCTTTCTCTGTTGCTCCCTCTCTGCCTCTTTCCCTGTAAATGCAATCTCTTTGATGACATTTTTTTGAAAATCACTGATTTGACTGATGATGCAAGTCAACATCTTAATCTTAATCTAACTGCTCCACCCAAATGACTGAAGGCAGAGTAGCAATTTCTTGGATGTTTTAATTCCCCCCAGACAATAATACTGTAGCAAATGAATGGTTCCTTTCTCTCTCTGATTTGTTCCAACATGCCAGGTAGGCAAAACAAGGCCACAGACAGTCTGGGCACACAATATGCAGTAGCAGTCCCCTGCTAGTATTGGCTGTAGAGCAAGAGTAAGCCATATGATGTGTTTTAAACTAACTAAATGGCTATGATGCAACAAGGATGTGCGCTTAGATTCTTTACAGATGTATAGGCCAGGACAGGTAAAAATACAGCTGTATTTCCTGTGTACGTGAGTCAGTGTCCGTATAAAATGGGTGGTAAGGTTGTTTGTGGCTCAGGGTGAAAATAGCTGTCTGTGTAGGATACCCATTCACTGCAAAAGCTTTACTACAATCTGCTTATTATCCTGATGTCATAGAGGGGAAGGCTGACGCAAGGCAGACCCAATATTAAATTAACAAGTTGAACAGTAACAGATAACCAAATTAAGATTACAAACGTGAACCTGGATTCTAGGCAATAGCCAAGACCCAACTATAACATTGGTGGCACACATTGGTCTCTTAAGCAGCCCATTAAAATTATGTCCGCTATGTAAGAAAAGCTAGACACGGAAATACACAGCCGATAGAACTTAAATAAGGGACGAAATGACACACCGTTGAATATAATAGCATACTGGTTAGCACTGTGGCCAGGTTTAAGGGCTTGAGTCTTGTTGATGACTCTGTGTGCGCTAAGTTTTCATGTTCTCCTCCTGCTTGATGGGTGTTCTCTCATTTCTCTTCATTTTTCTCCAGGACATCTCCTCCAGGGTGTGTCATTCTCCCTGGCGAAGAAATGCTGCTACTTTAGGGGTCTTTGGGGGGGTTGCCACATTCGCATCATGAAAGGCTACACCCCCCACCGCACACGTCACCTCTCCGAATGTGATCCTACACACTCGCCCTCTCGCATCGACCCAATGTATCCACCCTCAGCTAGCTCCACCCTATCGCGTCAACCCTACATTGTCCCTTCTTCCACCATGGATCATTATGGAACCTTGGAGCCCCATCACTTCTCAAATTCACCCAGCTCAGGCGGTCTTCCCCCAGACTGTCTGATGCCCCACAGCAGCCAGCTGTCTACCAGCAGCACCTTCCCACGTATCAATTACAACTCACATTTCGAGCAGGGAGATTTCTCGCCTCCAGGTGGAGACAACATCGGGGGTATCAGCACAGGCACACTGGGTACTTCTATGTCCATTGGCATGGGAATGAACATGGGTCTCGGATCAGGACGCACAGCAATGATCACCAGTGGATCTGCTACCATATCAGGTCAAACCAGATTCCTATGCTTACATAATTAATGTAGGTGTTGGAATAGTTGTAACATACCAATAACATTTCCATATATCTTCCAAAAAGTCTTTTTAATTACTTTTCAGGTCTGAAAACGAGTGCCTTTATATTTCTTAAATTCCTAATGAGCAGAAATGAAGCAGAAGAGATAACAGTCTTTTGAAACATGTATTAAACTTTTTTTCCCCTTTGCCAGTAGGTGCAGGGAAGATGAATCGGTTACCAGCGAACCTCCTTGATCAGTTTGAGAAGCAGTTGCCGGGGCAACGGGATGGCTTCAGCACTTTACAGTTTCATCGCAGCACAGCCGTGGAAACAACTAAACAGCAGCAGCAGCGCACTGATAGTCCAGGAAAGATCCGCTACCTGGTCCACTCTGTCCAGAAACTCTTCGCCAAGTCACAGTCATTAGAAAGCTCAGCTATGAAGGGAAACATGAATGGGCGCTCAGGAAGCAGTGGCGAAGACAAACACCACCGGCGCAGTAAAAGCAAAGACAGGGCCAAGAGTGAGGGCACAGCTAAACGGCGTCCACGCTCCAACATGTCTGGCTACTGGAGCTCAGATGACCTGGACAGTGACATCATTAACTACAGGAACCCTGTGGCAATGATGACTCTGGGTCGACAGAGCTCTGCATCTGGGTCAGCACTGGAAAGTCAAGCGAATTCAAAGTACTTAATGCAAGGCTACAACACCATCAACGAGCACACATTGAAAGCCTCAAAGAGCAACAATGACCTGAAGCACCAAGGCCTTCTTGCTCTCCCAGGCCCCGGAGGAGGAGGAGGAGGAGGAGGAGGAGGAAGAGTGGCAGTTGTGGAAGGAAATTATGGGAAGGGTGGGTCCTGGTCCACGCTCACACTTGGGCCAAGTAGGCAGTTGTGCCAGAAGGGAACCGCCACTCTGGATCGTTCACTTCTCAAATCCAAGTCATGCCAGCAGGAGCTGGCCTGCCATTATCTCCAGGTGCGAGGCAGGGTGAGTGCGGGGTAATGTGCAATGGTAATGGAGGCGAGTTGGGGTGCCATCCAAGGCATATAAAGATGTTTTATTGTTTAAATATTTAACAGGCCCATTTACGGCTTTATTTCCAACATACAGTACCAGTCTAAACACTGGACACCCCTTCAAATATTTTTGATAGGTAGAAAATTATAAAAAATGAATTTGAAGGTGGGAATAAACTTTTGAATGGTAGAGTATGTAGAAAAAAAAGATCTTCATCACTTTTGGTTGCTGCCATTGTGGGTTCACCCAATTATCCAATTTGCATTTTTGAATTTGGCACGGGTACCCTTTCCATTTTCAGTTTTCACCTGGTTTGGGACTGGCACTCACTGGTGCACCCCCATGATTCCTTGTTAGGGGATTTGAACCCTTGTCTTTCACAAGAAAGGCAGAGATACTCCCACTGCACTAATGGAGCACATCACAAACAAGAGATACCAATCTGAGAGGCTACAGAACAGGTATAAATATTTTTGCATGTTAGCAATCTACAGTATGTTAGCAGTGAAGCTTTCAGTGGTTCGTTGGCTTACATGTTTTCCTTCATATATATACTATCCCTACCAATAGTTTTTATGCTCATTATGTTCAATCTGTGAACTGTCTATAGATGCCCTCTACAGGAGAGTGGAGCGGGACTCTTGGTCGAGGCGAGATCCCATGCAGGCGGATGCGCAGTGGCAGCTACGTGAAGGCCATGGCGGACCTGGAGGACAGCGATGACTCAGACAGCAGCTTGAAACCCTCACCAAAGACTGCTGCGCGCAGACAGAGCTACCTACGTGCCACACAGCAGTCCCTCAGTGACCAGTTCCCCTCCAGAAAGTAAGTGGGCATTCTGCCATGACATAAACACCCCGGGTCTCTCTCTCTCTCTCTCACACACACACACACACACACACACATCCAAGCCATGCTTGCTCATGTGATAGATTCTCTGGTTTAATATGCTATCTTCTACATGTTCCTCTAAACAGGAAAAGCTGTACAAGAAATATGCTGTGGGTCGAATTATCACATATCTCGTTATGTTAATACAATGGACATTTTTGGGGTTTTTGCAGACATATGATGGGTGTGTTTAGGAATGAGGTTACACCCCTGTGACATACATGGAAAAGTCATTTAAGAATATAAAAAACGCATAAACCTGCCCTTCTCTTGATGGCTTTATATATATATATACTAATGGAAAAACATGGGCCACATTTATTTTTTGGAGAGAAATTCCACCCCGTCTGAATAAGTAACATCGATATCAGGACAATACAGTCCAGAAATAGTAGGAAAGTAATAACGACTGAGAACAGTACAGCCATCCTGCAGCTCCTCAGTACTTTTCGTGAGAGCCGCTTGAACTCACTAGGGAGCCGTCGATCTTGTGAATACGTTTGTGTGAGATTCCTGTATTTCGAAATCCTGCTGACATTTGAGGAATTAAGAAATACACAGTCTACATTCATAGTGTACCTTTTTTTTGTTGCTATAATCTAGACTTTGAACAACCTTTTAAAGACAGCTTTGTTTTTTGTTTTTTTCCTTTTCTGGTTCTGACCACTTTTATTAAAGTGCAGAGCTTTTCTTTTTCCATTAGTATATCTCCCTATCCTATCTCACTTTGACTTGAACCCCTTTACATGTTCGGAGTCCTGTTGCTGTTCTCTCACTCCTGGAAAACCATACCTTCCGCGTTATCAATACCCTCTCTTAATAACCCTGTTACCCTCCTTATATTTAAATGCCCTTTTTCCCAGCCGTCCTCTGGACTACTCGATGCTCCAGGGGGATCTGGAGGCCCTGTGGTCTCCCCTCCACAGCATTGCCACCCTGCAGCAGATCGGACGCTCCGTAAGGTCAGTGCAGTGAAGAGAAGCAGGTCAGCTGCAGCTCCTCTCACAGCACACCGGGGGGAGCCGCTTTACCATAAACTGCAGCACTGCAGTTCATCCAGAGACCTGGGTCTACCTTCATCTCAGAATACGAGTACGGAGTAACAGTGCTGCGATAAGAGTTAATGCATTTTCAGATATCAAGTTCTATCATGCCTGAGTGCTCAGTACTCCTGCTATGAGATGATTAATGATAAAGGCCCTGGATTCTACAACTCTTGAGTGGCTTTCTCTGTTGAATTGATCGACGTGAAAACTACATTTTTCACGCCGTTACAGTCATAAACAGTGTTGGGGGACGTTACTTTTTAAAGTAACTAATTACATTACAAAATTACTGTCTTCAAAAAGTAATCAGTTACATTACTGCGTTACTTTCTGATAAAATTAACTAGTTAGAGTACTTTTCCATTTTAGAAAATGAAAACTCCTTTGTGATTCCTCATGCATGTAGTTTTAGTTAAGACCTTTATAATTATTCTATCATCACTCAGCGAAGTTTAGGCCATAATCGGTTAACTACTAATACCCCTATCTCACCTACGCGGTTTCGCGCGGTGGCCGCAAGTACGCTTCATCATGATTCACCCGAGTTTTGCCGCTGTCATTAGGTTCCCATCTTTCCGCGCGTCGGTCCTCGCAAAGTCAAACCACATAGGTGAGAAAGGGGGATAACAGCAGGAATAACAGAGGGGGGGCGGGTTATCGGGGGCGGGGCTTGTAGGACGACTTTCACACACACGCTAATGGATTGGGAATGACTGCTGTCTGGCTCACGGATTACATAAATTGTCTAAATAACGAATTACATTTTTGAAAAAGTAACTAAATTACTGAGCACCTAAATGGCGGACCTAACGCGATTACTCGTTACATCAAAAAAGTAATCCGAGTTAAACCCAACACTGGCCATAAATCAGTAAAACTAAATAGGGAAAGCCTGTTCAGAGTTTGTGGCCATTGCTTAACCTCATACTCGATGCCCAGGTCATTTTGGACTCATGTCACGTGTTTAATGTCGTATTAATCATGTATCAATCAAATGTGCTGATCAAATCCATTTACTAATTTAAAAGAAGCTTTTTATTCAAACCTTGTTACATTTATGCAGAGCGGATAAGGGTTCAACAGTAGCAGCTTGGCAATACTGGGATGCAAACTTGCAACCTTCCAAGCACGGCTGAGCTGCCACTACACCTAACATATTGGTGTTATTGGATGTATGCATAGACTGAGGGTTTGATTAATAAATAGGTGATAATGCTACTCCCATAATGCTGGTGAATTATCAAGTCTGATTGGATGGTCAGACAGTGTTGGTTAATTCCTTTTTTCTACAGCACTGATTGGACAGTAATTCCAGCTGCAAGACAATTATACAGTATATTACTGAGGTTATGGATATTATGTAGTTAAAGGAGTCATACTGTAGGTGCCAGCACTTTGCAGCTTTCAGTCAGTTTTATGTCACATTCTCGTTTTTCAGTAACATGGCATACTGCATTTTTTGTTGTATAGAATTGGAAAGCGATTCATAAGGTGAAATGCAACAATAAACGGGTAAAAAGTATGATGTGTGATTCATTAATAAACAGACATTTTATCTAACATTTTATTTAACTTGACTGTTATCAGGTGAAAATGAACTTCAGGGTGGTAACAGTAACTCTGCTTGATATGAGGCAACATCACACCAAGTTGTCATTGGTTATTTTGCTATAACAGTGTTTTATTCCATATATTCATAAATCACAATGTATAGCTTTTTCCATTTGCTTTGTATTTATAAATGCATATTGGAGAAAGAACAAGAAATGTTTACAGTTATGTGGGCCATTTTAAATCTTTTTGCTCCCTTTTGCCCTTCTCTTCTTAGTTGTCTTCCGTCTCTGCGAGAATTCTCTGGGAATCGCAGTGTGGATAATTTGGACTGCATCGGAGGTTCTGTAAGCTCATCGTTCCCACGCTGGGATGATGATGACTTCAGTCAGGGTTGCAGCACACTCGGACGGAACAGCTGCATCAGCCAGGTCAGATGTCTTCTGCTTTTTTTTGAGTGATAAAGGAGGCAGCACGGTGGTGTAGTGGTGCTGTCGCTTTGTCCCTCCTGGGTCCGGGTTCGATTCCCGGCCAGGTTCGATTCCTGTCTCTGTGTCCATGGAGTTTGCATGTTCTCCCCGGGCTTGGTGGGTTTCCTCCGGGTACTCCGGCTTCCTCCCACAGTTTCCTCCAAAGACCTGCAGATTAGGCTAATTGGCATTTCCAAATTGCCTGTAGTGTGTGAGTGAGTGTGTGTGCCCTGCGATTGATTGGCAAGGTGTAACCCCGCCTCGGGATAAGCTCCAGGCCTCCCTCGACCCTAAATACAGCATACAGCGGTATAGAAGATGAGTGAGCGAGTGATAAGGGAGATAATACTTTATTAGGGCCCAAGCACTATAGGGTGCGCAGGACCCTCTTGTTGTCATTGTAGTTGTATAACGTGACTATGTTTGGTAGCACTCAGAGACGCCAGCAGCAATAGAAAATATATAAGATAATTATGATATATATAATTATTTGAAATATTGATAAGGTCATGTATCTATACAGTAGGTCTTTAATGGTACAAACATTGCAGTGAAAGCAGGTATTGTTTACAGTAAGCGGTAGGTACTACACTAATTATAATAATTGTATTTACAGTCATGGATGTTAAGTGGTCAGTGTGTTGGCAGGAACTTGAAGAAAAATTGGGGGGTAAGACAGGTTGGTTTGTTTCTGTCTTTAGTCAATGTGTGTGTGAATGTGTGTGGGTATGTGTTTGTGTGTGTGGGGGATGTAATGGAGGCTACGACTCAGTCTAGTAGAGTTCTGATTGTCGTGTATCTTTTTCCTGATTGAAAAGGGACAAGCAGTGTGTAACCTGGGTGTGTCAAGTCCTTAATAATGTTGAGAGTCCTCTTGCGTAGGTGGCTAGCATAAACTCTGTCTAGATAGTGTCCCACAATTCACTGTGCAGTCTTAACTATCCAGGCCAGGTCTCTCTGGTTCACTGCAGTGCAGCTGGAGTACCACACTGTGACACAGCAGCAAGGAATGCTCTCTATTGTGCTTCTGTAGTAATTCACAAAAAGCTGAAAGAGGAGTTTGGCTTTTTAGGCTTTCTGAAAAAGGAAAGCTTCTGCTGAGCTTTCTCAAAAAGGTCCATGTCAGATCCTTTGTGATGTGAAGTCTCAGGAATTTGACCTCCTCAACATTTATGGGGCAGGTTACTATCTAACACCACTAGACCAGATCTTGAAGCTCTTCTCTGTAGTGCATCTAGTCATTTCCTGGTATCAGTCCCACTCTTGTAGTGTTGTGGCAAACTTCACTATAGTGTTAGAGGAGGGGATGCGTGTACAGTCATTTGCGAATGGGGTGAAAAGGGCAGGACCGAGGACACAGCCCTGTGGAGCTCCTGTATTCAAAGGGTGAGATTGGATGATGTATGGTTGCTCACCCTGACATTTTGTGGTGTATATCCGTGAGCAGAGTGTGTTTGCTAATACCAGTTTGCTGAGCTTGTTTACAAGTTTATGGGCAACTATTGGACTAAGAGCGGAACTAAAGTCAAGAAATAGCATATGTTATGCTTAACAAATGTGCTGGAATGGGACAAGTAGGACAGGGTCATGTGAAGTGCAGTTAAGATTGAATCCTCCATCAATCTGTTTCCATGGTACACAAACTGGTAGCTATCCAGATCAGTGGCTATTATATAAGGAACCTCTTAAATCATCTCATAAAAGTGTCAGAGTAAATGAATGACAGTCATTGAAACACATGACTGCTTGCTTTTTGGGCGCAGGGACAATAGTGGAAGATTTGAAGTATGTGTGGACTATAGCCTGCGGCAGGGACAGGTTAAAGATATTGGTGAACACCACTGCCAGTTGGTCAGCACATGACTCCAGTGTGTAACTTGGCACCGTGTCTGGTCCTGCTGCTTAAGTGATGTCAGTCTTTCTCATAGTGGATCTCACCTGATGAGTTACAGGCCCCTCCCTGGATGATGATGATGTTGTTTGAGCTGCTGGTGTGGCTGTCGAAGCATGAAGCATTGTGTCAGGAAGTGTGTTGTCATGGCTGGTCAGTCAGGTGCTGCTGTTGGAGTCTGTTACGGCTTCAATGCTTCTCCACATGCCGTTTGCAAGCGGCCTCCAGTGCACTGCTGGTTTCTGTGCTTGGCTTTTTTAATAACCTTCATCAGTTCTCTCTAATTCACAGGGGCTAGGATGAAGGCCTCACATAACATTATATATCGTTGGTATACCTATGTTTTCTTTTAGGAGACATTTAACACTGAGGGAATGAGTCTCAGGTGTCTCAGCATTGTGTAACTGTAAATCAGAATAAAAAGCTTTGCGCTTAGAAACTGGTGAAGGAACAGATGTTTACAGCTGCTATAAAATCGGTGATAACAAGATCTAACTTGTCAAGTGTACGGTCGTAACAATAAGTGTAGTAATAAACAGTTAAAAAGCAGGACAAAGATCTAAATTGTTGGCTACTTTCTGTGGTATGAGTGGAATAAAAGTGTTCTTTTTAAGTGCAGTAACAGAGAATGTTATCCTATACCAGCACTGCACTAAGATATGCATTTATAGATCTATTAAACTACTGAAATTGAGTCTCAACAGCTCAGTCAGATGACGCATTAATCTGAGAAGGCTTGAGTTACATCACAGTAAGAGTTGTGTGTATATACTGTATATATGAACATTTGCATCTATAAGTGAAAGTATAATCATTTTCAGCTTATTATTTTATGCCATTTATCAGTTCTCTCTGGGCATTATGGTAAGCCAGCCTGTACATAGTGTACCTTACCCTGAGCAGAAACCTTCATGGTCTTGGTTGTTAACAAGTGTTAGTGCAGAAGGCTATGCAGCCAAAACGGATAAGCGGCATACCTTCACATCTACACCCTTTGCAAACAACTTTCACTATATTTTCAAAACAGTCCTGCAGCAGTGAAGTGTATTCTTCACTCCAGACTCGAATAGTTTTAAGAGTTGGTCTTGTTCTGCAGATAAGAGGTCTCTAGGTTGGAATCATTTCCAGTAAGATATTGTCAGATAGACCGAGGTGTGGAATTTTATAAGCTCCTGGGATATTGGTGTAAACCTGATCAAATATATTCTTGTGCATACAGTAATATGGGATATATGGGATACCATATAAGTTGACAAGTGTGTGCGTTTATAAAACATTGACGTGACATGCCTAAGTGGCTGTGAAAAGCCTGTGAGATTAGCCTCTGAGTCACTTCCACCCGGCCTCACTCGTCTCCCTCTTCACTTCAGCGAAGTGACAAATGATCAATTAAAGAGGCCTGGTGTAATGAATGAAGCCCACTGGAATGAAATGGCTTTGGCTGTTAATGCTAGTGCTTGAGTGATGTTGACAGAATCCTATTCATACAAAGTGGGGGGGGAAATCGAATTCACTGTGTCTACTAGTAAAAACATATGATAATTGGTTGCCACAGTGTGACTCACTGGCACAAGTGTTTACTGAAGTAATTTTGCCTTGACTTTGATTTTATGTCAACTTATACTTAAAGAGGTCATTTTGTCCTAAGTTTTGTCTCACTTTTTTGTCACAAAGTGTTTTTTTATCCTCTTTTCTTTTTTTTTATACTTGCGTTTACTCTGAATTATTCTGAATTGTCTTTACGATCCACCTCTACTGCTTAAGTTTAGTTTAGAATTAAGCGAGACACCTGTCAATGCTCATACTGATCATGCCTCACTTTTTCCCACTAACCAGATTTGGGTTTAATTACAAGGAACTGCTAACACGGAATCATATACATTTCACTGTGTACATTTCTCTGTCTCGTTAACACTCAACCTGGCAATCCAGGCAATCCAGCTGGCAGTCTCTGGCAGCTGGGATCACCCTGTCTCTGTCTCTTTAGATGCGGGACTCAGAGCTGAACCAGCGCTATGGAGAAGACTCCTGTTCAGAATCTGTGTTTGGAGACATGCACACACTCGCACGCTCTCACTCTCGGGCAGAGGACCCTGATCTGCCCACCTGCTTCCGTTCCAGAAGCCATAGTTACCTCCGCGCCATTCAGGCTGGGTGTTCCCAAGATGACGACACAGCATCACTAGACTCTGATTCACCACCACCCACTGCTACTACTGTACGCACCTATAGCACCAGCACCGGTAAGTACCAGATTTACAGAATGCATTAAACTCATGTCAAGCTTATAGGACTTGAACAGATCGTTGTCTAGAAGCTTTGTTTCCAACCTTGCCCAACCCTGGTTATAAGCATCATTGTGTGTGTAAGTGTGTATTACAGTGGTAGTACAGTGTGTGCTAAGCAAATTACCGCTTATGTCAATTGATGTGATTAAAGATGTGAGGAAAAAGTACTAACTGCGTGATTATAAAGATCATTGCTAGAGGAATATATGAAATATACCATCCTGATACAGTTATTCAGTACAGAATCAATACATCCCTAATTCATGAGGTACACCTTATGAGAGCTGAAAACATATTCCACGTGCTCTAACACTTTACAGACAAAATTCTTTCACTTTTGACAAAATTCCAAATGATAAAATAGTGGGAGCTGGGGAACAATGAGGCCCAGCTGTATAAAACGAGACACACTCCTGTCTTCATTCACTGTGAGCGTCAGACATGGGCGGGAGTCTAGTGATATTACAACGCTGTTGCGTGACAGGATTTGAGGGTTGGTCCATGGCACCGTGAACCAATCATATACGCGTACTCTTGTGATTGACAGCCGGTTTATCCAATGACGTGCATCTTCTCCAAACAATACTCCAATGGCTAATGGGAGAGGCGTTTCTCACAATCCTTTCTTTCCGCGACGTGGACCACGGATACTGAACGTCTTTTCGGCAAATACGATTCGGCTCGTTTCTAAAAACCGTTGGAAGGTTTCTTTTAAAGAAATGATGTTTTAGTGAGACTCGGGAAAGCCTGGTTCATTGGAAAGTGAAGGGTTTTGAATACACGGATGCGCCGAGATCAAGATACATGATGGGGATAAACAGGTAAACACATTATCCTTTTGTTATATAGCTATGAAGTGGCGATGTGTTGGTCATTGTGTATTATTCGTACGGGTATGTTTGAGTTTCTGTGCTGGTGGGGATGTTACAGTAATGGATGCTTTTCCTCCGGCAGCCGCCTACCTGCCTGTAAGACTCTCCCTCTCTCCGTCTTTCTCTCTCAGTCTCAGACAGACTAATGGTTTACACCCAGGTCAGAATCACTGAGAAATAAAGCGATATTATTTCTCAAGCTTATTGTAAGGAGTGCCGCCTCAGTGTAAATACGAAACCGGTAAGAAGCCGGGTTTTGGCGCTGCATTAAATCGATACGCCTTTGGCAGGGCACAGTACAACAGCACTCATGTTTTTTTTATTCATTCATTTATTAACTGTTAACTGTGCTAATTGTACAGCGTTGTGTCAGTTATTGTTCCTGTCAGCGTACAACCTTTGAACTGTTCATTAGAGCACGTGCGCGCGCCTTGAGCTAAACGGGGTGGTGTCGGTCAGCCACGCATCGGCCCCGCCCACTGTCCCACAAGCGAAAAAAGCCCCGCCCACTTCCTACACACCCGTAGGGACTGAGTGAGTCTGACTGAGGTCTCATTCACTCACACTGCTGTTTTATCTTTACTGTCTACAGAGCGAGAGGGTGAGTAGCCTTTTAAATTAAGATATATATATATTTACACGGCACTTGAAGTTGTGAATGGTTAGAAGGTGTTGATTATTTTCTATAAAAGCAGCTTATTCAGATAATTCACAGTGGCTGGGTATGGTGAAGGGGCGGCACGGTGGCGTAGTGGTTAGCACTGTGACCTCTCAGCATTCGATTCCCACACAGTCCCGGATCTGAGTTCGGATGTTCTCCCTTCCCTTGGGTGGATTTCCTTCAGATGCTCCGGTTGCCTCCCACAATCCAAAGACACTTAAGTGAGGAAAACTGGTGTTCCCAAATTAATAAGTAGTGTGTGAGTCCCCGCAATGGATTGACACCCCGTGCAAGGTGTCCAGGTCACCCGCAACTCTGTATACAGGATAAAACGGTATGGATGATGAGTGGGTGGTATGGTGAAGGCTTATACGTAACCTTATAAAGCAGTTGTATGATGAGTGATGCCTTTTGTGTTAGGAGACATTTAACATTGAAGGAATGGCTCTCATGTGTCGCAGCATTTTGTAATTCAAGCAATTCAAGAGCCATTTGTACACATACCAACAGTATGAGCACGTTGGAATTTTTTTGTACAGGAACTCTCTGAGTCAGTTTTAAAAAAAGAAAGATAAAGTAGAATGAACATATAATATAAGAATATATAGAAGAAGAAGAATGATTTAAGCTAACAGCCCATAACACTATAACAGTTATCTAGTACTCTGTGGTATGTTTTAAACATCATCCCCGGATATTGAACTTTTGCACTTCATATTTACAGATTGCACTTTTTCTTAAAGGTAACTTTGCGCTTTACAGTTTCTTGCTTACATGAAATGTTGCGCTTAGAAACTGGTGAAGGAACCAATATTGGCATCTGCTATAAAGTGAGCGATAACAGGATCTAACTTGTCAAGTGAAGATCGTAGCATTAAGTGTAGTAATTAACAGTTGTTGGCTAATTACTGAGGGAACAAGAGGTGGGGGGAAAGTGTTAGGACGTGCATTAATAGGTAAAATAATCAACAGTCATGGACGTGTTTCAGTAACTCCACTTCATATTCCGACCCATGGATTCCATGGATTGTTTTCCTAGACTAGCGCCACACTGAGATATGTATTTATAGATATATTAAAATACTGAAATTGAGCCTCGACAGCTTGGTCAGATGAGACAACATTAATCTGAGTAGGCTTGAGTTACATCAGATTAAGAGCTGTGTGTATACCTAAGAATGTTTGAAAGTATAATCATCTCCAGCGCCTATATTTCTATGCAGTTAGTACGCTTTAAACAGCTTCGGTGTGAAAGCAGTGGAGTCGTGTGCATCAGAGAGACCGGATTCCAAACGATTGTTTATAAGCAAACAATACACCCTGCTTTTACAATCAGAGGAACATAGACAGAGTTCCACACAGAATGCTCTTCGTACTGTTCAATGTCATAGCTTTCTGTTCATGCACATTTCTGTTATTATTATTATTTATTTTATTTATTTAGCGAAGTAGTATCTAGTTTTAAAAAGCTGATTGTTTTGAAAGAGGGCAAAACTGCGTCTTGTGTGTTTCAATGTAATGATATATACCCGATATAACCGTAACTCTATCACATGAGCTACTCGTTTCAAAATACACACTACACAGCAACCGAGGCACAGTTTGGCTAACAGTAATATTTATTTATTCATTCATTAATTCATCTTCTATACCACTTATCCTAGCCGGGGTTCCCCATGGACAGGCTGCCAATCCATCGCAGGGCATACATGCACACATACACACCACACACTCACGCATTCATTCACACACTAGGGGCAGTTTGGGAACGACTGTTAGACTGATCTGCATGTCTTTGGACGGTGGGAGGAAATCAGAGTACCTGGAAGAAACCCACAGACCCGAGGCGGGAATCAAACTCTCGACCTTGGAGGTGCCACTACAGTGCCACTATGGTGCTGTATTTATTTATTTATTCATTCATTCAAGTTCTTCTTCAAGTCAGTAACACGTAGATATTTTGGAAGCTGATGAACCGGAGCAAATTATTATTATTATTTTTAAATATGTGATATTTTTGCTGAGATCATAGTATGCCTAGTATGTTGTGTGTTCATCTGTGTGTGGTTTTTCTTTTTTTTTTTCTTTTCCTCCAGTCACTTTTTCAACAAAGGATCAAATCTAGCCAGGCACTTTCAAGTGAAGTTTACATGCCAGTTAGCATAATTTAAAGGAGAGAAATTTTCCATCTGCCTAAGCTTTTAAATTAGTATTCATTTTTGTTACACAGTATTTCTGAGCAGATGGTGTGCTTAGAGTTTTTTTTTTTTTCTTTTTTCTTTTTGTTGGTCAGTCATAGGCTGGGATGATGTACTTTGTGGCAAAGATAGGGGTGAGAATATGGCAGTGTGCCAGTGTGTTTTTTTTGGCCCTTAGATCGTGGGCAGAGTGAGTTGGCACAGCCTTGAGAGTTGAGAGCATATTGTAGTGAAAGAACAGGGAGAGAGGGAGAGAGACGTACAAGAAATATACATGGATCATAGCGAGGGACGGGCAGGATGGAAATGGAATCCGTGATGGCACAGCCTATTTTTGTCTGTACCAGGTTATCACTGTGAGGCAGGATTTTAGCTGGCATACAGGATTTAAAATCTAATATAGCGTTAAGAGACGCTGACCGGATGCTAACTGCCGGTCGTTCTTCTGGCCCTGAGTATGAGATGATATTCTGTGCTTTATATTTGTGAAGTGCTCTCATGCCGGAGTGTAGGATAGACTTATCATCTGCATTATACAGTGAAGGTGTGTATGAAAGTACCAAGAATTTTCAAATAATAAATTTAGTCAATAAATAACTTGAATAAATGATTCATCAGTTCTGGCCTTCTGTTCTCAGATATTTCTGGAATTAGATCATTCTTTACAAAGCAAGCATTAATAGCAAACCATCTGTGAGTAAACGATTCTAATATATCAAGAGCAGACCTTTTTATTTTTGCTCCGGTATTCCATGTCTCTAAACATATTATTCCTCATTCATCAGTATCAGTGATCTAATCCTGGTGCGAAGACTTTTACTCTTCTCTAAACGCCTGCAGAGTTTTGATTGTCACCTGAGTGTAATCACATGGAAGTGTAATCACGTTACATGTCATTTATCTGTTCCTCCACCCTGCAGCGCAGATCACATCTGTTTCACTCAGGAATATATTATGTCTGTACAGTACTGTGGAGGATACAGATACGTGCTGTAAAGCAGAAACGCTTTAAAAAATACTTGAAGCTTTTGACCGTAATTTACAGGATACAGCAAATAGGTTGTTATAAATATAAGAAAATCGTAATCTAAAAACTGTAACAAGACACTAAACAGTTTCACGTGTGTATGTGTGTGTGTAATATATATATATATATATATATATAAAACAGGAAAAGTAATAAACGGCAATAAAATGCAATATTTAGTGAGACAACCTTTTGCTTTATAAACAAATCAATAGTCTTGGGTGGAGTTTGTGCAGTTTTGTAAGGAAATCAGCTGTTAAGTTTCAATCTTGTCAGTCTTTTTTCACAGCTTTCTTCTATTTTCTAATAATTGGTCTATTACATAATATATTGCTTCCTTTACTGGCATAAAAAAAACATTTTTATTTATTTATTCATTTATTTTTTGTACTGATTCTGTAAGTCAGAATTCATACAATAAACCTTATTGTTCTGCACCAAGCAAAGACAACAACTAGGGATATTGCTGAAATTACTATAATTGGGTTAAGAACTGTCTAATGCATTATTAAATTCTGGGAAGACAGTCCTGAGCCGTCAACTTCACAGAAGAAACGTGGATGAACTGAATGGAGAACGCTTAAATGCTTGGTAAAGTTGCACCATTATAAACCTATTTCTAAAAACCTGTTTTAGTTTCATCAGGGTATCATGCCTCGATCCTGATCCTTGTTAAGTGCGCACGCTGCAGTTCCTCGGCTATGACGTGCGCTCCGCCCTTGCAATATGATAACAAGGTGTATTTTGGGTTAAACTGCATTGCTTTGACAACAGAAAAACATTCTTGCTCCTCTCACACACACGCAATATGATAAGAGCTCACAGGATTGGGACAAAACAGCTGTGTAGCCATAAAGAAACCATTTGTTAGTGAGACTAATCAGAAGGGAAAAAAATGCCTTCGGTTTGCTAGGAAGCATAAAGATTGGACTTTATGGAGCGATGAAAAAAAGTCATATGATCTGATGAGTCCTGTAAAGAACTCTGAGGAAACCTGTGGGAACACAGAAACATTAAACTGCGTAATAAACGGCGTACAGACAGTAAGCAGAGCTCAGAATCTAATCGTAGACCCTGGAGCTATGAAGCAGCAATACTGTCTACTACAACTATTACATTAGTGCATTATTACACTATTACAATGCAATCTTTATTATTATTATTTTTTTAAACAATGGAATATTAGCTTACTCAGTAGTGGACTCAGACTTGGTGATTATTTAAGAGCGAGTTTCTATGTTCAGTCTAGGTTTTACTGGTACTTCCTCGTGGATAATGTATGGTTCGGTCTGTTCTGTGCAGGAGTCTTGGCGTCACAGAGCCACAGCCAAGTTTAGCCTGGCTGATGATAATGATTAGGTCTCCATCTGCTTAATTGCATGGCGGGAAATAAAAGATCTGGCAACAAAAGCAGTCGAAATCACTTCTTATATCACAAATTGGAAGGGTTTTTCATTCGAAAGGTCAGCTGTCTTCAAGAAGGCAGTAATTGGCTGCATGTAAGCCTGATTTCTGTTTCCAGTCAAGCTTCAAAACCATTCTGTGCTCAAGGCACTTCAGGAGCTATGCATTATTTAGTCTTACTAGAAAGGACGTTGTACATCGAATTCATAAATATGCAATGCATTCACTCTTTATTTAGTAGTAAATAACACTTTTTTTTTTTCCTCATCATTTTTTCTCATCTTTTGTTAATAAATGTGTGAGATGGTGATGAGGATGTTAGTAGATGGCTTTGAAGAGACTGAATTTGATTAGTGGGTGTAGATGTGGTTTCTCTGTTTCCTCATTTCCTCGAAGGCCTACTTTATACCCAACTCTGTTTCCGGTCTATATTTGGGCACACATGCACCTACGACGTTAACGCCGGTTTCCTTCGAGTCTCTTAAAGATGCCAGATTTAGCCTGTTGCTGTGCGCTCGCAAACTGTTATTTCGAGGACATGACACTGAGCAGGGACTGGAGCATCATACGGTCGGTATGCAGACAGTAACCATCTCATCCCTCTTTAAGCTCTCCTTCCTTTCAGACAGTCATAAATTACATCATGGTCACGCCCATTAGTTCAGTGATGACGCATACTCTCCCAAAGACACTGTGTAAGGCTGTACACTGTATACGCATGAACACTGAACGTGTAACCAAGTCACCACACACACAGCACTCTCCAGAAAGCTTAGTTGCTGCTCTGATCTAGGAAGCCTAATGTATGCTGTGCAGTTCGATGCCTCAAGATGAGATTACAGCAAAACGATGAAGGGAGCCCAACCTGAGCTATGTATAGATATGAAGGAGTATCAGCTGGGTGTTTATTGATCTAACTACCTTTGACATTCTGCCAGTGGCCGGTCCTTACTGTAATAAGCCACATTAATACTTACTGTGGTCCAGCTTGAGCTGTACAACCGGTCGTATTTTTATTCCTCAATCAATTTTTGGCTTCTTCAGCAGATTAATCACAATCGATTCTGACTAGGCAAGCTTAGCAGTGTTTATCATATTGTGCGCCTGTCTGCGTTTGTGTGTGTCCGCCGCATGGTTTTATCTCTATCCGGGAACTAAATGTTATAGTTCAAAATCGAGGTGACATTTGGCTGCTCTCCATGATGAAATTGCTTTTTTTTTTTTTTTAAACACATTAAAATTTAAAAGCCCTAATCTTTCTTTTCGCTTTGCCGAGGTTAAGGTTAGGGGTAGGTCTAGGGAGAGCAGTATACAGCAAGAGTAACACACAAAGGCTGTGTTCTCTCGCCTGGCACCTAGTGATATCGAGATGGGTGTTACCACGACGCTAACCAAGATAAAACACTCTCTCTGAAGTGAATGAATGAGCAATACACAAGTCAACCAGGTTAATTATAGCATTAAAATTGTGTGTTTGATTGAGAGGACGAGGGGGAGAGAGTGTGAGAAGGGGAGATCAGGTGTTAAGTCCCAGATTCATTGTAAACACAACGCTGCATGTTAACACCATGACTGCTGAATTCCTATGTGCTATCTCATCACGGAGGCTACTATCAGCAAAGCTGTCAACATATCTATGGAATGTGTGTGAGAGAGGGAAAGAGAGAGAGAGACAGAGAGAGAAGTATGCATGTGCACATGGGCTCATGGCACCAATAAAACAAATTTAGTTTATCACATTAATCCTCTGCTCCTGTTAAGCACGTTAATCAGACTCAGATCTACTTTCAGTTCATATTTAGTAATTTATTGGTCCTGAAAGTCTTTCTGTCATGACTCCTTTTGTTCAGGTTCAGTGTCTTTCTAAAGCCACATCTGCTAAAAGATGTCTTAGCATTCTGTGTATGTGTGTATATGTGTATATATATATA